>JAZKJV010008821.1:0-162073 GCA_037367405.1 Ottelia alismoides | reverse complement strand
TTACCGTGAGCTCTGCAATGAGGTCTTCCATGAATGAAAGCATTGTTTGTCCATCTAAGAAACATAAATATATTACTTTTTGTAAAAGCAACTTATATTTTCAAGTAATGATTCGCATTCACTATCTCATAGAAGTTGCAATCTTTGTGTAGAAATATTCTCATTCACTATCTCGTAGAAGTTGCAATCTTTGTGTAGAAATATTCACAAAGTGATATCATTTATAGTATGTTGCTCCTTTAGTTGTGTTAATTGTGATAACTTTGATATAATACCAAAAATAATTTCACAAGACAACAACTAAATATAAAATCAAGATTGTATGAAATCTAACAAAGGGTATGCTTCAACTACTGATGAATACATGATTCATCGCCTTTATTCTTTCATTTTAGATAAAATCCTTGGTAAAACACATGAAATATTCACTAATTCCCACTAATTAACATTCTAACCACATTTATTAATATCATGTATTAAACACTTATTTTATCCAAAATAAAATAATAAAGAGAAAAAGAAAAACAAAAGAAAAGAAGGATATAGATATGAAATATGCACAGTCTGATCCTAGCCCTGAGACCAGGTCAATATTGACGTGATTGACAAAATAAATAAGTAGGAGAGATAAGGAACCTAATTTATAAAAATGTCATAAAATCAAGATCATAAATATACATTTACTCATTTTTCACCTTGTACATATGTTCACATATTTTATTTATCGTTCAGATCATCTCAGATTAAAATATTTTCTTCATGAAAGTTGTTCATAATAATATATAATAATTTATAAAAATATCAGAAAATTATTTAATGTATAATTAATTAATTATGATGAACCTAAAAGCCATAAAAGCTAACTTCTAAGGTTCATATCTATTTAGAGAAAACTCCAAATTGGCCAAACACACTTTTAAACTTCGTTTTATAACTAATTATATTTATGATAAACATCAAAAAATAAAAGAATAAAATATGTGAGTTTTAAAGTTTGGACCCCTTTCTATATATGTACTGTATGTATATAGGCTTCTTCGTTTTCATTTATTTATTATTAATTTCATTTAACTTAATTCTTCTTCTAATGAGTTCATAAAAATCACTTAAAATATATAAAAAAATATAACTTAAAATAAATGCTAATAAATCCCAAAGTTACGAAGCCACAACCCTAAACTTCCGGACCTCATAACTCAGCCATATGAGCTTCAAATTGGACGTACTAACTTTTAAAGTTCATTATATAAAATTATATATCAAATGAAACTGATTTCACTAAAATCATAGTTAATGGGCAAAAAGTAGGTTTAGGGACTCTATTGATATAAATTATACAATGTATCTCAATCTTATTTTATTTATGTCATTTCTTATATTGTATACTTTATCATATTTTATTATTAAATTAAAATAAATACAAATTATATTATTTATTATTTAGTTATTTATTATTAAATTAATTATTTAATTATTTAAATAAATAAATAACCTATTTATTTTTATATAAAATAATAATTCAATTATACATTTATTTATTTATTTCATTCTATTTAATTATTTTAATTAATTACTTAATTTTATTTTTCTTCTCTATTCTCTCTCCTTATTTTCCCCCTTGTTCCATGTTCTTCTTCTTCCATCTCCCGTTGCCCGCTTCCCCTTCTCCCTTCAGCCAACTACCCAACAGCCTGGCCATTAGGACGTTGCTCCAACCATCTCGCCGTCCTACCCTCCTCTGCTAGTGATTAGATCCTGTCACCGTGGTGTCCACATCTTCTCCACTATAAAACCCTGCATCCCCTCCAAGAGTCGAGCATACACCATTTGCATATCATTTCCTTTCCGCGAGCTTCGAGAGAGAGACTCGAGGATGGTGACAACATCGTTCTCCCTTCGCTGTTGAGAGACTTCAGGTAAGGTGTGACGAGATCCACAGCTGGTGTTGAAGCATCATCTCCTCTGTGCCTGAGCCCCCACATTGCCACACATCGAGGCAATGACCAGAAGGAGTTCCTCCAAGCTCCAGCGTCCACATGCGATACCATTCAACCTTCATCCACTCCTTTATTCCTCCAGTTAGATCTTTGATTCTTCTTCCTGCCTCCTATATCTATTTATCTTCTTAATTCCTCCCTTATTTGATACATCTCCCCATTTTCCTCTGAAATCTAAGCCAAATCCACATCTGGTCAGATCACTTCACCGATCGACTCGATTTCGCTTTTCTTTATATCTTACACTAACTGAACACCTTAGGTTCTTCATGAATCTGGGATTAGATCTCTTACGCTTCACCTACATCGGGGATTGTCATCCATGTCTATTACCTTGTGTTCATAACAGCCAGCGAAGGTCATCAACATCGAGCCTCTATTGACATTTGCAGGTTCTATCGAGTACCTGGATCGAGTGAGATTAGATTTTCGCATCACTTGGAAATTTTGCGAAGAGCATGATCCACCAACGCGAAGCACATGCAAATCCATCGGAACTGCTTCCGAAAATCACATCACCTACAATATAACTTGGCACGAAGAACATCATCGATCTACATTTATGATAGTCTTCGAAACCATCGGGGGAGACGAAGCCTCATCTAGAGGAATGAATCGAAGCATCGTAAGCCACAATCGGTGTTGTTCGAGAACTATTCCTTGAGCAAGGAATAGATCCACTGCTCGAAGTAGAAGACCACTACTATTCGAGTTTGTTTTGGGGAAGAAATCCTACTTCAACAACCGTTAGATCGATTACAAATTAGATGCTTGATGAGTTGGTTACTACCCTTGTTAATTTAATCAAATTAATGATCCAAATTAATTCAGTGTCGTTCGTTGTAGTCAGGTAGTAAGAGCTAATCAAAAACTACTTTTAATTAATGTTGAGATAATCACGAGCGGCACATTTATTTTACCTGGGCAAGCCCAAGGTCGATCTCAGGAAGGCAGTTGTCTCCTTAGGTAGATTTTAAGTGAATTTAGGAGGTCTGATTTTCAGAAGGTTGTTTTTGGTCATTTTAAACAATTTTTATGCACTTAATAAAGGACACATACAAAATCAAGCCAGTTTATAAGTTAATTCAGAAAAGTGGTCAAATCGATTCCAAAAATTATGAAACTTGGCCAGATGGTGAAATGCAATGAAGTTAAGCTACATCTTTTTTTATTTTTCTGACACTATATGAATTTACTATGAATTAAGGATGAATGCAAGGTGATTTTGACTGAATTATTTTTTACAAATACCAAAACACAATATTTCATATATAAAAACTATCCTAGATAGATCTAAGTGTGAAGAATCCAGGAAAATTAATAGACCTAAATTTCTATGTGAAATGGACCTATTAAAAATTAATTAAGGTATCACAAAATGATTTATTCAAGCCTCGGGGTGCATGCAAATGAGATTATTTTTGGATACAACGTAAACTCAATTGTCTTAAGTCTAATGTGAATTTTTGATTTGGAGCAACAGTGAATTTACTACAACTTACAAGGCAAAAATGTGCAAAATATGAAAAATTTCCACCAATTAATTAATAATAAAATCCACTGCTATCACAAAAATATGACAAGGGTTACATATGAAAGAGGACAAATTAAGCTTCACAATGCAATTTTCAAACTTAAAAATGATTTAAAATGAATGCCTAAAGATTTATGCAAAGACTTGGGCCTAATTGCAATTACAGGAAATAAAATTAATAAAAATTAAACATGCTGATAGGGACTAATATGCAATTACCTATAATGAGGAGCGTATGTATGCAAAATACCCACAGAACACGTGCGCCTTACATGGGATTCCTGGAAGGGACTGGAATGCAATTTCCAAAACCTTTGGGGGCCTCGCTGCAAAGTATCTAGGTCGCACGTGAAAACCACGTGGGGTCCCAGGCTCGGATGGCTTCAGAGGCTCGGGCTGAGGCTCGAAGATTCTGGAGGTTCGGACTCAGCTCGGATGGAGGCTCGGCTAGCTTCAGGAGCTTCGAGCCTGATGGTCGGGGAAGAGGCTAGGAGGTACTTCGTGGCGCGCTATGGACCGTAGATCAAGTGATGGATCCAAGGGTTGTGGATGGCTAGCGACGTGGCGCGTTGCAAGCCGTTGGATCAAGGTCAATCCAACGGTTGCTAGAGCTCGATGAAGATGAGGTCGTGGACGATCAAGAGCTGTTGGATAAGGATGAATCCAACGGCCCCCTGAAGCTCGAGGCGAGTGGCGACGTGGCGCGATCTGGTGCGTAGAATCCTCCTAATCCTACGGTTGTAGAACGAAGGCGACGTGGTGTCCTCCAGACCGTCCGATCAAGGGGATCAGACGGCTACTACTCTTCGTCCTCAACCGGTCTGTCACCTCTTGCGGTGAAGGTGGTTGAGCTCCGGTAAAGGGGCTCTAGCTCCGTCTCCTCCTCTGGTCGTCGAAGATGATCACCAGCGGCTCCCAAGTAGGTGGGAAGAAATCGTGGAGTCGTCGGGGATCCAGCGGAGGTCTCAGGGGTGGATGGACTGCTCTGTAGAGAGGAGGCAAAGAAGCTCGAAGGAACTCCAATGAAATCCGGCCAGTCAAGTTGGAGTACCTGTAGGGGGTTATTAGAATAGCTGAGGCGTGCAACGCGAACGTGGAGTGATCCAGGTGTGCAGTGTGAGGCATGAGGGGTGATGAAGTGGCCCGGTGATGGTGCTCTGCCAAGGTGGCGGAGCTTGCGTCGGCTGGAGATGTAGTGTATCGTCGGAGAAGATGAAGGTGTGCGCGAGGATGCCAGCTCCTAGGCGAAGCTTGAAGTATGGCCAGTGGAGCATGAAGTTGATCGTGGGCAGCAAATAAAATAGGAGAAAAATAAGAAAAAGAAGAAGAAGATCGAGAGGAGATGGAGGCATCTACCTGGGTATTGGAGCTCGAGTTCGTGCTCCTGGTCGTCGCTCGAAGGCCGGTAGAAGGTACTGAACTCGTGCAGCTCACGGGGGAGGTTGCGGTACATCGGGGGATGGCCGTGGATCTCGCCAGAGGTGGATCTCGGTCATCTCTCAACGTCTCCTCAAATCTCTGTCACCAAGATGAAGGTCGAAGCTCGGGGATTCTCTCTGTGATGGCGGATGGGGCTGAAGGTCGACGGTGGGGACGTATTTATAGGCGGGAGTTGATGGCATAGGAGGCGATGTGGCGGAGTTGGTGGACATCATGGAGTGAGGTGGGGTGAGTTCATGGTATTCGAGGGGGTCGACGAGGAAGAGGGACGAGGGGGTATGCAATGGTGGTGAGAGGAGGTGAGAGTGGCCTGAGTGGCTCCTGAAATAGGAAGGGGGCGGCACACGCGCGAGGTGGGCGACGTGGGGCACGGGCCAATCGAGAGGTAGGAGACGTTGTCTTAACCGTTGGATCGGGTGATCCAACGGCCATGAGAAGGGAGGAATGATGCGGCTGAGATTGGATCGGTGGGGGGAGATCAAGGGCGCAGAGCGCACCATGTAACATGCATGGGTACAGGCGCTAGCGTGCGGCGGAGATGAAGCCCTGGGGTTTGATCGAATGGTGGAGATCCGAAGCGATATGAATGGCCGGGATTGAGAGCTTTTGGCGAAGAACGAAGGGCGTAGACGTAGCCACATGTGCAAGGATGGCGCGGCGTCGGCGAGCAGTCTAGATGGAATCCAGGGGTCGATCGAGTGGCTGAGAGGCTTTGCAATTTGGACGGTCCAGATCAGGAGGGAGCGATCAGATGGTGGAGATGGAAGGCGTGTGGCGCGCAAGGGAGCGGGCCGGCACCACGTGGCCTGCTTTGAATGGATGAGAAAGAGAATAAAATTAGAGAGAGAAGGGGGGCGAATTTGGAAAAACTCAAAACATGAAATTTGTAGATCTCGATGAGATCTACAAGTTTCATGTTGACCAAAAATGGTGATGAGGTCAAATATGCTACAAAAATACAAGAGTACAAATATACATACATATAATATACAAGGGGCCCAAAAACCCAAGTTTTGCATATGAGCTCCGAATTGAATGAAACTGGTCTCATTTTAAAGGTCTCTGGATGTGTATAAATCTGAAGGTGAGTAGACCTAATTCGGAGGTTGTATGAGAGGGATATGTACATTCTAAGTCCTGTGTCTCTAACTGGGTTTGGGTAATTTACAAGCTAGGAATTTTTGGCCTTCTTCCTTATATTATTAGCTAGTAATCTACACAGTATAGGAAGGTGTTATTGACTTGTGGAGGTGATATAAAATATAGATAATTAGGTGAATTATTGGTGCGTATTTTATAAGTGAATTTTACAAATGAATTGGCTTCTTATTTAATGCAAGTATGAATGCTAAAATGCATGTATTGTGGATTTATGCATGAATGATATTTTATGCAAGATAAGGGGAAATATGTTGCTAAATACTCAGGAACAAGGCTCTATTTTCAACTTTAAGAGTGATGAATCACAGATTCATCACCCCCTATACTTAAACCTTGCTCGTCCCCCGAGAACCTAAAATGAAATGCAAGAGTGAAATGAGATTGGGTTCCATACCAAGGTCATGAACAAAAGTTGAAAATGGAGCTTGACTCGACATTTGGATTAATTGTCTGGTGGAACCTTATTGGGACCTGAACTTAAGACCTAACAAACTTCAAGTTCCACAAGTCTTCTATTCAAGACTCCTTAATAGTCAGGTTAGATCAAAACCTCAAACGCAAATTTCTGATGGCTATGATTCTTACTTGTACTGTGTAAGTGTAAAATAGCTCTCCACATAAGAAATGGCTAAGAAGCAGCCTCCTCTAACAAGGTAACTCTGATTCCCTGGTCTAGTAACTCTTTCCTCGGGGAGCGGAGTATTCCCATCTAAGTTCAAGTGCGACCAGCTCAAGAGGAGGGGGTGGAGAAAAGAATGGATGGTAGCCAGTGTAGCTACCTATACAGGGATGCCTGACCAGTGTAGCCAAGTCATCCACCTGCAGAATTCTTTCTAATATACATACTCCGACAGGTATTTTACTTTCACTTTGGCCTGACTATTTTTTGGAGTTCCTGCATTTTTTTCTCTTTTTTTCTCTTTTTTCTTTTTTCTCTTTTCTTTTTTTTGGAACTATATACAAGGTGCGGCATGTACATCAGGAGTTTTTCCTCTTGAGCCAGTAGACTATCACTCTTTTGAAGCATTATTGCAACCCACAGCATCCCGTCCTCAGATGTCAACACTACCAGACTAGGTTGAGATGCACTACCCTCCCTAGAGGAGGACGGATGTTTCTACCCGTGTGCTACTCCAAGCTAAAGGATTCTACCTCCTCACCACCTCTTCAATGAAGAACTACGTGCATGGTGCTTGTCCAAGTTAGGTCACTGTCTAAAAGAACCATGTATGTGCACGAGATATTCTACTTAGACTAATCAAGATGACATGTGAACATAGACTTGCAGACTCAAAGAATTAAGTCACTTGACCTGAAAAATCTTAACTCCGGTTCATATAAGGTTCCTTTGAAATTAGGTGGATTAAGGTCAAATCAAGTCCATCCTCAACATCTATTCATTACTTTGTTCGGAACCCACTAGCTTTTCACATTGCATATGCATGATATGCAAATGAGATGTAAATGACATGCTACATAAATGAAATGCAAGACTTTTTTTTAAATGCAAGGATGCAAGAGTAAATAAGAAGCCTTTATTTTCAACATTTCATTTTATTTTCTGTTATACAATAATTTTTACAGCAATTTTTAGTTTTATACAACTTGTACATATTATACATAGTATACATAAAATTTTTTTGGTATACATCCTATTTTACAACAAATTTGACAAAAGTATTATTTTTATAATTCTTTTTTGTTTTATACATATTATACAAATATACAAAAAAATTCTCAATTTTTACCCACCCCATTATTGTATAATATATACAAAAATACGCGAAAATATGTGAAAGTACGAGCTATGGGTAAAGTATATATGTAATATATACACGCCCCCTATACTTAGCATGTGCTATGTCCTCAGAGCACGAAAAGTGATGAAAAAGACATAGTTCGTGCTAAGCGTAGGAGAGCTAAAATTACAACATGTATAGAGGTCGCTCCACCCCCTATACTTAGGCTCTAGCAGCCTAGGTGTAGAAGAAGATCGAAAATGGGCGGACGAGGGCAAGAGGGAAAATGGATGAGTATATACATGGCGGGAATCGGTCCCCCCTATACTTAGGCTCTGGTCAGCCTAAGTATAGGACAGGAGTGAGTATGAGAACCGACGTGATCTGGAGGATGTACAGTGAATAGACGCGGGTCACTCTCCCCCCTATACTTAGGATCTGGTTATCCTATGTATAGTCAAAAAAATGAAACGATATGGAGCTGGGGCGAGTGATTCGAATCACTGGGAAGGGAGAGAGGGAAAGTATATACAAGAAAGAGTGAAAATATACAAGGATTAAGAAGGTTTGTGATGAACCTTCTTGCGGACACGATGAGGTGGATAATATACATATGTGTCGCTGTCGGAATTGTCCAACGAAGGTCGACACATGGCTGCTTGCTCAGATAAGGCTTGAGAACATCCGAACTGATCTCACTCATATAAATCACCTTATCCGGACCAGATGAGACTCCTCAGAAAATTCCTTCTCCGGTGTGTTGAAGGAAACTTTCTTAGTCAATTTTCTAGACCCGAATCATTGAGAGGGAGATGAGAGCGACGTGCCTTAAGAGGTTCGGGGGAACATCTTGGGGAATCTATTCTCGACTTCCTCTCACTAGATAACTGACTAGAAGAGGGAGCAACTGTGTTTTTATATGGAGTCAATTTAGTCTTGGTTATTTCCTTTGAAGGTCCGGGATGTGGTGTGGTGCTGACCATGGGTTCCTCATCAGACGAGTCACCATATAGATTGTAATATTCCTGAAGGGTCAGCACATGTCTCAGGAAGGTGCCAATAGTCTCAATTGGCTTGGCAATATTGGGCTCTTGTGTCGGATCATCAAAATGTTCAAGGCAATCAACAAAGGTCGTGTCCAACTTAATGATAGCTTCAGGTCATGAGTCCTCCTTAGAAGCTGTCATGGTGGTGGTGCAAGCAGTTGATGAAGTGGAGGTGTGGGGAGTCTCAGAACCAAAAGTCGTACGGGTAGTTGGTCTCTCAAGTGTAGCAAAGAGGTGGGACTCATCTACCTCTCGATGTTCACGACTGTTAGTAGATGTGTGAGTCACCTTAGAGTAAAGTGTATCAAAGAGTGCGTGAGGTCGAAGCGCTCCCAATGCTGAAAAATCGATCTCCCGAGTCTCGTAATCTTTAGTCGCCTTAGCTGAGGCCAAGAACGGCTTCCCTAGAATAATCGGAGACTGGGTGAACTCTCCTCGGTACTCAATGTCAATGATTGTGAAGTCTACCTGGAGTAGAGCACCTTGGAAAGTAACGATGACTGAAATATTTCCACTAGATCGTTTAATGGATCGATCAGCCAGCTAAACGATCTCTCTCGACTTTCTGATTGGCCTGAGTTTGAGTTTGTCAAACATAAAGGTCGGGAGGATATTTATCGGGGAGTCGTCATCGATTCTTGCATGAGTAAAGATAGTGTCTTTGATTTCACATTCAACCCTAGGCAACCACTTCACTCGGTGGCTCTTGGTCTTTCATCCCTTGACCAAGGAGGTGGCCATAAACATTATGTGTCTTTCAGTCCGTGTCCTCTTATTTTCCGACCTTTTGGGCATCATTTTACTCTTTACAAATCTCTTGAGGTCGGAGAAGTGATCTATGGCCTTTATTAAGGGAAATTTGAAAATCAATTCTTCATCGAGTGCTTCCCTTAGGGTAGGATCCGATTTTTCTAAGTCTTTTTTCATTTTTTTATTTTTATGTGTTTTTCTGATTTTTCAATTTTTTTTGGTATTTTTGGTGGATGAATGATCAGAATCTAGATTGGAGGGTAAGTGGTTAGTAGAAGAGGGAGATAGAATGGACTCCAGCTGTACAAAATCTATGGGTTCCCTGATGCTCTCTCGGTTTTCAATATAAACCTACATATCACAAACATGAGCAGAGGTTCGATCGGACTCTATTAGACAATGGTTCTTTGATTAACCTACTTCTGACAACCTTACTCGACCGCTTCAAGTTTGGCCTCTTAGACAGAGCAAGACGGTCCTTCAGTTTGCTGATCGATCTGTCAAGAGGCCGAAGGGGTTACTAAAGGACGTGGTCGTCACAATTCAGGACCTGCAATTCCCCGTGGACTTCGTAGTGTTGGACATGGAGATCCCTGAGTCTGTGACCAGTACCCCCATCATTTTAAGATGCCAGTTCTTGGCCACAGCCAAGGCAGTGTCCGACCATGATAGTGGGAAGGTATACTTTTGCTTCGTGGGCGAGAGTATACAAATAGAGATGATCGATGAGACTAGAGCGCAAGATTCAGCTTGCTCACAGCCGCTTACAGATTCAGAGCAGATGACAGAGGCAGAGCGATACGTCCACCAGGAGTGTGATTTTGTGATCACAGACGATGAGGCAGTTTGGGCAGACCCCGTTTCACGAGCCATCCTCTCAGATTCAGACCTTGTTGATGCACATATTCCAGTAGAGGAGAGCTTCGAGAGCACATTCCTGGCAGAGGACACCTTTGAGGCAGCAGTCCAGGTTCACGATAGCGAGGCAGTAGATTTGTTTGATTCAGATTCAGATCCCTTGGAGTCAGACATTGATTGGGTAGAGTTTGATGATATGATTCCGTGTCTGACTTCCACAAAGTCAACAGCTAGGTGGAGACCGAGGCGATTCAGAGTACCGATACACCAGCAGAGTAGTCTTCACCAGATTATGATTTTCAGTGAGAATTCTCATTTTCCCATGCAGATTTGATTGCATTCACTTAGACATTTCAGAGACTAGATCTGCCAGCTCCCAGTTGCCCAGAGCGGAAGACCTTGCCCTAGTCCGCTGAAGTATAGGTTCCTTGCAGGTGAGCATGAGATGCACCCAGTCATTATCTTAGCAGATTTGACTGGACAGCAAGATTCTCGTCTGATGGAGATTCTTGAAAAGAATCGCAATGCGATAAGATGGAGCATAGCCGATCTCCAGGGGATAGTCTAGCCTTGTGCTCCCACTATATCTATCTCGAGGAGGATGCGAAGCCGTCGCGTGAGTTCCAGCGGCGTCTGAACTCGAATCTTTGAGAGGTTGTCATGAAGGAAATTTCGAAATGGTGGAGCGTCGATTTTATCTACCCCATCTCCGACTCCAAGTGGGTCAGTCCATTACATGTGTTGCCTAAGAAGACAGGCATCACTACAATTGTGAGTGAGTCTAGAGAGGAGATTGCTACCTGGGTACCCACTTCTTGGAGGGTTTGTGTGGGCTACATAGGATTGAACCAGGCCATCAAGAAGGATCATTTCCCGTTGCCTTTTATTGATCAAATTATAGAGAGGCTAGAAGGGAAGAGTCGCTTTTGCTTTCGTGACGGGTACTCCGGATACAATCAGGTGGCCATTGCGCCAGAGGACCAGGACAAGACCACATTCACATGTCCCTATGAGATGTATGCTTTCAGACGCATGCCCTTTGGTCTATGCAACGCTCCGGCGACATTCCAAAGGTGTATGTTGTCCATCTTTTAGTACATGGTGGGTGAGTGCTTGGAGGTCTCATGGACACCTTTTTAGTCTACAGCGATGGGTTCGATGCTTGTCTTGAGTGCCTAGACTACATCCTACAGCGACGCATCGAGGTCGACCTTGTATTATCTTGGGTGAAGAGTCACTACATGGTGACTCAGGGGATGGTGACGGTCCATATCATCTCCAACAAAGGCATGGAGGTTGATCTGGCCAAGGTGGATATCATTAGAAAACTCAATCCACTGTCCAACTTATGACAGTTACGGTCTTTTCTGGGGCACGTCGGTTTCTACCGACGATTCATTCATGATTTCAGCAGGATTGCCCAACCGTTGAATAATTTGCTGACCAAAGACATCGAGTTCACAGTTGATGATCAGTGTCTTGTGTCATTTGAGACTCTCAAGAGTCTAGTTTGTTGAGGATCCTGTCCTCCAGCTGCCTGATTCGTCTCTCTCATTCGAGATCATGACGGATGCCTCTGATTTTTGCCGTGGGGGTCGTGCGGGGACAGAGGAGGGATGGATTGCCTTTTGCCATTCACTACGCTAGCCGTACATTGGATGTCGTGCAACGGAACCTATATAGTCATTGAGAAGGAGATGCTAGCCGTAGTCTTTGCCCTAGATAAATTCAGATCATATATCATTGGATCTAGAGTGACTATTTATACCGATCATACCGCCATCAGGTACCTCATGGCAAAGAAGGATGCCAAAGCAAGATTGACTATATGGATCCCTTCGACTCCAGGAGTTTGATATTGAGATTAAGGATAAGCCTGGAGTCAAGAATGTGGTGGCGGATCATCTCTCCCAATTAGAGCATCTTGAGGATTCTAAGAAGATTGATCTGATATGTGAGACCTTCCCAGATAATACGATCATTGCTATCGCCTCACTCCCGTGATACGCTGACATTGTGAACTATCTTGTTGCCAAGAAACTTCCACAAGGTTGGCCCAGGCAGAGACTTGAGACCTTCCTAGCGAAGGCCAAGTCTTACCATTAGGAGGATCCCATCCTTTACCATGAGGGAGGGGATAGTGTCTGGTGACGATGCATTCCTCAGGAGGAGCATCATAGTGTCCTCACCTACCGCCACAAGCTGGAGGCAGGAGGACATCACTCTGGGAGGAGAACGACATAGAAAGTGCTCAAATCCGACCTATGGTGGCCTACTCTCTTTAAGGATTATGATGAATTCGTGAAGATATGTACTGACTGTCAGAGGATGGGCACTTGTAGACAGTGTGATATGATACCGATGCAGCCCATTCACTTCTGTGAGGTTTTGACGCATGGGGCATCAATTTCATGGGTCCATTCCCTAAGAGTCAAGGATTCGAGTACATTCTATTGGTCGTTGATTATGTGGACTCATCGGGTTGATGCCATCCCCGCCCGAACCGCAGATGCCATGACTGTATGCAGACTTTTGAGGAAGAACATCATTTCACGGTTCAGGGGTACCTCAAGTGTTGATATCAGACGGGGGTCTCATTTCATCAACGACAAGGTAAAGGCCCTTGCTAGCGGGTTTAGCATAGACCATCGAGTAGCCACTCCATACCACCCTCATTCCAATGGTCTTGTTGAAGTGTCGAATAGGGAGATCAAGACTATATTGCATAAGGTCGTCCACCCTGACCGAAAGGATTGGTCACATCTTTTGGACTCGGTCTTGTGGGCATATAGGACATCCTTCAAGACTCCTTTAGGTACATCTCCCTTTCACCTCGTTTATGGAAAGCCCGATCATTTACCTGTTGAGCTGAGACATAAGTCACTTTGGGATGGTACAAAGATATTGTTGGATCCAGTGAGCGTAGGAGACCAGAGGAGGGCATAATTGGCAGCCCTGGAGGAGCTTAGAGATGAAGCCTTTTTAAGCAGCCTACATTATAAGGAGAGAGTGAAGAAGTGGCATGATTCTCATATTAGCCACAAGCAGTTTGAGCCAGGACAGAGAGTATGGCTGTTTGATGCCAGGCTTAGATTATTTCCAGGGAAGTTACAGAGCAAGTGGAAGGGACCATACCTGGTCCGAAAGGTACATGACAATGGGAGTATCAACATATCTGAGATGTCATCTGAGTCTACCTTTCGTGTTAACGGGCAGCGACTCAAACCGTATCTAGATCATGAGACGCGGGTCGTTGACATCGCCCCTATTCATTTTGCATGAGATGTGGTCTTTGACTCACATCTATTACATCTCACGCCTGATTATCACGGTCTTACGCCATGTATAGATCCATTTGTCCATATCATTCCATTCTTTAGTCCCACACTCCATCTTCATCCTATGATTATGATATACTTAGGGTGTACTTTACCCTAAGTATAGGGGGGTGTAGAACTCTTGGGTATTCTTTTGATTCTTTCTACCTTTGTTTTGTTGTCTATACTTAGGGATATTTTACCCTAAGTATAGGGGAGGTAGACCCAGTACATTCTTCCACTCGGATTTCTCTTCATGTACAGCTTGCTATACTTAGGATTACTTGATCCTATGTATAGGGGGAAACAACGAGTCCTCTTCATTCTATTCTTTGATTCGTCGTTGTAGTATACTTAGGATTTCTTTTCACTGCCCTCTACTAAGCATGAGTTATGTCTTCTTCATCACTCTTGATCCACTCTGAGGACATCGTTCGAGCTAAGTATAGGAGGGTGTCGTATATATTTCATATACACTTTAGCCATAACTCATACTTTGTGTGAGTGTGTCAATAAATAAAATGGCTAAAAATTCTTTTATCCAAAAATCATAAAAAAAATTTCCTTGTACATAAAAAATTCTTTATTGCACATACATAGCTATTTATAAAAATTATTTTTGTACAAATGTTTGTAAAAATGATTGTGTAAAGATTTCGTAAATATTTTGGTATACAAATTATGTATATAGTACAAAAATTTTGTAAAATGTTTGAAAAATAAAAGTTTGAAAAAACCTTGTGTAAATGTTTGTAAATATTTTGCAAAACTTCATGCATTCATTCATTAAAACATGTTTCAAAAATTTTGCACATTTCCAAAAACATGCATAAAAACATTTTTGTATATATTTGTACAGTTTTTCTGAATCATGATTGACATTTAAACTGGCTTGGAATTAAATTGGAAAATGGAGCTTGGTTAAGACCTTTATCCACCTAATTATCAGAGGAACCTTATGGGGCTTAGGGTTAAGACTTTTCAGGTCCATTTGGGACTTAGTTCTTTTAGTCCACTAGGCTATGATCACATGTCATCTTGCCTAAGTAGAATACTTAACAACGCACACATGACTCTCAGAGACAATGGCTTTACTTGCACCAGCACATTACACATAGCTCTCCACGGATGAGGTGGTGAGGAGGCAATTTCCTTTGGCTTGGGGTAGCATATGAGGGTAGTACTTCTAGGCGGAACCTCTCTTCTTCTTATAGTGAAGGAAGTGCGTCGCAACTTGGTCTGGTGGTGTTGAAGTCTAAAGACAAGAGTTGTGGGTTGCAATAAAGCTTCAAAAGAGGGATAGTCTACTGGCTCAAGAGGAAAAACTTCTTATGTATATATGTTGCACCATGTAGATATGTTGTACATATGCACATCGAAAAAAAATGTGCAAAGAAAGGAAAACTCCAAAAAAGTGGTGGGTCTGATTGAAAATAAAATACCCACCGGAGTGTATATAGCCAAATAAAGCAAAAGCTTATGTTACCCATTCCCATCTCATGAAGCTTGCAGCAGGGAGACTTAGCTACACTAGCTGGGCTCCCTAGGATACATGGCTACACTGCTCATGGTCCATTCTCTTCTTCCTCCTCTTCTTGAGCCGGTTGTACTTGAACTTAGAAGGGAATACCCTGCTTCTCGAGGAAAGAGCTTCCAGACTAGGGCATTAGAGTTACCTTGTTAAGGGGGGCTGTCACTTTGTCATTTCTGAGGTGGGGAGCTACATATCACTTACATAGTACAAGGGAAGATTCATGGTCACTAGAGTTTGTGTATGTAGACTTGTTCTGATCTGGATGATTGAGGAGTCTTGACCATAGATTGTGGAACTTAGAGGATGTTGAGTTTTAAGCTTAAGTCCAAATAAGGTTTCGACAAGTTAATAATTCAAAGGTCTGACTGAGCTCCATACTCCAATTTAATGAAGGAAAATTTAATAATCAACCTTGATTTCCCTTCGTTTTCTTTTTCTTTCTCTTTTTCACTTCTTTTTCAAATAAGTGTTTTCTAAGGGACTAACAAACATAAAGTATAGGGGGTGATTAATCCCCATTCATCACTCTTTATTCTTTTATTTTAGCTAAATATCTTGGCAAAATATCATGTATATAGTTGTAAATACAATAAGTTTACAAAGAAGCATGCATTTGTTAAATACAAATAATTAGCATTTGTTAAATACAAATAATTAGCATGTATTTGTGCAAAATAAAAAAATAAAAAATAAAAGAAAAAGAGGGAAATATTTAGAATAAAGATTGAGTGACTTGAACCCAAGAGAGGGCCCAACATGGGCCTGCTCGCCAAATAAAATAAGTAGAGAGAGATAGGACCACTCAATCTTGTACATATTTCTTCTATGTATATAAATACTTTATTTTTTGCAAAAATCAAAATAAAAATGTGTTTATACTACCTTGTATATATTCCTAAAAATAAACAAAAATTAGAAAAACAAAATAAAAATAAAAATAATTTCTCTCTCACCTTGTACATATTACACGTATATATGTAACATACACCTATTTATTTAACACTTGTAAATAACTCATAAAAATTAAATAAAAATTATTTATACTCCAAATTTTATTTTGTAAATAAATAAAATATACAATTGGGGTATCTATACAAAAATAAACAAAATAAAAATAAAAATAACTAAATATTTTATATATGCACATAATGTAATATAATGTATATACCTTAATTTATTTTCAAAAAAATAAATAAAAATTACTAAAAATAGTTTGGAAAATAAGGAACATTTTTCATGTTGAACCTATTTTTAAATAAAATCATTTTCGATTTTTAAATTATTTTACACATAATTTTGACCCTGCTAATTTCTTATTGGTCCACGGGGGACGTTGACCTCGGTCAACTCCCCCCCTGGACCACTTCCTCCGCAGATCTGGTTTCAACTCGAATTTCTCCCATTTTTCCCTCACCGATCTGATCACCTTTCACTCTGATTCCACCATCCACCTCTTCCCCTTGGATCCACGACCCTCGTGGATCCCTACGGAAGAGCGGATCTCCCTCGGTTCGTGCACCCTCGCCCAATCTTTTTCTCCATCTGGGACATGCTATAAAAGCTTCACTCCATTGCCCAGAGCCTCAGCTCGCGTCGCACTCCCTCTTTCCACACTAGAGACCTTCCCCTTGGTGACAGCTTTCGGAAGAACCCTTGGTGGCCGGAGAGAGTGGTTGCTGCTGACGCTAGAAGCACGTGGTCGGACCTCCGCCGCGTTCGAGCCTCCCCGCCTTACGCAGCGTGGTAGAGGCAACGACCCATACCCATCTCACCTCCTGGAGCTTAGGATCAACCTAGGACCATCAGGTATATCTCATTTCGATCCTAGTTCCATCCATTTTGATTCATCCACTCACTGCTCTGCCAGCTCCGACCCGGTGATCGGAGCCATATCAGTCTCATCCACCCGCTTAGATCCACTCCGCAGACCATCGTCATCCTTCCCCTGCATCCTGATCAACCCATTCTTGGCTATGCGAGCCAAGATTAGGATTAGGTTCCATCCTACGCATCGTCGGAACCTCCCTCCGCCTCCCACCGTCGCTTCTCTTTAGCTTTAATCAAATAACCTGGGCCGGAGCACGCCTCCGAGCAGGAACTTTACCCCGCAGGTCGAGTCGCGCGTGGAGACACTCCAGATCGCTTCCGCCCCACCCCGCCGGAGCCATCCCAGGTCCTAGCTACCTTCCCGGAGATCCGACCGATGGATGCTCCATCCTACTTCGCCACCCGACGCGGAGGAGTCTTCGGAGTCGAGCCCCGCCGCCTGATCGTTCATCGGACGCCCGGATCACTTCCGATCCTCCGGTGAATTTTGCCCAGGAGGAGTTCTTCCAACAGCCTTCTCCACCGTCAGATCATCACCAGCCTCCAGTTCGCATCTGAGTCGTTCACCTCCTGCGCATGGCAGGCCGTTAGATCTAACATCTAACGGCCCCGTACACCCCACGTTTTACGCCCTCTGGACGACCGTTGGATCCTCCAAGTGTCAGTGCCAGCGCCGCACGTCTCCAGCCACTCAGAGCATGCCACCTGTCTCCCCCACGTGAGCCGCAGGCCCTGCCTGGGTAATTTGCTCCCATACCCCCGCCTTTTTGTTATTTGTCGTTTAGTCTGTAGAATAAATAGCATACTGTGGACTATTTGCATTTGAGCCCATGTTGTTTTCAGTATTTACACTTTGGTCCTTCCTGTATGGTTGTACGTGCATCGTCACGTGTGTTTTTGGTATATTTGCATGTATGACCCAGAACTTAATTGATGTTATGATTAGATATTTTATTTCTTATATTTGCACTTATACCCATGTGCGTGATTGTTTTGGACATGTGCTAAAATCGTGTGAAAATTGCAATAGGACTCCTGGACTTTTAATGCATGTTATTATCTAGTCCCTGGAAGTTCTTTTCCTTACATTTATGCCCATGTGTGATGTGCATCTTTGATTGATTGAAAAAAATAGCAAATCTCACCCAAATTTCGTGAAATTTGGACATATGGCTCTTGTCATGATGTAAAAATTTTTATGAATTTTTGGGCTCGGTTTGTTTGAATTTGATATTTTTAAGAATTAAAAAACCTTAAAATTGCTTCTGTCCAGTTTTAAAAATCAACTAAAAAAATTAAAAACCCTTCAAAAATTCTAAAAAAAAATTGTGTGTTTATTTTGAGTTGCTTTTGCTTGTGTACAATTTTTCCCGTGTTTGGATTTATAAAAACCCTAAAAATTGAAAAACATTGAAAAACTTAGAAAAATCACTAAAAATCCATAAAAATCCCAAAAATTGCATTTCCAATTTTTTTAGTTAGATCTTTATTCCTAGTTTATAATAGAATTGTTTCTCGAATTTTGTAGATATTTAGGCATTTGTAAAGTGCCTTTAGATTCTGGCTGCACATTGTTTTGTATTTTCAGCCTTGTTTTATTTTTAGAAAATTCATTAAAAATCATAAAAATCCAAGAAAATCCCAAAAACATCTGAGTAATTCTAAAACCCAAAAATATTTTTCTTTGAATTTTTTGAATGTTTTTGAACTACTTAACAATTGTTTGATTGAGATTTTGTTAGTGAATTTATGCTTTTTTTCCTAATCTTAAAAAGTCCAAACAAATTTTAAAAACATAAAAACCATCAAAAATAGTTATTTCTGATTTCTGACTACTTTGTAGGTTTACCATACCGTGCTCCTTGTGTTCGATCTTGCTAGCTATACCAGGTAAAATAAAATAGAGAGATCGCTATTTGTTTATTAATTGTTTGATTTTAATATTGGTGGTCTTTCTCGAGTTTTTTTATTGACATAGTTTGCCCGAGTGGTTGAGGTCGCAACGATCTGAGTCACCTCTTTACCTTAGTTGCTCGAGCCCGTCATCAACAATCCACCTGAAGCTCTCATTATCTAGAATTTTATTGTGGGTCTAATCTCCTGATTTGCTACTCTTTACTTCCCAGTTTCAATGTCAAAGTGACCTAATTGATTTAGGATTCCGAATTTAAAGCATCTTTTGCAACTCAACTTAAAAAGTGAACATTAATTTGCCCTTATTTTTTTAGATTAATTTCTATTTAACTTGAGCTTAAATTTTAACAATAATACCAACTATTGTTTTTTCTTTAGGAGTGCATTCATATCAGTCTCATTCACTTCATTTTGTAGCATCCAACTTGCACATCATTTTATAGCACCCAACCTGCATATAGATATCCCAAAAATTTATGCATGCGCCTAGTTAAATTAATTACTTCGCAGAAATATTTGCGTGATCGTTTGATTAATTCACTCTTACTCTGGCTACAACACTATTGTTTCTAACTAAGACGAATACGATGGCTCGGATGAGAAATTTCGAAATGAATATATAAGGCTAAGGAAAAAAATCTAAATGAAATAAAAAACAACTCTATGTGGACATATGGACAAAATGGATACTTTTAGATAAATTATCTTACTATGAACTATTCGCAAAAATCCACAATGACAATTTCTCAAGCTAATATATGACTGAAGGAGGCGAGATTAGTAAAGGATATGGCTAAACAAATCCTCCATAAATGAACAGAAATATGCATTTATATTGATTCATTAGGCTAGCTGAGCTGGCATAATGTTGCTATGAACAAATATGCATCCAAATAATAGGATTTGTACGTGTATTGAGGCTCACTTATGACATGTTTGTACATTGCACAGAATATTAAATATTTCCAACAAATGAAAGTTCCTTTAAAAGAAAATTCAGAAATAACCATTAAAAATGTTATAAACTATTTTATTAGAAATGAAACATTCTTTGATACAGATCACTTCTTAATCATATGATTTTTTTTATTTTACAATGGGCGTAAAGATTTCAACATTATTATTTTTTCTTATACTATTTCAAATATAGTAGAATCATAAGATATATAGCGCGCTAGATATATTTTTTTCTCAAATACATGAGCTTAGTAATGTGACAATCAGATAAAAAAAAGATATTTTCACTTTCATGAATGATAGCAGCAACTAACCAGAATCGCTATGTATGCATCCATTTAAAATTAAGTTTACAGCCTTAGAAAAGTTCTTATAATTAAGAAAGAAGTAGACACAAAAATGTAAAACTCAAACACAAACATGCATAACTCGTCTACTTTACACCCTATGAAAGCTCCAGAAAGTCGAAGATTTGCTAATAAACAAATCAAATGCCTTGCCAAAATAAAATGTCGTATACTTAAACAAATCAACCCTACAGTGTTGTGTATTGGAAGTAGCATCAGTGTAAAATATCTCCAACGCTCATCTGGTAATGTACATAATTCAACCCTGACGAGTCCCTCCTTGAACCCAAAAGGCATCTATGTTAGATTGTATTTTGAAATTAGTAGAATTTTCAGGATACCTTCGGACACTTGGTACTGGTTATTTCAGAACTACACACAACTGAGCTATCTAAAGCATTGTAAAACCAATCTTTCTCAAAGCATCGGAATCATGAAAGCATCCATTTGATTAGGAGAGCTTGTCACAGCAAACAAAAAACACACATTCTTTGTACTTCGGAGCCCTGATTCAATGTGAGTTCATGTTACCACTCCATTCAACTTACCGCGCCCTCATCCAGTAAAACATCAATCTAAACCGGACTGGAATCCAAACAGTGTAGCAATTTCACCAGAAAGCTCTGCACCAGCCAAAGCATCTAAAATATATGTACCAATAAAAAAACCTATATACATATGCACACCCTTGTTGTAAAGTCTTCTTCTTATTTGAGGCAAATGACAAGTAATAAAAGAAAAAAAAGGATAAATTTTAAAAATTGTAGGATAGGAAAATGTGGGAAAAAAGCAATACCACCAACAAATACCATTAACACCAATTACAACAGTGAAATACATACTTTCCCCTTACTATCAAAATTTACTTTACAGGTAAGGCAGAGAAAGAATGGAAACCGACTAAACTGAAGCCCTGCCTTCCAAAGTCCATATGCCCTCAACGAACAATGAGGGAGGCAATGAAAGGAAGAAAACAACACAAAGAGATGAAGAAGGAATAGAGAACAAACTCTCGACCACCAGACTAATGTGAAAAGGAGGGGATGGGAAGTTATGTTTGTATCTCAACTAGGGTATAAACATGGTCAAAATAAGTCAATGGTGAACTTCATCTCTTACTTTCTTGATAAATCCCAGATTAAGGAGCTCCCACAATTTTCAGCCGCCGTTCCCGTATGTACATTCTTTGTATCACACCCTTTTTTAGCCGCAGAGCTTTGGGCTGTCTCCAGTGACTCAGCCAGCATCAGAAACAACAATTTTCAAAACCTATTTATCACTTCACTGACTACTGGCATCATTTATTAATTGCCTCAGTAATTATTAGCCCAATTAATCTGTGCACGTTGTGGCTGCTGGTAAACTCCAGTTGGTGGGGCCACCATTTCAACTGCTCCAGCGACGGCCTGAGATTGCTGAAGAAGCGGATGAACGGGGGAAGCTGTCCCAGTCTGTGTCGGGTGGTAGATTCCGGGGAAAGCTGCATGTCCTGGCTGCATCGGCGTGAACGCTAGATGTTGTCCCTGAGGGGAAATGTTATAAAATGAGCTGGGCTGAAGCCCAGAGATATCTCTACCTGGTGCCGGAATCCACATAGCCGGACCTTCGCTCTGCATGAAGACCATTACCATCTTTAGACTAGGAAAATTAATAAATTTCAACAACTAAAAGGGTCAGCGAAACACCAGTTAGGTAAAGTATCGAAAGAACAGTGGAAGAACGCGGGCATTTATTACTTGCAAAATAAGAGAAACAAAAGGAGAATAGCATATGTTTGAGGTAAACTCCCTAAATTGAAAGTAAAATAGTAAAACACAAATTCCATGCAACTTCAAAATACTTTTTTCCGTGGATTCCAAGATTTAACAGCCCATTCCATAAAGTCTGCATTCGACCAGAAAGAAACATTCCACAGGTTTGAGATTCTCAAAGTAACATTCCATACTTCTATGAGGAAAAGCAGTATTGTTAATTTGATCACCTCCGGCAATCAGATAACCAGATGAGAAATGCTCAGGGCTTAGATAGGAGAAGCCCAAGGTGAGAGGGTTCACGTGCATTGCCCTTTCATCAGATTCCCCGCAAGCTAGTTAATATAATCTAACATGTATGTTGCCCTTATAAGTATGACCTACAAGAATATATCACCCTGATGTATTTTTTTCATTTAAGCCCTGCAAATCTTGTCAACTAAACTATAATCCTGCCTTCTTCACATAAACACAACTCCTACCAAACATGTCCATTTGAACCGTTAAAGTTCATTATCGGCATAAACGTAGTTAGCCCATCAAGGATCAACAAGTAAAAAGGAAAGTTCCTAAATAGGCTCATTATAATAAAAGAATATTTTTATTTCAATAGTTCCTCCTCTCCCCTCTACGTATCTTCCCCCATTGAAGGTCTCATCTTCCATAAAAGGATTGCAAGTGCCCATGATGCAGCGAGAGTAGTTGCAGTTGAGGGGTTCATGTGCCCCACCTAGGAAGGCTGCAGGTGGACAGGCAACAGTCCAAGGTGGGGGTACTAGTTATGGCAGACAGCAGTGGATGATGGTAGCAGCTCTCGAAGGTGGTAGGAGAGAAGGCACCAGAGTTTGTTACAATATGAACACACGTAGGAGAATAGGAAGGAAACAAAGACAGCAGGATAATGTGAATAAAAGAACAAAGAGTAGAGACATGAAGAAGAGGATGTCGAGGGGGGAAATCAGGAAAAAAAGAAACGGGGTAAGGGAACAACAATAGAAGAAGAGACGGAAGAAGGAAAAAAGAAACAAAATAAGAAAATGAGGAATAAGACCGAAGACTAAAGGTGATAAAAGACGAACAATATCATCGATAAGGGTTTATTTTAAGACCTACTTTACAAGAGTGATAGGTGAATACCAAAAAATTATAACACACAAACAAAACTCAGTACAACAGGCAAGAATCAAACAATCTTCCATGAGACATTTGTCTGAGACAACAGCAATCCTGGCCAACCACAACACAAACAAAAATGCAAAAGGCCTTGCCCATTCAACAGCAGGATTAAGTTTCCTTTCAATATTAGAATTCTCATGTGGTAGGGTTGTATTCCATGAATGCTTTTAAGGAAGATTTGATTGACTCAATTAGGTTTAAAAACAATTTGATCAAATATCATTAGAATCTCGATTAGTTAAGATTCAACTTTTTACTATCAATTAGAGATGATTTATGCCTATGATAGAAGTGAAGAGAAAGATAGAGAAGATTAAGGAACGGTGGGAGTACTTCTTAATAAGTTATGTACTTTGGACCACTATGTCTAGAAGCTATTTGCAAGCATCAGAGGAGGATTGTGCTCCCGTAGCCCGAACAACTGGTATCATAGTATTGCAGGTTCAGCAGCGAGCTTGTACAAAGAGGCACAAAAAATACAGGACCAGAGAGATTTGTTACATTTGGGCATATATCCAATGTTTATGCAAATCATTAAGATCAGGAGCAGCCAGAATAGAAGAGATTTAATGGTCCATATAGGAATTTTGACATGCTCCAGGTGAGTTGAACAATACAGCAGGGATATAGGCTCCAAATTTCAGATTATGCAGATCAGTACGATGCGTGTTAGAAACCTATATCTCAAAGAATTTGTTTTAATAGTGATACACAAAATTATCGACAGGCACTCACGATATTACATCTTTTGTATAATGAATGAACTCAAGCATACCAAGTTCAAGAGCCTCTCAAAGAAGACCAGTGCTTACATTATTTACACATTTATTGTTGTAATATTTTTTAGTGAACAGCACACATATATTTATGCATATGTATGAGATCATATAAGACAAGGTCCGAGTACCAAGAAGTCAGTTCAGATCATCTTTGCAAAACACCTAGAACTGATATCAATTAGAAACACCTGATCAATCAACTTTAGCTCATGTTTATCACCTGATCAATCAATCTATGGCACTTGATCGATTAACATTGGGTATTGTCACTGATCAGTCAAATATAATCAGTTGACGATCAACTTCAATCCATGGTTATAAACCTCTTCTCGACGATCATTGACAGATCAACTTGTATTTCTTTTCTCTTTTTGAGAAAGATCAACGTGTATGTCTGATCAATCATATTTCAAATACAAATATCCAACTGTCATCTAGTGATCAAAATGATCAATCAATTGCTGATCAATCATCATGTTTGCACCAGTGTTCAGAAAAGCGGCCGAGTAAGCCGCATACTCGGCCGTATACTCGTACCCGGGGGCCTTGCCGCTCCGAGTATGATGAAACGGCCATGTATGCGGGTTGACCCGCATACTCGGCCAAGTATACCTCCTATGCGGCCACATGCTTTTCTGATAGAACTTTTTTTATTTAATCTAAAACCAAATAACCCCACCCGCATAAAAATATAAAACCACATACTCCCCGCATAAAAACATAAAACCACATACTCCCTGCATAAAACCAAATATTCCTCGCATAAAACCGCATACTCTTCCGCATAAAACTGCATACTCCCCACATACTCTCCTGAATGAGAATATTGACATAATATTAAATATTAATTTATATTTTTAATAATAAAAAATACCAAACCGCATAAAACCACATACTCCCCGAGTACTCTCCCGCATACAGCATACTCTCTATGCAGTGACCCCTTCGACTGAATACCGCATAGCACCTTCCTCAACATTGGTTTGCACTGATTGATCAACATCAAACTCTGCTTGTTCTTTTCAAAGACGATTTTTCCTAATTGAAGTTCAACGGATATGCTACCATTGATGGATTCTATGGTCTCGGTGATAAAAATAAAGACAGAAAAGTCATTCTGAATTTTTTAACAGCTTATGAACGTTTCATAGCAAACACTTTCGTCAAGAAGGAGGAGCATTTAATGACTTGTAAGAGTTGCATATAGATTACTTTGTGTTTGGGAGAAGAGACTGGTTGTGTTGCAACGAGAGAGTTTGACAACTCAGCATTGCTTGTTAGTCATGGATGTGCAAATAAAAGGGCTGCTAAAGAAAAGGATAGTTCTCAAGATAATTAGAACTAGATGGTAGAATCTTCAATTGAAGCAATCAAGCTTCAGGGAGAAGGTTTTATACGACTTATCTTGAGATTGTAACAGAAGTGCAAACGAGACGTTGGGGGTTGTAGCATCTTGTATCCGAAGGGCAACAACGAGATGCTAGACAAGTCAAAGGAAGGAGTTCCTGGTCGAAAAGAGGCTTGGTGGTGGATTGAAAGGGAGCAAGAGAAGCTTAAGATCAAAAGAGCCTGCTTTAAAGTGATTTACAAGGATAGAATAGAGGAAGTTGTCACAAACCACAAAATATAGCAAAGAAGAAAGCAAAGAAGGTTGTAACTGAAGCTAAGTCAAAAGTTTGCAAAGTTTTCTGCAATAATCTTGACTCTAAAGAGGGCTAGAAGGATATAATTTAGATTGGCCAAAGCAAGCAAAAGAAAGACCAAAGATCTTTCTCGGGTGAGATGCATTAAGGATGAAGGACATGCAGTTGTTACTCATAAGGATATAAAAACTAGATGGAAGCAGTATTTCCATTAGCTTTTCATTAGGGAAGGAAATAGAGAGATCACTTTAGCAGATCTAGCTAGTAGAAAAAGTTACTTGAACCATGCAAGCTATAGACTGGAATACAAAAGAGCAAAAGTGGAGGAAGCTTTGAAGGTTATGAAACTAGGGAAGGTGTAGGGCTTGATGGCATTCCCATAGATGTATAAAGAGTTTAGGTGGATGTGGCTTGACTTGTCTCACAAATCTATTCAATGTTATTTAACGAAGAAAATGCATGAAGAGTGGAATAGAAGCATCGTGGTGACTCTTTATAAAAAATAAAGGAGACATTAAAATAGTTCGAATTATAGAGCTATCAAGATGATGAGTGATACTAGAAAAATTTGAGAACGTGTAATCGAAAAAAGGTTGAGGCAAGTTTCCGAAGTAAAAGAAAATCATTTCGGATTCATGCGAAGTCGTTCAACTATTGAACATATCCACTTGTTCAGGAGAATGGAGATTTATAGAGCAAGAAGGAAGAACCTCCATATAATTTTACTGATTTAGAGAAGGTTAGTGATTCTGTCCTATGAGAGATAATGTGGACAGTTTTGTAAAATAAAAAGTGCATGTCCTATACATTAACCTTGTATAGTATATGAATGAAGCGGTTTCATCTTGTGTAAGGATCCACTCTTGGAATATTGGCTTTTTGACATCAACAGTGGTTTGTATCAAGGTTCAGCTTTGAGTCCGTTCCTTTTTACTTTGATTATGAACGAATTGGCTACTCACATTCAGGATGAGATGTCTTGGTGTATGTTATCGTTAGATATGGCCAATGAGTTGGGGGTCTGATGTATCTGTTCGGAGCAGCGGTGCCTAACGTCCAATCTTGGAGGAGCATGTTGTGTCCGATAAGTCGGATCCAGCAATCGTTGTATCGACCCTCTCTCAACGCTCATCATGTGAACCAATCACTCACTACATTGATTAAATGTAAATAAAACACAAGGTGAAATTTATTATACCATACAAAAAGAAGCGTATAACACATAAGTGTAGGGCTCGAACCACTGTGAGCAAATAGCGGATAGGTCTAATTATTAATCGTTGTTACTAAATAATAAATATTTTGTATGTTTTGCTTGTTTATATATATTTTTAATATTTTAAATTGTATTTAATTTTTTTGGATTTTATTATTTTACATATTTCTTATATTTTTACATTTTATTTTTCTAAATTTCTTTTTAAATTTTGCAAAATTTTAATTTCTTTTTGTTTTTAAAGTATAATTTATAAATATATATAGTATTAATATTATTATGGATATTATAAATAATACACAAAGGATATAATAAATATATAAATAAAGGAATAATCCTTTTTTAAAAAAGATTTGAAAAAATAATAGATATATATATAAGTAATAATAATATGTAGTATATAAGTATTATAAAGTTATCTATCCTATATAGAATTATAATTTTAAATATATATATATATATGCTCAAAATTTAGAAAAAAAGTTATATTTTTGATATTTTTATCTATTTTTGGTATTTTGATAAAATTTTTGCTACTTTTTAAGTATTTTTAAAGTATTAAAATGAAAAAATAGGGAATAAGACAAATAAATCAAATTGTTTTGGCAATTAAAAATAGAAAATAAGTTCAAATTTTCTCAAAATTATTTTTAAAATATACTATACACAATAAAGAAAAATATACAATAGAAATGTATTTTTTAATGTAATTTTTTTATAAGTTTCTAGGGTTTTGTAAATTTGAAGGTTTTCTTTTTATATTTTTTTATTTTTTGTCTGAAGGTCTAATATATAGTAATTTCTATTCTCTATTTTTTGGATCATTTAGAGGTATTTTTATAATTTTTTGGATTTTAATATGCAAATAGGGAACTAAAACTCTATATTTTATTTTTAAAAAATAAGAAAATACAAAATAAATGCTAAATAAAAATATAGCAGACATCCAAGGCATTTTTCCAAACATTTATAACATACATGAGCTATTTAATAAAAATAAAAATGCACAGAATAAAATACAAGCCTGGTAAGGGCCTTTCTGCAATTTAAATGAAATTTAAATGCATTAAATAAACCAACAACCAAAGTACAGAGGCTTAATCACAATTTTTCTAATTAAATCCAAATTTAATAAATGCTAGACAGAGGTATAAATGCAATTTTACAAAAAGTGCAGATCTCATGCAATTTCTCCAAAAGTATAGCACTTAATTTGCAAGTTTAAGGACTAAAAATAAATATATAAAGCTGTAAGAGCTAGGTTGAAAAATATCCCCGCCTCACCTATCGACGCATATGAGGTGAGCCAATGCAGGACCTAAGTGCAACAAAGATTGCAGAAATCGGTAGTCGGTACTCGGTCGACAAGGTCACTGACTAAGGATTAATCGACAATCAGGCGACTAATCAGATTTACTCAGCCATTAATCGGTTTTGATTTTTTTAAATTATTTTAAATATATAAATCATTTTTTATACATATATTATTACATATTTGCATAGAGTTGAACATTTTTCTTTTTCTGAAAGAATTTTGGTCCACTTTCGATACTATAATAATGAAACAAATTGAAGTGATTGACTTTAAATATAACATTAAGCATAATAGAATAAGCTTGCTGTAGAAAAAGCAAAAAATAAAAAATAAAAAAAAACCTATGTAAAAGTCGGCCAACTAGGCCGACTAGTCGGCATGATTAGTCAGGTTGACCGACTAATGGTCAACTAGGCGTAGTCCCCCCGACTCGACTGGTCGTAGCGCTTAGTCAGCCAATTTTTACAACAATGAGAGAAACTATAAAGAAGTTTTGAGTGTCCCTTGCAAATGTACCTAAAATATTACATGTAATACTATATTTACAGGACTCATTAGTAAATACAAAAAGCGGGAGAAGGGCTATGTAATTTACCCAATAAGTGGTGCTATCCAACGGCTATGGAAGCGCCACGTAGTCTATGTGAGCCAAATCGACAGTCGAAGACATGCAACGTTTTGCCTTCAATCGGTGGCCCAGATTAGATCCAGGCCGTGCATGTAATCCAACAGCTACGGAGGGTTCACGAAGAACAGGGAAGAAGTCCTTCCATAACCATCGATCACCCAAATCTTTGTGTTCCTACGACCTTCTTCGAGGCTACGAGGTTCAGAAGCCTCATTATGTCCCTCCTCCCCTGCTCGGACCTTCAGATGTGTCCAGGTCCCAAACAAAGCTGGAGCTCGAAGCTCCAGCAGACTTTGGATCTGGAAATTAACCTAATCTAACAACTAATTGATGAAACTAGCAACTAAACTATGCTAAGAAAACTAAAATGCGTGAATTATACCTAACTAACATCTCTAACATGTTGAACAGGGAGCAAATGAGGGCTCATATTTACTAGGAGAAAAAGTTAATCAAAAAGTGAAAGGGGGCGAAGAAAGTTATTTATGTACATGGCGAGGTCTTGGGAAGATCACGAGATTGCAAAGATGTCGTAAATATACAATGATCCCAAGATGATGGCAAGATGGAGAGTATGAGGAGCAATGTTGGTGAAGGAATGAAAGGTCACCAAGCCAAGGATCAGTGCCAAAATTTTGGAGAAGGGGGTTGGTGAGTTTTCTCACACGGGCGATTAAGTGAAGGACAATTGACCCTAAGGTCAACTTTCCTTGAGCCTTGGTTGACCCTAAAGTCATAAAAACTTTATTAAATCAATAATAAATAACAAATGAATTTTTTAAATAAAAGTCAAAATATGAAAAGTGTTTATGCCATATCTCTCCCTATTTATAGGATATTTTTATTTATTTTTATAATACTAAATGTCTTCTCTGTTCAACTAATATGCCATATCTCTCCCTATTTTATTCATTGTTAACCAAGTCAATACTGCCTTGGTCTCGGGCAGTGTTCAAAAATGCGACCGAGTAAGCCGCACACTCGACCGCATACCCATACTTGGGGGCCTTGCCGCTCCAAGTATGACGAAACGGCCATGTATGTGGGTTGACCGGCATACTCGGTCGAGTATACACCCTATGTGGCCGCATACTCGACCGCTTTTCTGATAGAACTTTTTTATTTAATCTAAAACCAAATAACCCCACCCGCATAATAACATAAAATCGCATACGCCCCGCATAAAACGGCATACTCTCTCGATTGAGGATATTAATATAATATTAAATATTAATTTATATTTTTAATAACAAAAAATACCAAACCGCATAAAACCGCATACTCCTCGCATACTCTCTCGCATATCACATACTCTCTATGCAATGACTCCTTCGACTGAATACCACATATCTCCTTCCCGAACATTGGTCTCGGGGTCTTTGACACTTCATTTCTATTTCTTTTCTTTTACTTTATTCTTTTATTTTGGAATTAAATATGTGTATTTATATAGTACTTATAGGTCAATTTATGAGCGTTATTTTGTACAAATTAATGCTATTTACATGCATTTAACTAGGGATTTAACGGGCAAAATGAAAAAATAAAGGTGAGGAAATGGGGATTCATCGCCCCCTTGCCCTTATTAGTCTCTATCAAACACTTATCTTATAACAATGAGTGCATAAAAAAATTAAAGGAAAAGGAAATAAGTTGGACTAATTTTGACTTTTAAACTTATCTTCATAAAATCAAAGTTTGGAGCTTAGTCAGAACTTTCGTAATTTAAGTTTGGTCGGAAGCTTATTGGGGATCGTACTTGAAACTCAACAACCTTTAACCGCAAAACCCTATCCAAGTCTACTCAAAAGCTAGGTCAAAACAAGTCTACATCATATGCAGACCCTTATGACAATAATTTTATCTTGTACAGTGTAAGTGATGTATAGCTCCTCTCAACTGAGGAGGTAACGAGACAGTGTTCACCAACGTAGTGACCCTAATACCCCAATCCAACAACTCTTTCCTCTAGGAACGGGTTATTCCCTTCTAAGTTCAAGTGCAAATGCTCAAGAAGAGGAGGTAGAGAAGAAAAGGATGTGTATTGTAGCCAAGATTCAGGAAAGCGGTATGCGTATGCGTTCGGACAGGGCACTGAATAGCGCTTAAGCGGTATGCGGGGGCATATGCGGTTCTACGCGGTTTCTTAATTTTTTATTTAAATATATATATAAGTAGGGTGGAGCATAGGCCTTGACCCGGCCCAACCCGGGAAAGCCCAGCCCGGGCCCATCAAATTTTTTTGGGCCTTGGGCCGGGTTGAGGCCCGAACTTTTTTATTAGATGAGGGCCCAGGCCCGACCCAAAGCCCGTTGGGTTGGGCCTGGGTTCGGGCCGGGCTCAGCCCACTCTCATTTATCGTGTAAAAAATGAATCTCATCGCATTGATGTTATTTTTATTTGCTTGTAAATTGCAATATGATATTGCGTTTCTAAAAATTTCGTACAGAGAAATCAATCACGTAATTTTATGAATCCTTCCGTATATGATATAGAAATTAAAAAATGATACTATTGTTCTTCTAATGCCATATTGAGGTTTCAAATTACATCATAACATGACAACGATATAAATAAAATTATCTAAGATGGAAGACGATAGAATCCATGATAGCTACAAAAAAAATTTATATCAATGCAAGAAAAACTAATGTTTATTGTAACTCTGTGATCCCTCCATCATTGTTGACAAGATGATTAGACGTCGGGAGGGATGGTGGTCGAGAGAATGTCACGGGTATGGGGATGAGCCGTTGGTGGATAATTTTCAATTTAAAATTCAAATAATTCAAGTAATGAAGACAAATAGGAAAATATGAAAGGGAGGGGAATTTCGGACTGGAGGGATTTACGGGTAGGGATGTACCGTTGGAATGATTGCCAACTCAAATTTCAAATCATTCAAATGAAGACAAATATGACAAATTTGAAAGGGGTTCACGGATTCACGGATTGAGAGATAAGGGACGGATTCATGGATTGAGAGATAAGGGGATGCCGTTGGGATTTTTATTAAAAAAATCAAATCATTCAAAACCCAAAGATCAACAAAGTTTAAACTAATCCTTAAACTAATCCTTCCCTAAATCCATGGATTTCAAATCCACGACGTATGGCATTCGTTGAACTCCATGGGATGCGGGTCGCACCGGGCCGTCGAGGCCCAACTCGGGTTCGGGCTGGGCCCGGCCCATGTATAAAAATTAGCTAGAATGAGAGCCCGGGCCCGGCCCTCATTTACCTCGGGTACGGGTCGGGTCCGGGTTTTTTCGGGTCGGGTCAGGGTCGGGTCCGGGCCGGCCCGACCCAATGCTCCACCCTATATATAAGTGACTACAAGAGAACTAAATTTATGTGTAATTGTGGTCCAGCAGAAGATCTAAGAAAAACAACTTTCATATAGAGTTCAAAACAATCTTTATCAATCAAATATAAATACTTCAATAGAACGATTAATACAAAAATAATTGACAACAATCAACAAAATAGAAAAGTTAGCACACAAAATACCTCTATTATTGAATATAATGTCATTTATATATGTCATTATATTTATAACAGATCCTCCATCAAAAATACGAAACCTTACATATAATACATTGCATTCATAATAACTATTAATTGACTAAATTAGTTTTCTAAGTTATTAGTACATTATTCTTTTTATTCCTTGTGTGTTTACTCCAATCTCGCAGTACAAGTACTTTAACAATGGATTTAAATGATCATGGAATGCATGATTGGCATACATGCAAACGTAAGGAAAAACGTGGCACAAATAACAATAAACATGTGGCACAAATTAAAAAAAATAAAAATAAATAAATAAATGTTTATGCGGCAGTACAGACCGCATATGCGGCCCGCATAAGAGCACAGGGCGTACAATGGCGGGCTTCATGAAAGCGGTGCGCTGAGGGCACCGCATACGCATATGCAGTCGCATATACAGCCGCACGGGGCGCTTTCGTGAACCACGATTGTAGCCAAGTCATCCAGCTGCGTGCATCATAAAATCTTTGAATTTAAAGCATAAGTGTTACTTATTGAATACATAACTCCGACGGGATTGATTTTTCTTTGATTTTTGCTCGTCTAATTTTTTTGGAGTCTTTATTGTATACTTTTTAATACCATTTACAGTAGCATTTACATAAGGACTTTTCCTCTTGAGCCAATAGATTATCAGTCTTTTCAAGCTTTATCGCAACCCACAGCATCCTGTCTTTGGACCTCGTCGTTACTGGATCGGGTTGGGGTACAACGGCAACAGATTGTGATTTCGTATGTTTCTATTCGCTTGTTTCTTATGCCGACAAATCCAGCCCTCTACCACTTAAACTGAGTTGAGTTAAGTGTAAGGTTCATGTGTCCAAGTTAGATCATTGTCGATAAGAGTCATGTGTGTGTTTCAAAATATTCTACTGAAGAAGTCAAGATGATATATGAACCCAATTTTGCAGTCTCAAAGAATAAATCTAGTAGACTTGAAGCGCATCAATTCCAGATCTGATTAGGTTCTCGTAATTAAGTGGATTAAGTATCAACAAAGCTTCAATCTTTGGATTTTATTACAGTCCAATTGAATTGTCTATTATAAATCCGAAAAAATGCAAATGCAATGCAAGAAAACATTTTTATGTCTTTCAAAAAGGTTTTGCAAACTTTTATGCAATTTTGATAATATTGTGCAAATTTTATATATTTCAAGAATTTTTGACATTTTTAGAGATTTTTAACAAGGGTTAGTGAAAGGTGTATGTACAAAAATCTATACATGAGTGCATGCATATGTACAATAATTGAGTGTAGAATTCATACTGGGAATTTGTACAAAAGTTATAAGTCAGTTGCAATTCATAGATTTTATATACAAGGTTTGTTTACATAAGAATACTATTCAAAATAATTTGAAAGTATTTTTACAACCATTTTTAAAATTATATTTTAGAAATAAGTTTATAGTCATTTTGAAAACGTTATTTGGTTCGAGACCATAGTACGCAGTTATATATGCCCTTGAGTTTGATAGAAGTGCCATGTATCATCATAGAAGAACTCGAGTTCATGGACTTGGTCTTGGTAGACGTCATCGTGATCTCACAAGTCAAGAAAAAAAGGGGACCTAGAAGAAATTGTTTCAAACAATTATATGGGCGATCGAAGTCATGGTTTCAACCCCTTTTCGAACATCTTTAGAAATGAATTGTGGTTGTGACACCACGAATCAGACTTTGCAGTGCAGCCCAATAATAGAATATGGTCGGTCAGGGACCACCAATACCTAGATAGACCCTGCAGTCATGGTATGAAAAAATGCACCTCAAGGTAGTCGAGGCGTACGCCTCGAGGTGAGGCGGTCCTTTTTAGCCTCGAGGTGCGCGCCTCGGTTTAGTCCAGTGAGGTGTGCGTCTCAGGAGGCTGAGGCAGAGCCTTGAGGCATTCCACCTAGAGGCGGTCGAGGCATTTTGCGAGGCGTTTTTTCTTTTTGAAATATTTTTATGATTTTAATGGTTTACTTGGTAGTTTGATAAGCTTAAAAATATATGCTTCTTTAGAAAAAATGATTATACGAGATAAATGCCTAAATCTGATGTTTCTTTTGTACTCGTAACTTCATATTTACTATTAATTATGTTGAATTATTTCACAAACTCTAATTATTTCTCTTTTAATGAATGAATTTATAAATATCAAATCCAACAATACTCGTAAGCTCAATAAGCTTTGCAATATATCATGTAAAATGAAATAGATAGGGTCACGAATTATCATGTCACCATATACTCTATGTTTGACATATAACATAAATTTCTTCGACAAATTTTTAATCGTACTTTTAATTGCACCAATACTTCAAAGATTTGCTCAAAATGGATAGGATTCACGGTTTCACGTGCGTCCATATATTAGACATATAATATAAATTTCTTCGACGTATGTTTAATCGTACTTTTAATTACATCAATATTTCAAAGATAGATATGTATTGTTTAATTCTTTCACAAAATTTATAGACAATGAATTCCTCTTTGATTTGATGTTATTTTATCTGCAATTATGGTGTTCGTATCTCTACTATTTCATCATATTTTATAGTGCTAAGTAGTATATATTGGACAAAGAACATATAATTACATTGTCGTATATATAATTATAGTGTTACGCGTATTTTTCTCTATAAACCGAGGCTTACACCTCGATTGCCTCAAGGCTACGCTCAACCTCGATTCGAAAGAAAACGCCTCGTTCCGCCTTTCGTTTTTTCAAACCTTGCTCGCAACAACCTGGGAAGACTATAGAGGTCCTTTGGTGCCGAGGGGAAGGCCCATCAGCAGTCTAGAGGTGTTATAGAAAGGTCACAGTAGCCAGACGGAGGCCCAACGATTGGCTGGTTGAACCAAAGTGGCTCTGCGGAGGTCTGGCATCCCCTCCGCAGGGTTGGAGCAAACCGAAGGCGGTCTGGCGGCAGTCAAACAACGTTGAAGAAGGTCCTAACGGTGAGATCTAGTGCCGGTTGATACCCAACAGTGATGCCTACAGCCATATAGGCCTGGTTGGGCAAGACGAGGACCTCGAGGACCTTGCACGAAGCTCTGGGTGCGGTGGAGAGGGTTCACGCAAGGGTTAATGCGGTTGCGGAGAGGTGAGGGTTGGTGATGGCAGTGGGATCTAGGTCAGAACATCGGTCTAAGACCACTACTCTAATACCATGGGGGAAAAAAGGATGAGAGGTTGCAATGAATTATTTTATTCAAGTGGCCTAGGTTTTCTTATATAGCGTGAAACCCTAGAAAGCCAAAAAAGTAATTGCATAAAAGATCCCAAAGGGTTACACGAGTCAATAAATAACCCAATAACAAAATAACTCTAACAATGTGTATATTGTACCTTGTATATATATAATGAGTATAAGATTTGTTAGTAGGAAAAATTAAATTGATTATATAAATTTAAATAATCTCTTACTATTGCAGTGTTGATATGGCTAGTGAATGGAGAACCATGATATTTTCACGTCAACGAGAGTACGGAGGAAAAAGTTGAAGACGCTATGCAAAGTACCAAGCAAAGCATACAATGACTTTTGTAGACCAAATTCCACCCATGAAAGGGTGTACATTTTGGGGACAATGTCACTAAATGCACTAGATTTGGTATAATGTTCCAGCAATCTCACTGACATCGCAAAGAGTTGGGTTTTGGAAAGTAGAAGAAAATGCAAACCAACTCATCTCTCATTGGTGAGTTAGCAGAAGCCAATATCATTGCATGGATAGAGCTTGCATTGTCTCCTTTCTGGAACACTTAAAGCAAGACCTCAAATTTCGATTTCGGTCACCGTTTAGGTGAGTAACCGAAAAGAAATTTCGGTCATTTTGATCAGATGTTGAATAGGGGACCCCAATTTCAATTGACATCGGCCATTTCGATCGAATTTCTGTCACCGACCAAAACTGAAATTCGATCGAAAATCGGTCGAATTTCGTCAAAATTTGATCCCATGCCGTAAAGTGGTGGCTATGCCTCCTATAAAAATGAACGTGCATATTTTTTTGAAAGACATTATAAAGATAGGTTGATGGTTTAGGCATTATTGGCCTAGTTGTGTATCCTATTTCGTTTGGATAGGGTTATGTATCCTTTGGATGGCAAGCCACGGATGTTTAGACAAGGAGGAGCGTTAGTTTTCTTTTTCCTGTATGGATCCATTACTTGTTCTACGCTACCTCGTACTATCATATGCCACTAGTTTACTAGATGACCTTGAACGTGGTGGGTAACATAAAAAATGGTGAACAATACAATCTACTAATGTAAGGCAAGCGTGTCTCTCTTAAAAGGCAAGTCATATCGCACTTTGTGTATATCTTGCGTGAGAGGGCAAGAGCCAAGGGTATTGCCTCTGACACCATTGTCAATTACGCTCCTAAGGAAAAGTACCCTCAAGATATCTTATTCAAGCCTTGAGGAGCTCCTCATATTTTCAAAGGCCTTTTGTCATCCCAGACTGATAACATATACCTCAAACAACTAGGATGCATCCTAAGCATGCAGGTCGGTGTCACGATCCTTACTAAGGTCTCTACAAACTCAACACGAATGCTCCTTTATTGGGTTTAATAGCCCACTTTTCATCAAGATCAACAGATCTCAACAAGGTTGCCCTCACATGACGCAACACTTGTGATATTTAAAGTCTCTGACTTATAGTTAGGTTGCACCAAATTCAAGGGTTGCAAGTACTCAATAAAGGTTTATAAACTTCGACAAGTTTATGGTCAAATCAGTTTCAACAATGTAAGTCTATGTCGACGTTCGTGACCCTCCTAAATATCAATCCAAGCTTGGGCATCACAACTTATCTTGGCAAATTTATCCCAATTTAAGTATGGCTATCTAGAAATTGAACGTGTATGTGGCACAGGATGAAGTTACCCCCAGCTCAAGCTTCACATATGAAGTCTTTCTTAGTCTACGAACATTGATTGTATTACCGCCATCTTGGATATAGCAAATTAACCAAACAGCGTTAAGGAAATATACGAGTCGGCTTATTCTCTACCTTTCTTCAACTTACGATCATGTTATCATTATTCATATATGAGTATGGGTCTACTTTTTTGGTAACAAAGTTTTGCAAATCATTGTTGGAGGGGAGTGATTTTTGCTCAAATGCATGCTTACTTAGAAAGGGATTTTCCACATTATCAGTTAAGGTGTGAGTTTTTTTAACACGAAAAAGGAAATACATGGCCTCACAATAGTGATTGTTAATCGTCTCAAAAAACTTTCAACAGAAAAGTCATATCGAAGTTCAATAAAAACTCAAACTACGAAGAATCGTGAGATAGGACAAAGATAAGCTCATAAGCATTTTCGTACAAGACGAATTAACTGAAGAATGGAGGACAAGCATCGCGGTGCCTCTTTATAAGAATACATAAGACATTCAAAATTGTTCGAATCATAAAGATCTCAAACCGATGAGTCATACTATGAAAAATCTGGTAACATGTGATTGATGAACGCGAAATCCTCCTCTTTAATAATCGTAAATTGTAGTATAGGAGGAGAAAATCGGTCGATCAAAAACCACAATATTTGAATGTTGTGGAATATTTTTTTACTTGGCAAGTTTACCAAGGTCGAACTCAGGGAACGGTGATTTTTAGTTGCGCGGTCTTAAATCAAATTTAATAATTGATTAATGCTCGGTTAATTTCTGTGTTGAGAAAAATGTACAATGCAATGATATGCAAATGCAAGGAAATATACAGAGATGACAGTTCAGCACGGGATCTGGAAATTGGATTTATGCTCCAAAAGATGTTAATTGATAACCTCGAAATTTATCACAGATCAAAATCTATAATTCAAGAGTAATGGTCAGAGTGTCAATAAATAATCTCCTATTATCGGGTCTCTGATGAATTTTTCTTCTAAATTCCCTGTAGATTAATCCTTAATTGATAGACATTATCTTCGAAAAATACAAGGAAATAAATTTTCAATCTTCATCTCCGAAACCCCTGCATAAAATAAGTCCTCAAATAATATCTCAACTCCAACAATTCCCTGTAAAATAATTCGTCAAGTTTTCCTAAGGAGATATGGCACAGATATGTCAAAATAAGCCTACAAATGACAACACATATACTCAATAATAAATATCAATAAACAGCCTCAATTCGGTCCACAAATGATCCGACCCCGGGTGGGGAGCACGAGAGTGAGGGTCGAAGGGGGTACTTGACCTCAACTGCTCGCCCTAAGGCGAGAGCCGATGCAGCGAACCATAATCAAACTAAGTTGTAGAGCACGGAATTAGCTTCGAAACGACATATTATTTGCTCAAATCGGAGTCCGTATGACAAAGATATGATAAAATGAAATTCAGGGACTGAAATGTAAATAAAATAAAGTTTTCTTTGCAAAAGGTCCCTGAGAGGACTTATCTGTAATTAGCGAAAACTTGAGGGGCCTTTCTGAAATTTTCCCATGGCGGGGGTATTTCTGCAAATTCTGAAAGTGCTAGGGGTGTCTGCGCAATTTTCCCAAGAGCGCACGTGCGTTGCACGTGCGCTAGGAGCTCGGTGGTGGAACCTGAGGCTCGGGTGGCCGAGCCTCTGGTTCGGGCCCGGGCCTGGAGGCACGAGCGTACGAGGCTGAGGACGGGGTGCAAGCCTGAGGCTCGGGTCAAAGCAGGAGGCTCGGTCGACCGAGCCTATGGTTCGGGGGCTGGCTCGTGTATCCCTAGCCTCGAGGCTCGGCTGGGCGCGTGGCGGCTCGACGACCGTCGGATCAAGGGCTGATTAGCCCGATCCGACGGCAACTGTGCCTCGTGGTGGGGCGGGGGCGGTTGGCGAGGCAGCGGCCGCGCTCGGTCGACACACGGCCGAGCGGAGGCGGAGGTGCCGCGCTGTGCGGCGAGGCGCGACGGTGGTGCTCGGTGGAGGTCGCACCCTGGGCGGAGGCGGAGCCCAAGGGCCTGGGCAGAGGCGGAGCCTCCGCGAGGCGGTGAGGCGCGGTTGAGCTCGGGGCGGAGGGACCTCGCTGGCGGCCTGAGGTGGAGGTCGAAGGAGCGGAGGCGCGGCGAGGCGGAGGTGCCGCCGGGCTGGTGGAGGCGAGGCTGAGCGGCGCCGCTGATGGCGAGGTCAACCTGCAGAGTTAAAGAAAAACAAAAAGGCACGGGGGGGGGGGGGGGGGGGGAAGAGGGGGAAAGGGTCGGGTGCGGTCTCACCCTTTGCAAGGCCGGTTGAGGGTGCGAGGTGGCCGGCGATGACTATGGTCGAGCGCGGAGGGCGGAGCGGCGATGGAGGAGAGGTCGTGGCGGAGAGGTACCTGTAGGTGGAGCTGTCGGATAGCTCCAGGTTCTCGCTTCAATCCTCGGCGTAGGAGAAGCTATGCAACAACCAGGAGATGCTGATGATGGTTCTGCAGCAAGGCTATCAAGCCTTGGATCACGCCGCGAGGGAGGCGGCCGCTGTCACCGGCCAAGCTTGGAGAAGGGCGGATGGGTTCATGGGCTGCCGTCGTTGGAGATTTATAGGAGCGAGGTGGTGGAAGGTCGAGGGTCGGCGGCCGTTACATGCATGGAGCGGCTGGCGAGGGATGTAATGGCCGCGCATGGCGGTCATTGATGGCCGCATGCGGCGGTTTTGCGGAGGAGGCGGTTGCCGTTGGGGAAGATGACCCTGGTCACGTGCTAGGCACGTGACCCAGGGGTGCTGGAGAGAGAGAGGAAGTCTTGGTGCCACGTGGCATGCCCTGGAGCTGCCACGTGGCACCAAAAAAATTTCAGATTTTCAGAGGAGAAAAAGTGATAGAAGATGACCTCGGATCGAAAAATTTTCTTCACGAAAGTTGTTCGTCTCGACGAGATCTACAACTTTCATGAAGGGCCCAGAAGCAAAAGAGGTCACCTGTGCAAAGTGGTATTTTTGGTGGCTTCCTTGTGTACGAAAAACCGCATTTTTTGAGATTTGTAATTTTTTTGGTGGTTTTAGAGGGGATAAAAATTCTAGAAAAAATACGATAAATAAGAAGAAAATTATTTACACACTAAACTAATTTTTTTGGATTTTTAATAGATAAGAAAATAGGAAAATAAAATAGAAGTTAGAAACGCACAACTTTTGTACAGACCGACAACGGACACTCGGACTTGGTCAGTTTCTTTGATTTCAGTTTTGATCTGGATTTGGATTTTTGCATTTTTTATTAAAACTTTCATCAAAGGACACAAATGAAAAAGAAATAAAATTAAAAGAGTTAATTAAGCACATAAAATCTCAGGTCAAAATTAGCAAAAAGTTAAAATGCGCAAAAGAGGCCCAAAACCCAACTTTCACATATGAGCTCCGAATTTTATGAAATTGGTCTTGTTTTGAAGGTATTTGAAAATGGAGTACTTTAAAAGTGAGTAGACCAAAATCGGACACTGTATGAGGGAGATATGCTCGTTTTAGTCCGTCAGATGTGAAATTTGACTTTGAGATTATTTGACACTTATTGGAGTCAGTAATTTTTTTGTATTTTTTATTTAATAAGGTTAGTAATATCTACACAATGGAGGTGGTTTTGGGTCAATCGGAGTTAGGATGAATTAACTAAAAATGTGAGAAGTTAGCGGCTTTTGGGCTAATTTACAGTGGGAATTTTTAATGCAATTTATGCATGATGAAATGCAGATATTATTTACACATGTATGAATGCTAATAATGCTCTATTAATGATTAATTACAGGTGGATGATGGGGGACAGAGCCTAAATGACCAATTTTAGCATGATGAATACGAGATTCATCATACCCCTATACTTAGACCACGCTCGTCCCCGAGCATGAATGAATGACTTAGTTGATTACATCCCTGACTGTGTAAGTGATTTTTCAAGGCTTAATTCAGAGAAGACCCTTAATTCGAGTGATCCTAAAATTCCGAGCTCACCCAAGTTTTAATCAAAAGGAATCCAACTTCTCTAATTTTCAGACTCTCTGTTTGTACATATAATATAAGGATATGTTTTTAAGTGTACTGCATTTCATGAGAGTCGAGTCGGGGCATCACTCAAAGTTCCAGTCTCAAAGATCCTCCTCTAGACCTAATCCTCAACACTAGAGAATAAGTCTATTCTTGCTTCAGTCAACCGTCTCATTAGTTTGTCAGACTTGAAAGTGTATATGGACGGCCAGTTGATGGAGGGCATAGGATTGTGTCTATTTTTCTCTCCCTTACATTGGAACACGGTGCCTCTCGAGTGCCTTATTACTCAACACAAGTATATTTTTGTTTTGTTGATCAGTGTGTCCGTCAAGAGAATTTGGAGTCGTCTGCACTTGTTTTTCTGGGAGTACACCGAGGTGTGTCTCTTTTGAGTATCTAAGATACCTTCGACACCCAGACTTGTATCGCTTACGATGCAGAGCCCTTTTATGGTGTCAGCCCGACTCCTTGGTCCTAATTAGCGCTTGGTCCAAGTGGACACTTTGAAATGTTTGGGAGCGCTCGCCATTGGTGGAAGCTCATTTGGAATTTGACTTTGGATGATAGAGCTTTTTTTTTGACATTTCTCTTTCTCTTTTTTTTTGGTTGGCTAGCTCCACTGCTTTTACCAAAAGTTGGCGCACACTGATCAACAATTTTCCTTAAGTTTCATCACACCCTGGCACTTAGGTCAATATCAAAAAGATAGCATATGAATCTTGTTCATATACTGGCTAGTGTTTTGCTGACACTCAGGTTTTCTGACGCCTTCATTAACTTTATCCCATCCTCGAATATCATCAGACCGGATCTAGACTCAAATCTCTAGTCCTAGTTCCTCAAGTGATATCTCAACTCACCTCATCAATCATGCAGTTGTGGGAGTGATTGTGCTGATCATATTCTTTTTGAAGGTAGAGATGAAGAGTGCAATATAGCGCTCAAATCTTTCAAACTAGGGAAGTGTGGATTATTAAGTTCAAAACCCTAATGACTAAGGCAGGCTAACGCAGAATCTCAAGATCTCAGAAATTAAGTGTCCTCAAAAATCCTCAAGCCTTGAGTGATAGTGAATGTGTCAGGAATATATCGACCAAGGAATGCATGAAATGCGTGATGAAATGCAAGACCATGAGTTTTTTTTAAACAGGTATTATACACACTACTTATACCCATCCCCGATGTTAGATAAAAACGATTAAAGTGCGAGCTATGGATAAAGTAGATAAAATATATACCAATACACCCCCCTATACTTAGCTTGTGCTATGTCCTCATGGCACAAAGTGAAATGGTGACATAGCTCGTACTAAATATAGAAGGACTAAAAACAAGAGAAGTGATGTATAAACAATGGATGCGGTCCCCCTATACTTAGGCTCAGGTCAGCCTAAGTATAATCGGTTAATTACAGATGTGGAACCGGGAAGAATTTCGGATGTACAAGAGAGTGTAGGTCTCGGAAAGGTGTGCTATCTGGGCAGATCAAATTTTTCATCAAAATCTATGTCCTGAGTGAAGGAGATCTGTTCAACTTGTACTAATTGCTCATTGGATTCGACAAAATGTTTAAGCAGCTGACCGTTGACTATAGATGTTTGCGCGCTATCTGCGGTCTCTGAGATCTCAACACTCCCATTATTGTGTACCTCTCTTACAATGAAGGGTCCCGTCCATTTTGATTTCAATTTTCCTTGGAAAATTTTCAACTTTGCATTAAATAGCCAAACTTTCTGCCCTGGGACAAAGATCTTTGTTCGAATGTTCCTGTCATGCCATCTTTTTACTTTTTCTTTGTAGATGGTGCTGTTTTCGTAAGCATGATTTCGGATTTCAGACAGTTCATTCAAATTCATGTCTCGGTTCTTCTTTCCTTGGTGACAGTTCCAATTAATCTTTTTGATTGCCCATTCTGATTTATGTACGAGCTCTGCGGGCAAATGGCATGGTTTTCCATATACCATTCTAAACGGGGAGGTGCCCAATGGGGTCTTATAAGCTGTCCGGTAGGCCCACAGAACTTGGTCCAGGAGTTGGGACCAGTTCTTCCTGTCAGGGCGAACGAGCTTCTGTAAAATTCCTTTAACCTCCATGTTTGACACCTCGGCCATGCCATTGGATTGTGGGTGGTAAGGAGTGGCGACACGGTGCTCGATGCCGTATTCCTTGTCAACTTCTTCACCTCCCGGTTGACAAAGTGGCTTCCCCCATCAGATATTAAAACTTTTGGAATTCCAAACCTCGAAATAATATGATCTTTCAAAAACTTGCAAACAGTTTTGCTATCTGCAGCTCGAGTAGGGATAGCCTCCACCCATCTAGATAAATAATCTACCGCGAGAAGAATATATTCAAATCCTTGACTATTAGGGAATGGGCCCATAAAGTCAATGCCCCATGCATCGAATACGTCACAGATAATCACTGGTTGCATAAGCATGGCATCTTTGGAACCAATGCTTCCTCCCATTCTCTGACAGACGGGGCACGACCTCACAAAATTATAAGCATCCTTAAACAAGGTCGGCCAGTAAAATCCACATTGCAATATCTTCTCAGCGGTCCTCTTCCCAGAGTGATGTCCTCCCGCCTCCAAGGTGTGGCATAAATTGAGGATACTTTGATATTCCTCTTGAGGAATACATCTTCGCCATATGCAATCCGGTCCTTCAAAGAAAAGAAAAGGATCTTCCCAATGATAGTGTCTCGCTTCAGATATGAGTCGATCGATTTTGTTTCTGGGCCAACCTTGAAGAACTTCATTGGTGACGAGATAATTCACCGTGTCTGCATACCAAGGGAGTGAGTCAATAGCAGAAATTGACTCGTCTGGGAAGGTTTCACGGATCGATTCAAATTCCGGAATTTTGTTATGTTCAATCCGTGATAAATGATCAGCCACGACATTCTTAACACCAGGTTTGTCCTTAATCTCCAAATCAAATTCTTGAAGTAGTAGAATCCATCTCAGAAGTCGTGCTTTTGCATCCTTTTTGGCTATTAAAAAGCGAATAGCAGAATGGTCTGTGTAAACTGTCACCTTAGATCCTAGAAGTATTGATCGAAATTTTTCCAAGGCAAAAACCACAGCAAGCATCTCTTTTGCGATCACAGTGTAATTTTTCTGAGCAGGGTCTAAAACTTTGCTTGCGTAGTGAATAGCATACGGGATTCCATCTTTTCGTTGTCCTAATACAGCCCCTACAGCGAAATCAGATGCGTCTGTCATGATCTCGAAGGGAAGAGACCAGTCGGGAGCTTGTAGGACGGGTGTCTCAATGATCCTTTTCTTGAGTAATTCGAAGGCTTCTAGACACTTATGAGCTACCAGGAATTCAGTGTCTTTCCCAAGAAGGTCTGTTAACGGTCGGGCAATTTTTGAAAAGTCTTTGATAAATCTCCTGTAAAATCCGACATGCCCTAAAAAAGACCGTACTTGTTTCACATTTGTAGGTGGCTCAAGTTTTTTGATCACATCAACTTTGGCAGGGTCAACCTCCATTCCCTTCTTGGAGATGACATGCCCTAGTACAATGCCCTCTTTTACCATGAAATGGCTTTTTTCCCAAGAGAGCACCAGATTCACTTCCCTGCACTTTTGGAGGACTCGATCCAGGTGCGCTAGACAATCATCGAATGAATCACCGTGGACCAAGAAGTCATCCATGAAGACTTCCAGGAAATCCCCAACCATGTCGGCAAAAATTGCAATCATGCATCGTTGAAAGGTGCCGGGGGCATTGCAAAGACCAAAGGGCATTCGCTTGAATGCGTATGTGCCGAAGGGGCATGTGAAAGTAGTCTTTTCCTGGTCCTCGGGGGCGATGGCTACCTGATTGTAGCCCGAGTACCCGTCTAAGAAACAGAAGTATTCTCTCCCTGCCAATCTCTCCAGGATTTGATCAATAAAAGGCAGCGGAAAGTGATCCTTCTTTGTTGCGGCATTCAGGCGCCTGTAATCCACACAGATACGCCATGACGTAGGTACCCGTGTCGTAATCTCTTCTCCCTCCTCATTGGTGATAATCTGTAGTCCTGACTTTTTCGGGACTACATGCAAAGGTGAAACCCATTTGGAGTCGGAGATGGGATATATGAACCCAGCTTTACACCATTTTTCGATCTCAGTCTTAACCACTTCCCGTAAGTTTGGATTCAATCTACGTTGGCATTCACGGGAGGGTTTAGCATTATCTTCCAAGTAAATATGGTGTGAGCACAAGGCTGGGTTAATCCCTGGAAGATCAGACAATCTCTAGCCTATAGCCTTGCGGTTTTTCTCCAAAACATTAAGCAGGCGGATCTCCTGCTCTTCGGTCAGTTGTGAGCTGATAATGACCGGAAATTGTCCTTTTTGTCCTGCAAGGAAGGCATACTTAAGTGTAGGGGGCAATGGTTTGAGTTCAGGTAAGTCAATGATGTTTCTTGAATCTGGTTCTGTCTGTGATGTTTGTTTTTGTGATGTGGACGCTTGTAGTGTATCAATGATGACCACCATCATGGTTGTATCAGGGATCGGATTGCTAATGATGGAATGAGGTGTGGCAATCGCCGCGTCCGATCTGTGTACCTTACTCAAGGATTGTCCATAAGGAGAATGGACTGACAGGTCGAGAGTGGCCTCTGAGTCTCCAAGAGTATAGGTAGATGCATGGATGAGCTGGCAGACTAAGTCATCAATAATATCCTCACCAGATGAGGTGGATTCTATCATTGCGGCTGGGTTTTGTCTCCAGGACCCAGTTGTTGGTTCTGTAATTTCAGTCTCAGTTTCTGATTTTTCAGACTCGGTGCTCGACTCAGTGTCAGGTCTTTGGAACCTAGTTTGCTGCATTTTAAGTTCAACTTTCCCGAACTGGATTCTCCCGGATGTATAATCAAATATAGCTCCTGCGGTCCTAAGGAAGGGTCGCCCTAGTATCATCTGGGAATCTTTCCAATTTCTAGGGACATCCATGTCAAGAATTGTAAAATCCACTGGGTAGTTTTGTCCCTCTATGTTGATGACAATGTTTCGAATCTCGCCCCTAGGTCGCTTAGTTGATGTGTCTGCGAATTGAAGTACAGCTGTAGATTGTTTAAGAGGACCTAGATTTAGATGCTCATATAGGGTTGTGGGCATGAGATTGATGGATGATCCATTGTCTAACAATGTTCTCGCAAACTTGATTTCCTTGATGTAGCTAGTGACAAAGTGAGCACCCATGTCTCTCTTCTTTCTTGGTAGCTCATTTTTTATAAGACGAGATGTGGCTACTGAGAGTATGTGTTTCTTTGTTCGGCTAGGATTTTGTTTGCTGGCCCTAGTTGGTGTGCATCTCACCTTAAGGTATTTCCGAAAAGCCGAATCTCTTTCTATCATCTCGTCCAAGGACAGAGTGACCTTAATATTTTCCTTGCAGATGCGGGCCATCTCATCATCATTTTTTTGGTTTTTTATGTTTTTCTTCTTCCCTGCCGTAAGAGCACGGGGGAAAGGAACAGATTTGTTGTGATCAACATCATCACTTTTATTGAATGAGAAAGTTCGTACAGGATTCTGACTCGGACTAAAAACAGGGAAACTTGGTGGCATTTCTTTGTCTGACTCAGACTCAGACTCTCCATTATATCCGGGTGGTGTGGGTGGGACTTGTTCTTTCTCCTCCTGTCTTCCTTTGTCAATTCCCCCAGGGTTGTGTGAATTGGTGGACACTGGGGCTATGTCTTCGTGTTCCTTTGCTCGATCAGGCATGGTTACGGTCAAGGTTTTAAAAACCGAACCGGACATCAAACCGGGTATGTATCGGTTTTGGTTTTTATGGCCGAACCAATGGGATCGACCGGTCGAACCGGTGATGACGTCAGCAACTTATAGAAACCGGACATGACCGAACCGTTGTATTGTTGGTTGGGTTTGTGCGGTTCAACTGGGTCGAACCGAGTTAGACCGGTATATCATAAAAATAAATATGAAAAATATTACATCATATCTTTCGAGAATTTATTTACTTTTATCCTTCCAAATTTTTTCAATAACACTTATACCCCTATTTTCAATACAGTTGCATTTGTCCCATATATTTTTACAAAATCAATAGTAGTGGCTTTTTATTAGTACACTTGTGCTCCCATCTTATACCAATATAAGGATAATAATGTGAATTTTTTAAGAAAAATAGGAGTACAAGAGAAATTACTAAAAGTAAGGGGTATAAATGTTCTTAAAAAACTAAAAAATGCATAATAAAAATATTTTGTAATATCTATGTACATACATATATGTGATGTAATTTTAAAACTAATGACAAGTGTTGTTAGTTTGTTGCTTCTCATAGTACGGCTATGACAATGTCTTCTTTGTTCGTTATTGTTACAAGTGGACAACTTCATACATAATGTCGGAAGAGATAGGCAATGTTCATATGGAATGAATGGACAAGTGATGATAAGCCATTGACACATGTGAAGGAGAAGAAATAAATAGGTACTATTGTGGGTAAGAATGAGGCTAGATTATGAATATTTCTGAAAAAGTTTGTATAGTTTATTGGAAATTATTTTTTTATTAAAAAAATGGATGCTTGAACCGATGGTTTTGTTCAATTGGTCCAACCGGGTTTAAGTGGTCCAACCGGATTTTGACTGGTTTTTATTTTCTGAATAAAAACCGGGTGGTTGGACCGTTTTTCCTTCGGTTCTTGGTTTAACCGGTTCAACCGGTCGGTTCGGTTTGGTTTTTAAAACCTTGGTTACGGTCCTTCCGCTCCTAAGAGAGATATGATAAGAGTCATTATTTGAGGAAGGTTTAAGCTCAGGTATGGAATAGTCAGAGATTAATACCTGATTGTGTCCAAGGCTATTTGGGTTAGCCTGGACTTGAGCTGGAATCACGGTCTGGGGTGCTGTCACCTCATCTCTCCAACGAGAGAGTCGATTTATGTCGACTCTCATGTCATGAAGCTCATCCAGCACTCGCTGGAGTTCTGGAGAGATAGCAGAAGAGGAGGAGGACCCTTGGCCCTGCCTAGCCTGAGGTCGCTGATATTGCCCTTGTTGGTTTCGGCGTTGGTTCTGCTGTGGTTGAGGTTGCGGGTTCTGATAACCCGTGCAATATTGCTGCCTCTGCTGTAGTTGAGGCTGGTAGGTGGGCTGGGCTTGCGGTGGACGAGGATTTGGAGTAGAGTTTTGGCCTGAGCGATTGACTGGTTCCAAATTGTACCAGACTCCGTTTATCTCCATGACCTGTGGAGGTTCCTCAAAATCAGTCTGAGCGGAGGTTTCATCAGTTTGAGAGGACAAGACTTGGTCTCCACCCCAATGGCTATGTTGCCCTACCCCTTGACCTTGAATGTAGTGAATTTGGTGTATGGGTGCGGGGGGTGCAATCTTTGATACCCTGTCAGCCAATTCCTCCATTTGTTTAGGCAATTTGGCCAATTTCTCCATATCAGATGATTTATGGATCTCATCCACCTTTTTATAAATCTGCTCAACCATAGTTAGCTTATCAACTATTATTCCCATGTCAGCATTGTGGTCGGTTGTCAGATTATTCACCATCTTTTTGGAGCTGGCTATGTAACCCCGGCTAGTGGTTTGTGCACGGCTAGACTCAGCAAGTCTTTCGAACACCTTGTAGACGGTGTCCTCGTGGCGCCCCATGTAGCTTCCTCCGCAGGATGCACTAACCAACCCTTGAGTCTCAGGGTTCAGTCCGCTCACAAGACTTTGGACCAGCATCATTTTACTTATCCCGTGTCCTGGGCATTTCTGAACTAAGTCCGTGAATCTTTCCCAGGTTTCATGAAATGGTTCATTCGGGTGTTGGGTGAAACTCGTGAGCTTGATCCTCATTTGGTTAATTCTACTAACTGGGTAGAATTTCTTTAAAAATAGAGTCTTGAATGTGGCCCACGTAGTGACTATCTCCCCTAGATTTTTCAGCCAGTAAGCCGCCTTATCAGTCAAGGCGAAGGGGACAGCTCTCAACCTTATGTAGTCTTGGCTAACCCTAGGGTGGCAGAGGTTAGCACAGACTAACTCGAAGTCTCGGAGGAAGATATATGGTTCTTCATGATTATTTTCTCCGAACTTTGGCAACAGTGCAAGGAAATGTGGTTTGTGTTCGAAAGCATCCTCAGGGGGAACAGGTCTCAACCAATTATAGTCTTCATCTAATTCTGGGAGATACGTGTCTTCCATAGCAGCCTCGCCTTATTGTATTATTTCCAACTGCGTTCTAAGTAATTCATTGGTTTGTTCAGCAGCTGTTATCCTAGCAAAGAGTGTCGGGATAGGGTCATTGTCGTTCTCATCGTCCCCAGAGTTCTTCTTAGGAGGCATTATGATTCACCTTCACAGAGGAAGAGTTTAGAGATAAGTGTTAAAAAGATTTTTGCTAAGGGGAAGAGATTCCTTAGCGGAGGAGTAAAAGATGAAACTTCTACAAGGAGGATAGAGAGATAGTCCTTACGAACAAGCAGACACAAGTCAAACACCAGCCAATTTTCAAGTTCACCACTCAACACAGATGAAGGCACGTCAGGGTTCGGCCGCTTATCTTTTCAATTTTAATTTAATGACAAGACAATCTTGCAAATTAAGCGGAGCTGTTAGGAGCCAAAATATTTTATAAAGACTGTCCCGAGTTCATACAACTAGTTGCACCCACTTTCAGCCAGTATAGGTGTAAGTACGGACCGTTTAACGGCTACCCGTGTTACTTGAGGACGGTGCCTTCCGCGGTGTCCTCTAAACCACTTACTCTGCTAAGGGAAGTCGGACCGTAAACGGCTACCCGAGACCCTCACTGAAAAGTAGCTAATTGTTTTTAAAATCAGTAGTCTTAATGAAATATTTCGGTTTTTGGCTCTACCCTAAGGTGTGCGATCTTGTCCTTACACAAACAATGAGTGGGTTTCTCACCACCAACAAAAGTTAATTTTAGGTCAGTTTATTTACAGTCACCTTGATTAGCATTCCCAATTTTAGATTAAGGTTATCACTGTAGTTTATGTGAGCACAGAAATTCACGCCTAACGAGCAGTCCCAATTCCGTTAATTCCTAAGTTGTAAAACTCGAGGAGGGAGAATCGAAAAAGACAATGCAAGCGTAAATCAATGATGCATGCTTAAGAGAATGACTTACAATGAATCCTCGCGTTCTTCATGCGGGATGCAAGACAAGGAATTTTTAATTTACACTAAATGATATGCACAGATGAAAAACGCCCTAAACAGATAGTTCTATTAGCGGGAAGAATTGATTTAAAATTTGGCTAATGTTGAACGATCTATAGTGCGTTTAATTAGTGAAAAAGTGTGGCCTAGAGATTACGAGCACAATCAATAATAAACAAGCAAGCGTATATGTGCCTAAGTCCTACGCCACTCAAGTCGGGTCCCAACCACAAAGAAGGGGTTGAAACAGACCCGACACACCACAGGAATGTTCAGTCTTAGTTATTACAAGGGTTCAAAGAGAGGGACCCTGAGAATATTGCAAAAGTTAAACCTATGCTAAGCTCTCTCCCACAAAATTAAAATTTGATCTTCATAGCAGATCCTTGAATTAATATTGAAATCCAGCTTCAAGAAGTCTGCGAAGAGAGAATTTGCGGTTAGTAGCAGAAGTAAGAGAGAAATGCAAAAATGCAGAGAGAGAAAAAAAAATGGCACAAAAATCAATTTTCACAAAAATCAATTACCGAAATGATTTTAAAACCCTAAAAATTCGCCGATCCCCGGCAACGGCGCCATTTGATGAACGCGAAATCCTCCTCTTTAATAATCGTAAATTGTAGTATAGGAGGAGAAAATCGGTCGATCAAAAACCACAATCTTTGAATGTTGTGGAATATTTTTTTACTTGGCAAGTTTACCAAGGTCGAACTCAGGGAACGGTGATTTTTAGTTGCACGGTCTTAAATCAAATTTAATAATTGATTAATGCTCGGTTAATTTCTGTGTTGAGAAAAATATACAATGCAATGATATGCAAAAGCAAGGAAATATACAGAGATGACAGTTCAGCACGGGATCTGGAAATTGGATTTATGCTCCAAAAGATGTTAATTGATAACCTCGAAATTTATCACAGATCAAAATCTATAATTCAAGAGTAATGGTCAGAGTGTCAATAAATAATCTCCTATTATCGGGTCTCTGATGAATTTTTCTTCTAAATTCCCTGTAGATTAATCCTTAATTGATAGACATTATCTTCGAAAAATACAAGGAAATAAATTTTCAATCTTCTTCTCCGAAACCCCTGCATAAAATAAGTCCTCAAATAATATCTCAACTCCAACAATTCCCTGTAAAATAATTCGTCAAGTTTTCCTAGGGAGATATGGCACAGATATGTCAAAATAAGCCTACAAATGACAACAGATATACTCAATAATAAATATCAATAAACAGCCTCAATTCGGTCCACAAATGATGCTAAGTTGTAGAGCACGGAATTAGCTTCGAAACGACATATTATTTGCTCAAATCGGAGTCCGTATGACAAAGATATGATAAAATGAAATTCCAGGGACTAAAATGTAAATAAAATAAAGTTTTCTTTGCAAAAAGGTCCCTGAGAGGACTTATCTGTAATTAGCGAAAACTTGAGGGGCCTTTCTGAAACTTTCCCTTGGCGGGGGTATTTCTGCAAATTCTGAAAGTGTTAGGGGTGTCTGCGCAATTTTCCCAAGAGCGCACGTGCTCGGTGGTGGAACCTGAGGCTCGGGTGGCCGAGCCTCTGGTTCGGGCCCGGGCCTGGAGGCACGGGCAGAGGCTGAGGACGGGGTGCAAGCCTGAGGCTCGGGTCAAAGCAGGAGGCCTGGTCGACCGAGCCTATGGTTCGGGGGCTGGCTCGGGTATCCCGAGCCTCGAGGCTCGGCTGGGCGCGTGGCGGCTCGACGACCGTCGGATCAAGGGCTGATTAGCCCGATCCGACAGCAACTGTGCCTCGTGGTGGGGGGGGGGGCGGTTGGCGAGGCAGCGGCCGCGCTCGGCCGACACACGGCCGAGCGGAGGCGGAGGTGCCGCGCTGTGCGGCGAGGCGCGACGGTGGTGCTCGGTGGAGGTCGCACCCTGGGCGGAGGCGGAGCCTCCGCGAGGCGGTGAGGCGCAGTTGAGCTCGGGGCGGAGGGACCTCGCTGGCGGCCTGAGGTGGAGGTCGAAGGAGCGGAGGCGCGGCGAGGCGGAGGTACCGCCGGGCTGGTGGAGGCGAGGCTGAGCGGCGCCGCTGATGGCGAGGTCAACCTGCAGAGTTAAAGAAAAGCAAAAAGGCGCGGGGGGGGGGGCAGAGGGGGAAAGGGTCGGGTGCGGTCTCGGCCTTTGCAAGGCCGGTTGAGGGTGCGAGGTGGCCGGCGATGACTGTGGTCGAGCGCGGAGGGCGGAGCGGCGATGGAGGAGAGGCCGTGGCGGAGAGGTACCTGTGGGTGGAGCTGTCGGATAGCTCCAGTTTCTCGCTTCAATCCTCGGCGTAGGAGAAGCTATGCAACAACCAGGAGATGCTGATGATGGTTCTGCAGCAAGGCTATCAAGCCTTGGATCACGCCGCGAGGGAGGCGGCCGCTGTCACCGGCCAAGCTTGGAGAAGGGCGGATGGGTTCATGGGCTGCCGTCGTTGGAGATTTATAGGAGCGAGGTGGTGGAAGGTCGAGGGTCGGCGGCCGTTACATGCATGGAGCGGCTGGCGAGGGATGTAATGGCCGCACATGGCGGTCATTGATGGCCGCATGCGGCGGTTTTGCGGAGGAGGCGGTTGCCGTTGGGGAAGATGACCCTGGTCACGTGCTAGGCACGTGACCCAGGGGTGCTGGAGAGAGAGAGGAAGTCTTGGTGCCACGTGGCATGCCCTGGAGCTGCCACGTGGCACCAAAAAAATTTCAGATTTTCAGAGGAGAAAAAGTGATAGAAGATGACCTCGGATCGAAAAATTTTCTTCACGAAAGTTGTTCGTCTCGACGAGATCTACGACTTTCATGAAGGGCCCAGAAGCAAAAGAGGTCACCTGTGCAAAGTGGTATTTTTGGTGGCTTCCTTGTGTACGAAAAACCGCATTTTTTGAGATTTGTAATTTTTTTGGTGGTTTTAGAGGGGATAAAAATTCTAGAAAAAATACGATAAATAAGAAGAAAATTATTTACACACTAAACTAATTTTTTTGGATTTTTAATAGATAAGAAAATAGGAAAATAAAATAGAAGTTAGAAACGCACAACTTTTGTACAGACCGACAACGGACACTCGGACTTGGTCAGTTTCTTTGATTTCAGTTTTGATCTGGATTTGGATTTTTGCATTTCTTATTAAAACTTTCATCAAAGGACACAAATGAAAAAGAAATAAAATTAAAAGAGTTAATTAAGCACATAAAATCTCAGGTCAAACTCTCCTCTCTGCTCATCGCTTTGCCCTCAAACTCTCCTCTCTGCGGCGGGCTCTTGCTTCCTTCAAATTTTCTACGCGTCTGGATCGGCGGTCGGTCCGCAACGAGGCTGAGGCCATAATTATTAGATTGGATCGATTGGAAAGCGTCAGGGAACTTTCACAGGAAGAATTATACGAGAGATCAGTAGCGGCTCAGATCGTTTCGGAGGATGACAGGAAAAAAGCAATTGAATGGAGACAACGCTCGCGTCTTCGTTGGCTCAAGGAGGGGGATGCTAATACTGCCTTTTTCCACCGGGTCGCTAGTGCGCGTAAACGATCTAATCGTATCTCTACCATTGAGATTGGGGACGCTATATTTCAGAATGAGCGAGATATGGGTGCGGCATTGGTTAACTACTTCAAGAACTTTTTCAATCGCCTCCCCTCTTCTTCATGGCACTGGATGGCTCCCGGGGCCCCTTCCATCTCTGACGCAGATGCTGCTAATTTATCACGCCCTCTATCGATGGAAGAGCTTAAGAGCGCGGCTTGGGACCTTAACGCAGATGCTTCCCCAGGCCCAGACGGGTTCCCTATTTCCTTTTATAGGGACTTTTGGGACGTTATCGCCAACGACGTTTTGGCTGTGGCACTCGAGTTCTGTGAAGGAAACCGGGGATTCAACAGGGTGAATCGGGCCTCTATGGTTCTCATCCCGAAATCCCAGGGTGCTCGTCGTATTGAGGAATTCCGCCCTATTGCCATCTCCAATGGTATATACTTGATCATTGCGAAGGCTCTGGCCCGTCGCCTTGCGCCCCTGCTTGCTTCTCTCATTTCTCCCTGCCAAGCGGCCTTTGTTCAAGGGAGGCAAATATCTGACTGCTACGCCCTTGCTTCCGCCATCATTGATGGTTGGCACAGAAATGGAACAAAGGGAGTCCTCTGGAAAGTTGATTTTGCTAAGGCTTACGACTCCTTGGATTGGCGCTTCTTATGGTCGGTTTTGAAGTCTCGGGGATTCCCTCCATTATGGATTTCATGGATCCGTCGATGTGTTACCACGGTTTCCTTCTCCTTATTTCTTAATGGTCGACCGTCTGGGAACTTATTTCAACCGCGCAGGGGAGTTCGCCAGGGATGCCCCCTTGCCCCTCTTCTATTTGTCTTGGCGGCGGATGTGCTGCCTCGTATGATTCAAGGCGTATACGACGCGGGGTATACTCGAGGATGCTCGTTGGGGGACCTCCATATCCCGCTGATCCAATATGCGGACGACACCTTATGTTTTATCGAGGGGGACCGAATGCAATATTCCGGAATGGCTACTACGGTACATTTATTCTACGAACTATCAGGGCTCCGCATCAACGAGGACAAATCCAAATTTGTGCCCTTTGCTCTCTCGCCTCTGGAGGTCGGGGAATGCTCCTCCATTTTGGGGGCCTCTCTCGGGGCTCTTCCTCTAGAATACCTGGGATTATCTCTCTCAGTGGGCAGGCCGCGGTTGCGCGACTATCAGCGGGTGGTGGAGAAGGTCGAGACAAGGCTGGCAGGTTGGCGCTCTTCACTGCTCTCTCGGGGTGGCCGATTGGTGCTTATTAAATCCGTCCTCTCCGCTATCCCTATTTATTTTCTATCATCGCGCGGATTGCCAAAGGGGATTAGACTGCGCTTGGACAAATGTATGAGGGGATTCCTTTGGGGGAAGAATGGTACTGCAAGTAGAGGGATTCATCTGGTCGCTTGGGAGGACATTACGCGTCCTAAACGGGACGGGGGCCTGGGTGTGCGGCGGCTGGAGATCATGCGGGATGCTTTCTTTCTCAAATGGGCGTCGCGGCTTTTAGGCCGGGAGGATGGCTTTCTTGTTCAATGCCTTCGCAGTGCGGCGAGTAATGCATTTCTCTCCGTCTTTGACGGTAGATCACATATTCACTCTCCCATCTTTTGGCGCGAAGCCTTCACTGTTTTCAACCGCAATCGGTCCTTATTCCGACCATCTCTCGGCGATGGTTCCTCCTTCCGCTTTTGGACCATGGACTGGTCTGGCAAAGGCATCTTCATGAACCTTTTTCCAAGACTATATGCGCTTGCCAGGGACAAAGATGCAACGGTGGCCTCATGCTGGTCCGACGGCACCTGGTGCCCGATTCTGGTGGATTCTCTATCTTCTCAGCGCCTGATTGACTTCTCTGCATTGATGTCCTTACTCGGGGACGCCCCATCTCCATCGTGGGGGCGTGATCACTTCTCCTGGAACGATGGCTCCTTTTCTTCGAAGAAGGCATATTCTGCTCTCCTCCCCATCGCCGTGCATCCGGAGGCGTCATTTCGTGATCATTGCAACATCATATGGGGTCTCAAGCTTCCTGAAAGGGTTGGCATTTTCTTGTGGATCCTTAGGCGTGGTCGACTTCCTACTCGCGACCGACTGGTGGCTCTCCTTCCAAACATTCCCATTTTGTGCGGATTATGCGACTCGGCTGTTGAGACGGCCGAACACCTCTTCCTCCACTGTGACCTTGTGCGGCCCTTATGGGAGGACGTTGCGGGGCTGAATCTTTCGTCGATGGTATCTTTTTGGGAGAGCATTGCACTCGCTGCAAATCGTCCGAGGGCGGTGAGACTGGTTCCCTTCGCGCGCATTTGGAGTATTTGGCTGGCGAGGAACAATTATCTGTTTGCGGGGCAGAGATTTTACTTAGAAAACATTTGTATTGACGCGAACCGTCTTTGTTCGGACTGGTCACTTGGGTAGCGAATTTTTGGTTTCAGGGCGAATGGTGTCATTACTGATATCATTCTCCCCTATTTTCCCCTTTTTTCTCCATCTGTAAGTACTTTCTTTTTCTCCTCTTTAATAAAATGGGGCGAACACTTACGGGTGTCTCCCCCTCTTTGGAGTGTCAAAAAAAATCTCAGGTCAAAATTAGCAAAAAGTTAAAATGCGCAAAAGAGGCCCAAAACCCAACTTTCACATATGAGCTCCGAATTTTATGAAATTGGTCTTGTTTTGAAGGTATTTGAAAATGGAGTACTTTAAAAGTGAGTAGACCAAAATCGGACACTGTATGAGGGAGATATGCTCGTTTTAGTCCGTCAGATGTGAAATTTGACTTTGAGATTATTTGACACTTATTGGAGTCAGTAATTTTTTTGTATTTTTTATTTAATAAGGTTAGTAATATCTACACAATGGAGGTGGTTTTGGGTCAATCGGAGTTAGGATGAATTAACTAAAAATGTGAGAAGTTAGCGGCTTTTGGGCTAATTTACAGTGGGAATTTTTAATGCAATTTATGCATGATGAAATGCAGATATTATTTACACATGTATGAATGCTAATAATGCTCTATTAATGATTAATTACAGGTGGATGATGGGGGACAGAGCCTAAATGACCAATTTTAGCATGATGAATACGAGATTCATCAGTGATCTAAAGAAGGTTGAGGCAAGTTTTTAAAGTAACTGAAAACCAATTCAGATTCATGCCAGGTCGCCCAATTATTGAAACTACCCACTCATTAAGGAGAACACTGGAGATTTATAGAGCTAAAAAGAATCTCGATGTGATTTTTATTGATTTGGAGAAAGCTTATGATTCAATCTCAAGGGAGATTTTGTTGAGAATTTTGGAGAAGCGGCAAGTACACGTCCTATACATTAACCTTACAAAGGATATGTAAGATGGGTCTTCATCGTGTGTACGGATCTAATTTGGGAAGACCATCTATTTTAACATCAGCATCGGTCTGCATCAAGGTTCAGTTATGAGTCCATTCCTTTTTATTTCGATTATGGATGAGTTGACTAATCACATTTAGAATGAGATACATTGGAGTATGTTGTTGGTCGATGTTATTGTATCGATTGATGAGACAAAAGATGGAGTAAATGAGAAGTTGGGGGCTTGGAAACATGTTTTAGGGACTAAAGGATTCTTAAGTAAGGCTAAGATTGAATATATGGAGTGCACATTTTATGGAAACAACAATGAAGGACTCGAGGGGAAGATTGGAGATAATAGCATTCAGAAGAAAGATTCTTTTAGATATTCGAGATCTATTTGCAATAAGATTGGGAAAGTGATGGAGATGTTGCTCATAGAATAAATGTAGAATGGTTAAAGTGGAGAGGAGCCTCTATTGTTCTTCAAGATAAGAAAATTCCTTTGAAAGGGAAAGGAGAGTATTACAAAGCAATGGTGGGGCTTGCTATACTCTATGAATCAGAATGATTGCCTATGAACCATAGACAACTGCAGAGAATGATGATAGCAAAAACGAAAATGCTAAGGTGGATGTATGGTCATGCACGAATAGATCAATTCAAAATGATGCATCAGAAGAAAAGTTAGTGTAACTCCAATAGAGTATAAGATGAGAGAAAACCGCTTAAGATGGTTTGGCCATTTGCAAAGGAAATCAATTGATGCACCAATTAGAAAAAGCAAGATTTGGGATGTTGAGCCACTAAAGAGAGGGTGTGAAAGGCCCAAGAAGTGTTGGAACGAGACTATCCGAAGGGATCTTAGTTATTTAGATTTAAGCCCAATAATGACCCAAAATAGATCTGAATGGAGGCAAAAAAATCCATGTAGCCGACCCTACTTAATTGGGACAAAGGCTTTGTTGTGTATGGGTTAACTATTAACTTTGGATATATCACTGTGTTACCTCAAAGATTCTTAGAGGAGAGCAAAAGAGCCTACCTCTATATTAAAACTAAAGAAATTCCATACCTAATTATACTCGTCTATTTAGAATGTAAGAAAAACACTAGCTTATTTGCTCAAATTATAAAAACTTTCCACATTTAAAGATCAAAACTTCATATAAACTAGGAGATTGGAATCAAATAATAGGCCTCAGACGAGCTCGCCTCTACCTGTTTGGAAAAAATTTCAAGTCTTCCTTAAATTTCTTTCTTATTAAGTCTTCCCTATTTTTGCATCTTTCTTCCAAGGAAAAAATCATTTGCCTCCTTGGTCTGCCCACATATCAAGATTCTCTTCAATAAGTCTCTTTTTAAAGATGTGGAGACTATTTTAGTGAAAAGGCATCTTGGAATTATGGTGTTAGAGGAGGATTTGTGGGCCACTAATGCAGAAAAAAGGTAAGGTCAATGTTCAGGCAGATGTTATGTGATATTCAATCAGAGGGGTCACTGCATTGAGAGTATGTGTGGTATACGAGGAGTATGCGGTTTTATGCGATTTGCTAATTTTATTATTAAAAAAATAATAAAAAAATTTAATATTATGTTAATATCATCAGTCAGGAGAGTATGTAGTTATATGTGAGGAGTATGTGGTTTTATGTTATTATGCAGATAATAAAAAATGTTTATTAGAAAAGCAACCGAGTAGGCAGCTGCATAGAGGGCATACTCGGCTGAGTATGCGGGTCAACCTGTATACATGACTGTTTCACCATACTCGGAGCGGAATGGCTTCCGAGTACGAGTATGCGGTCGAGTAGGCAGCTTATTCGGCCGCTTCCCTAAACAATGGGCAAGGGCAAAGAAAAGATAATAATCTCTCTAACCACATGATGAAAGATGGTTGAAGTTAATAATACTACTAAGAGATTTCTAAATTAGGATAAGATAGTATAGTAATGCTTTTGTTGTCTAGTAACAAAGAATCGTACTTGCAAACTCTTCTAGTAGTTAAGCATTTCAATAAGCTTTTTTAAAATAGTTCATAAAGTTCACTTAAATTTAGATTGTGCATCATCAATTAATCGTCATGATGAAATATGATAACAGGAAAAAAGAAAGAAGTGTGGCTAGGATAGAGGATGAACAAGAACATGGGAAGGGTGATAAGCACGTTATTGAACTCAATTCGTTATCCTTTTTCAGAAAAAAATATTTATTGAAAATCAATTGGCATTATATCCTTTTTTACACTCGTGGAGAAACTCGGAATAAATTGATTTATTCCATAGGCTCCAAGGATCCTTATATAGGATGAAACCTTAAAGAGCTAAATAACATAAAAAAATAATATCCGTGAGGGGTTACAATAAAAAATAAACAGATTCTAGAAATATTCTAACATAATATTCCAACATTCTCCCTCAAATTGGAGCATAACTGTCAATCGTGCCCAGCTTTGAAAATAAGTTCAAGTGTTCGCTTCTTGGGAAGTGTGTTTGTGAGGATATCAGCCACCATTAGGTGCACACGTGGAGTGCAGATCTTCGCATGTCGTACAACATCTCATATAAAATGGCAATCAACTTCAATATATTTATTTCTCTCATGAAAAATCAGGTTGCTTGCAATATATGTGGCGGATTTGTTGTAAAAGTGTAGGGGAATTGTGACGGTAGTAGGTAGACCAATCTTTATTAGAAATGAGGTTAACCTGGTGATCTCACATGTAGCCTGAGACAATGTTCTATACTCTACTTCAGCACTTGACCTAGATACAGCAACCTGCTTCTTGCTATGCCAGGTAACAAGATTTCCTCCAACAAACATAATATACCATGTAATAGATCGTGTGTCATCTAGAGAGCTTGCATAGTCTATATCAGCATATGCAGTGATATTGGAATAACCATTTGCTCTGCAAAAAAGACCACATCTTGGAGACCCTTAAAGATAACGAAGTGTCAGGAGAACTTCCTGCCAATGATTGTAGCAGGATTTGTTCATATGTTGGCTAGCCCTGCTAACCGCATAAGACATATCAGGTCTAGTGACACTGAGAGAAAGTAATATACCTACAAGACTTCTGTAACTGGTAGGATCCTCAAAAATGAGATCTGGAGAAGTGGTATGCTTTTGTGCCTCTGCAAGGACATTGGATGGTTTGTATCCAAGGAAACGTGCTTCTGTAAGAATGTCCATGCAATATTTTCTCTGAGATAAATGTAGCCCTTCCGTTGTAAAGATAGCCTCTATTCCTAAGAAGTATCTAATTTGACCCATGTCTTTGGTAACAAATACCTTCTGCGGGAAGGATTTGGTCTCTGCAATTCATGTTTGGTCATCACCTTTTTTAGAAGCATGAAGGGTGAAATCCCAAACTGGGACACACCGCTTTGAAATATTATATATAATGGATTTAACAATATCATTACATCACATGATTCAAAGCCGTACAAATTGCCCTACAATGTTCAATATTCTCAGATTAAAACACCTGGCCACGAAAAATTGTTTCATTCCTAGCACACCAGATAGCCCACAGGACTGCAAAAGGATAAGAAGCATCTGTGTGGCCATCCCCACACACCGATATGATACAAGTCCAGAAGCCGGAACCAAGAATTTGCGCCTCCCTCCGAACCCTCACCGAATGTGAACATGAGAAAAAGAGGCGGTCCATATCCTACTCTTGGTCGCATTTGTCACATCGACGATCATCCACACCAAGCAACAATGGCACTTGGTTAGAATCCTCCCAAGGCAGAATAACCACACAAAAAAACCTTGACTATGTTGGGTACCTTGCTCCTCCATACGATGTTGGCATCCAACCTAAAATCACCACTCCCTTGGCCCTCGTTAGTGAAGAAGCAATATCACAGATCACTGGACCGTCATTAGCATGTTGGTCATCACCTGTTACAATCACATCATCAACAAAGACTGCCAAAATCACAATTCCATGAGTCCGTCATCCAAGGTTGCAAAAAACGGTATGCGGTATACAGTCGGTAGGGTCACTGATTACTATTTAAACGGTATGCGGGAGTTTAAACGGAAATTAAACGGTCTATGCGGTTTTACATTTTTAAATTAATAAAAAATATTACATATATATATTTAATAAAAAAGTATAAATGAACTTTAAAAATAAAATCACATATCCACAATTTTGATCAGATATTGTCAATTTCAATGACTTCTTCATCCAAATGTGACATGTCAAAGTAGATAGCATAATCAACATAGGGTTTATGTTACCTTGATGCAAAACGCGGCCGCTTAAACGACGTGTAAACGGCCGATTACACCCGTTTAAACGGTCTGACCGTTTACATAGCCGATTAAAGGTTATACAGTCGGTCGAGGACCGAATGAGTTTAAACGGCCTTTTAAACGGCCGCTTGAACCGATTTTTGCATCCTTGGCGTCATCTAAAGAAAACTAAGCAATCCAATTTAATACTTTGAAATCCAAGAGAACCAATCTCAATAGTGAATGTGTCAAACCAGGCTCGCGGGCTTTGTTTCATGTCATACATAACCTTACGAAGTCGAACTATATACTCCCCCTCAACAGAGTATCCAGTAGGATGCATCATATATACTTCATCTTCAAGATCACCATAAAGGAAGGTATTTTTCACATCTAGCTCGAATATTTGTCGGTGCTTATTCATTGCAACAGATAGGATAGTGCAAACAGAGCCAAGTTTAGCTGCCGGTGAAAAAGTTACGAAATAGTCTACACCATATCTTTAACTAAAATTTTTCGCGATGAATCTCGCTTTAAAAATGTTAGTCTTCCCATCAGGAGATTGTTTTATCGTAGAGACTCAACGACAAGCAACATATCTCACTCCATATGGGCAAGGTACATGATCCTATGTTCCTCTGGACCGAATGGCATCCATCTCCTCATCCATTGTCATTTTCCAACCATGGTCATGAATAGCATCACTGTTTGTAACAACTGGGAATGAGAATTCTGCCAATAGATGAAAAAGAGGAGATAGGATGAATACTACATTGCTTTTTAGTTCGGCATAGAGCTATGGGTAGATCCAACAGAGCATCTTACCAAACAGTAGGAGGAACATTAAAAGATGTATCTACCTGCAACAAAGGAGTATGCAGTGGGACAAATTCATGGACGCCAACAGTTCATCTTTGTACACAATAGGCGGTGGAGGTAACCAAGGCCTGCTCAAAGAAGGTGACATCCGTAGAGATGTAATAACGATGTCCAATCGGATCATAGCATCCATAACCTTTTTGTGTTTGTGAATAACCAAGAAAGACACACTTTACCGCATGAGCAAATAGTTTATTTGGAGTGTCAAAATTGTGAGCAAAAGATGTGCACCTAAAAATCCTTAGTGGCAACGGAATCAACATTTCATTAGGATAAAGTAAAGAAAAAGGAGTAACACTCTTTAAGACAGACGAAGGCACCCTGTTGATAAGATAAACGGTTATGAGTATGGCATCCTCCCAGTAGATTTTAGGAACCTTCATATGTGAAAGAAGAGACCATGCAATATCAAGAAGATGACAGAGTTTTCGTTCACCAATGTTGTAGAGATATTTCTGTAGTTAAGTAATTTTCTGTTATAATTATTTCTTTGTTCCACCATATATAATTTACCCATAGGCTTCCTCTATATAAGAGAGCCTAGGGTTCCTTGGAATAAACATCTTCGTAGTCTTTTCTTACAACATGGTATCAGAGCCACCATCCTAAAATCCTAGCTGCCCCACCCTCCCCTCTCGGCGCTGCCCCTTCCTCCCAGCACCAACGCCCCTCCTCTGGCGCCCCCCTCCCCTCCCTCTCATCCTCTGGCGCTCCACCTTCTGTCGCCCCCTCTCCTCCTTCACCAACATCTAGCCCCCCCCCAACCCCACCCTCTTCCTGGCGCCGCCTTCTTCTTTCTCTCGTCGCTCATGGATTTGAGTGCATAAGTCTACATATGTACTCAAATCCATGTATGTTTCTGTAGACGTTTATTACTTGGTCTACAAACCCTAGTTCTTCGTCTCCGGCATCAATGTTAGAAAACAAAGTCGACATGCCCTCCATCAACGCTTTCAAAGGTCCAGCGCCCATAATCAAGATGGATGGGACAAATTATAAGCTCTGTGAGATGCAGTTCATGAGTCTCATGAAGTCCAATGGTAAGAAGCACATCCTTATCGAAGATGAGCCGGCAGAGAAAACTGGGGTTTATACCTCATGGGAGGTTGATGATTCGTATGCCAAGGTCTGACTTTCAGGTACAGTGACGATGGAGATTGTTAATGATGTCCTCCATCAACCCACTGTTAAGGTAATGTGGGATATCCTTGCTGTGACATACTCGCAGATGAGATAGGAGACCAAGATCCTCTAACTTCAGCATGATATATTTACGGTCAAGCAGAATGGTCGGTCCTGCATTCGTTATACACATCTCTGCGAGGAATGTTTGAGAATCTCTACAACATCATTCCCCTTACGGCGACCCCGGAGCAACAGAAGACGTTTCGCAATGCTCGGCACTTGACCCGGAATATGATGCGTCCCGCTCACAGATCTTGGCAGATGCTACTATTCCTCCAATGGAGGAAGTGTATTGTCGGCTTAGCAGGATCACAGTTTCCTCTATTGCTACTACTCCACCTCCCTCGGTGATGGCAACTTCCAAAGGCAAAGGAATCTCTTCTTCTTTTCGTGGTCGTGGATCTCGTGGTCGATGTGGCCGTTTTCGTCAGGCATGCATCTTCTGTCATCGCCCTGGACATATGGAGGATGCATGCTATTCTAAGCATGATTTTCCTGCATCAGCTCGTGTAGCTGAGCATATTGCGCCTCCCCAGGCATCTACTTCAGATCTACGATTTGAGGACCTTGTCGCCAAGCTCCGAGATATCATGCCTCCTACCTCCATTGACTCTCCAGGAGGACACTCGGACATAGCAGCTTCAGCTTCTGCCAGTACATCAGCTCCAGCTAGCACATCAGATAGTGCTTATGCTTTTACATCATGTCATAGTTCTGATGTTTCAGATTGGGTTATGGACTCCGGTGCGACACTTCATCTTTGTCGAGACAAAGATAAGCTTACATCATACAGGGAGGTTCCGCCAGCGCGATCAGTAGTGATAGCAGATGGGACTTATTCCTCCATCATTGGACAAAGGGGATTAGTTTGACACCCCTATGCGGTTACAGAATGTCTTGCACGCTCCAGATTTCTCAATGAACTTATTATCTATCAGTCAGATTACGAAGGATTTGCACTATCGCGTTATTTTTGACCCATTGTCTCCTCTTTTTCAGGACATTCTTACGGGCAGGCTGATTGGTTGTGGCCGTGAGCAGGATGGTCTCTATCGGTTGGTTTGAGCCATCTATGCAGTGGAGCGGTCTCTCCTTTTACTTGGCATTTGCGCTTTCGTCACCTCCCTCTTCAGAAGCTGTGTCATATCTTACCTCATATTTCATCGAGCGCTTCTTTTCAGTGTGAAGCATGTCAGTTGGGAAAGCATCACAGATCTACTTTCCCTAGTCGTGAGCCTCAGAGCAGTTACTCCTCTTTCGAACTATTGCATGTTGACATTTGGGGTCTGAGTCGTGTCCCTGATCACTAGGGACACAGGTTTTGCCTAGTCGTGGTTGATGATTTCTCTAGATTGTCATGGGTGTTTTTATTGAAGAATAAATCTGAAGCAGGGGATGCAATCAAAAATCTTTTAAATGAAATTTAGAATGTTTTTCCTTTTACTGTGAAAATTGTGCGTACGGATAATGCCTTGGAGTTTTGCACTCGTGCTCTTTGTCAATACTTCTTGTCTCATGGCATTATTCATCAAACAACTTGTGCTTACACGTCTCAATAAAACGGCGTAGCCGAGAGAAAACATCGTCATCTTCTTGATATCCCTCGGACTTTACTTATCTACAGTTGTGCTCCTGTGTCTTTTTGGGGTGATGTTGTCCTTACGGCGTGTTATTTAGTGAATTGTATGCTCTCTGCTGTCTTGGGTGAGAAAGTCCCTCTTTCGATTGTCTTCCCTGACAAAGAATTGTTCTCCCTAACCCCTCGGGTCTTTGGCTCAGTTGCTTTTGTTCATCAGCTCACTCCGGGACTTGACAAGCTCTCACCTAGAGTTGTCAAGTGTGTGTTTCTTGGGTACTCTCGTACTTAAAAGGGTTACATATGCTATGATCCGGTGAATAAGAAGTATAATGTAAGTGTTGATGTCACCTTCTTTGAGAATGTGATGTATGTTTCGCCTACAGGTGACAGGTTGACTTTGTCTACTACTGATGATGAGATCTATGTACCACCTCCTCCTCTGCGTTCGTCTGTTCACACAACACCACCACCACCACCACCTCCACAACCACCAGTACCACCTTTACCGAGATTTTATACATGTCGTCCGATCCCTACTCACGGAAATCGTCATTCATCCACCACGCCCCAGGTATGTCCATGTGGTAGTACTAATGATGGGTCTGAAAAATGTGCACGTGTAGGGGTTCGTGAAGGAAAATAGCATACCGGTGGGCACTACTGACGATTTAGATATGCATATTGCCTTACGGAAGCCGAAGCGGACATGTGCATCATATCCATTTGTTTCACAGGTTTCATTTCATCGTCTCACGCTACTGACGATTTAGATATACATATTGCCTTACGGAAGCCGAAGCGGACATGCGCATCCTATCCATTTATTTCACAGGTTTCATTTCATCGTCTCACTGGTGATTTTCAGAGGTTTGTTGTGGCCTTATCTATCGTGGAGATACCATGGAATTATCAGGAGGTTTTGAAGGATAGTTGCTGGCGTTTAGCCGTAGAGGAGGAAATGGATGCTCTGTAGCCTCGTGGCACATGAAGCTTGATTGAAGCTCCTCCAGGAGCCTCTGTTGTTAATAGTAAATGGGTATTTACTGTCAAATATCATGCGGATGGCAACCTTGATCGTTACAAAGCAAGGATTGTGGTACGTGGATTCACTCAGATCTATGGTGTGGATTATATGGACACATTTTCTCCGATTGCAGACACTCCACTCTACGTGTCCTTTCAGTTCTGTGGTACGTGATTGGCCCTTGCTCCAACTTGATGTTAAGAATGCCTTTTTATATAGGGATCTACAGGAAGAATTCTACATGCAGCAGCCTCCGGGGTTTACTGCTGAGGAGGAGTGTCAGAAGATGTGTAGACTTCACAAGGCCATATATGGTCTTAAACAAAGCCCACGGGTGTGGTTCCAGAAGCTTTCAATTCTAATCCAGAAGCAAGGGTTCAGAAGATCAAATGCTGATAATTCTTTGTTTTTCCAGAAGACCCCCAGAGGTACTGCCGTTATCATGGTACATATTGATGATTTACTTGTTATGGGAGATGACATGCAGGGGATAAAGATGGCAAAAGAATTTCTAGGCCATCAGTTTGTGATTGGCACCTTACAACATTTTCTGGGGCTGGAATTTGCTAGGAATGCGCAGGGTCTTGTACTAACCCAAAGGAAGTATATTACAGATATGCTCGTTGAGACGGGCATGATCGGTCGTCATCCTTCGACTACTCCCATGGATCCTAGCATGAAGGTATATGAAGATGATACTGAGGAGGTTGATAAGAGAAGGTATACAGAAATGGTGGGAAAGCTTCTCCATATTACTATCACTAGACCGGGCATCGCTTTTGTAGTAAGTCGCGTGAGTCAATTCATGGAACAGCTCAGACAAGTACATATGGACGCCATATATATGATGCTGAGATATTTGTAGTCATCTCCAGGTGCAGGACTTTTGTTCGTAAATGAAACAAATCTCTCTATTTCTGCATGTGTTGATGCGGATTATGCAGGACGTCCTAGGGATCAGAAATCCACCTCAGGTTTTGCAATGTTCGTTGGCAGCTCTTGGGTTTCTTGGAAAAGCAAGAAAAAAACAATGGTAGACAGATCTAGTGCAGAGTCTGAGTACAGGGCCATGGCCCAAGCAAGTACAGAGATGATGTGGGTTCAAGTTGTATTAGAAGATCTGCATATAGATGTGCCTCTACCCATGCAATTACAATGTGATAATCAAGCAGCATTATTTATTGCTAATAACTCGACATTTCATGAAAGAATAAAGCATATCGAGGTAAATTGTCACTACACCAGAGACATGATTCAAAAAGGCCTTAACTCTACTTCCCATGTAAGTTCAGGAGAGCAGACCGCAGACGTTTTCACCAAGCCTTTGCTCAGAGGGCCATTTCAGAAATGTTCTTCTAAGCTGAGCATGATCGATATCCATGGCCTTAAATTTCGGCGAATTTCGATCGAAATTCGGTCGAAATTCGGTTTCGTAGCGATACCGATAACGAAACCATGTATAATTCAATTTCCAGGATTTCGGCCGAAATTTCGGTCATTTCGGTGGAAATTGTTCACAGATTTCTCGGATTTCAGTGGAATTTCGGTTCATTTCGATCCATTTCGACTGAAATTGTTCTAGGTCACTATATGTCATGCCTAAGCCACTTATTGATATTCATAGGCACTATTTGGCCACTAAATGGAATTTATAGGTCACTATTTCAACGATCATTGCAATATAAGCCACTATTTCAACCACCATTGTAAGAAATAAGGCCATTAAGGATCCTCTTTAAACCCAATAAATTCCATCTCACAACTTCACAAGTCTTGGAGAGCCAAGTTTTCAAATTCCAAGCAAAGTAAGTATTTTACCATATTTTTTCATAACACATCTTTTTTTAACATACTTCGAGATGTCAAATATGTATTTTTTCCATCTTTGAATGCAAACTTCAGAGTTCAAAATTTCATCGTTAGAATCTTTATATAACCATCTTGTTATCTTTTCCTAGGCCAACTTGACTGTAACTATTAGGTAGGGCCTTGCATATTAACAAACTTCAGAGTTCTTCTTTTCCTTGCATATCTTTTATGGGCTTTGCTAGGCCCTACATATCAATACATTACATTGCATCATTTTAACTCACAAGACATTAGAAATTTGTTCTTTTCTAGGACTCTCTTGTTACTTCTCTCTACTATAAGGAGTACATGTGTCTGTACGTGTGGTACGTTGTTAACAACCTTCCAAGTATTTGACTAAAACTATTTTTCTACTATTAGGCTGGACATAGGTTGTGCTTATGAATGCTACACAATTTCTTGGTGTTAATTAATTTGTTTGTCTCGTAGAACATACATTCGATCACAAGCCCTACTATGCATTTATTTTCGCATACATGTTAAAATATTCGTGTTTGTGTGTGTCTTATTTTACTTTTAAATAACAGTATTATTATTCTTTTGAGTATCGACAGAAAAATTGAATGCCAAAATTTAACTGTGTACTGAAATATGAAATTTCACTCTAGACGGTCATCGATATGATAACCGAAATCATTATTTTAAGGCATTGAACATTATAACATCTTATTATAAGCAAAAAAACTTGTATTTGTCTCTTTTATCAAACAACATTAGAAATCTTAAAATTTGAAAAAAGAATGAGATTTCAAGTCATTTTCCCAATTTCTAACCATTTCACCGAAATTCCACTGAAATTCCTTTTCTGGGCTTTTACCGAAACAAAACCGAAATCCGACATTTGAGGCCTTGTCGATATCTACGCTCCATCTTGAGGGTGAGTGTAGAGATATTTCTATAGTTAAGTACTTTTCTGTTATGTTTATTTCTTTGTTCCACCTTATGTAATTTACCCATAGGCTTCCTCTGTATAAAAGAGCATAGGGTCCCTTGGAATAAACATCTTCGTAGGCTTTTCTTACAACAAATGTCATTTTGTTGAGAGGTATATGCACAAGAGGTATGATGCACAGTACAAGAGAATCAAAAAAGGAGATCGAATCCTGTTGAGTAAATTCAAGAGCATTATCCATCCTGAAAATCTGAATACATCATGAGAAAGCATTTTTAATGAGAACAAAGAAAGATTTAACAATCTTATTTATTTCAGATCTCTCCTTTATTAAATAGATCCAAGAACATCTGTTGTGATCATCAACAAAAATGACAAAATATGTGTAACCACCTACAGAGCTGATCAAACAGGGCACCCATATAATGTAAAGGGAGTAGATCGGTGAGGCTCAACTCTGGCCAGGAAGGACACCCTATGATGTTTTCCGAATTGACAGGCTCTGCACTCAAAAGGCTACAGTGGAGAAAGTTCGAGGAACATCACGGAGAGAGACTGAGCGGACGGATGACCAAGACGATGATGCCATAGAAGAGGGTCAGAAGAGATGGACACGGTACAAGCAAAGGTAGAATCTGTCGGGATATCAAGATAGTAGAGTCCATTTTCATGTCCCCAACTAAAAAACGGCATCGTCGGGATATCCTGAAAGTAGCAAAATAGATCATCAAAAATCACACGATAATTTAATTCGGCACAAGTAAGTGGATAGGAAAATATGGGGCATAGTGGACCCTAGTAAGAGAGGGTTTGGAGGAAAACTCCATAGTTCCAACTGAGGTGATAGGGGAATGAACCCCATTAGCCATTCTGACTGACTTCACGGTGAAAGAAGATTGTGAAGATGTTAATAAGCTAACATCCCCTGTGAGATGTCGAATCGATGATCCAGGCAGGAGCATGAGTAGTTGCAGTATCAGCAATGGTACTTTAACGGAATTGCAAGATGAACAGTAGGAGTTGGCTCACTAGATGGAGCCTCTAAGCATTGCAGAATACCCATCAGAAATGAATACTCAGAGAGGCTGAGAGTTAAATTGTTTATTCATTAATATCTTGTGCTACCGCCTTTGTTGTTGTATGATCAAAAATCAAAATCAGAGTCCATGTGTTCTTGTGAAGGTTTCCAAAACTTTGCTCAATAATTTTTCAGATTGGAGACCCATCTTGTGACAGTGAACACAAGGGGCATGAAAAAGACCACGATAACGAGTCACGGCCTTCTCTAGACGAACAACCTATGTAGCCGAAATGACCTCCTCGTCCTAATGAGGCCATAAACGATGAATTCTCCATTGATCATGGAGGTTGTGTATGAGTATTGAAACTCCCAATCCGTTGCAAACGTCCAAAAGATGGCTTTAATAGATGGAATATCATCTGAAGTGACAAATTGCTCCTTCACATTCCGATACCTTGGATGTAAACCAGCAAGGAACCTATAAACATGGCATCTTGGTCTCTGTTATATGTTTTGTACAACATGCTGGCTGGAAGATTGTGAGTTCCTCATACATGCCTACAAAAAGACAATAGTATTCTACCAGAGAAGTCTCACCCTGAGATGCAAACAAAATCTGTATATAAATGTCAGCCCGGTGTGACTTGGTTGTTTGTTGTGAATATGTTTGTGACAATTCTTGCCACATCTCCTTTGATGTCTCCTTGTACAAGAGATTTGTCGCAATATGTGAGTCGACACTATTCATCAATTAGTTTGTCACCAGATAATTGTGTGCATGCCAGATTCAAAATCATTGTCCTCCTCCTTTGGGGTTCCTTAGTCAAGATAGAGATATTTCTCTGACCACTGATGAATACCTTAAACGACCGAGACCATAGTACATAATTCTCAATTTCTTTTAGTTTGATAGAATTACCATGCATCATAACATTGGATGTTGAAAAGAGAATCTATGTCCCGATGTTAGATGTAGCCATCATGATCAGAAGCAACAATAATCAAATATCATAGAACCTTTAATCACTCATGACGAATTATGAGAATCAAATGTCCAAACAGTGGGCTAAAAAAATCTTACGCCTTTGGAGCCTGTTTACAGCATAATAGAGTCACATCAGTCTTGTCAACGCGTGCATGAAGGTTTGGACAGTGTGCAGCAGGGGATGATGGCTCTGGTGGTGCCGGAGGCGACTTGGAGGATATGGAAGCCTCGACAAGAGGGTGGAAGCAATCTGAAGATGCTAAAAAGGAGGGCTCGGGGCGGCCTGGAGGTGTTGGAGGGCTTGGCGACGCTTGACAGGAGTGTCAGGAGGGTTGGAGGCCCTTGATGGAGGAAGGCAAGAGGGTTGGAGGCCCTGGCGATGACGGGCATGGCCTTGTGCGGGGGGGTCCAAGATCGGGTAGGGGCCTAGACAAGGAAAATGACGGCTATTTGGTGGCGGAGGGGAGATTAGGTCAGAAATCCGATATAGGACCATTGCTCTGATACCATGTGGAGAAACTTAGAATAGATTGATTTATTCCATATGATGTATGGAAAAAAAAACCTTAAGGAGCTAAATAACAGAAAATACAATAATATCCATGAAGAGCTACAATAAAAGAAATAAAAAACTAGCAATACTCTAATAGAATATTCCAACACTTTTGCAACATGGTTAAATCTTAACCTCTTTGAAAGGGCCCTTACATTAAAAAGCAATTGGCAGGGTATCCTTCTACGCCTTAAAAATAACAAACAACCCATCTTACCAACCATTACTGCATAAAATTAATAATATCAACAGTTGGAATAGACATCTAGAAACTCCAATAAATATAAAATGAATTAAAAATGCACTTAACCGTAAGATGGAGCTAAATCAATTTTATATTTAAATATTTTGAAAGGAAAACAAGGGTTGCATCATCCACTAGACGAGTCAAGGGTATCAAAAACATATTCCAAAGAGATGTTGAAAAAAAGTGTCTTCAGGTCTGATCATGGGTACTGCTGGATATAACCGGTTTAAGACAACATCTACATGAACCTCACGTAACATGTAAAAAGACTTATATGATGGATATATTAGACAATCAGTTTCTATGTACAGAGTATAAACACAGGAATAAATTCTCGCTTTTTACAAGGATTGTCAACTCCATTGCCAACACACATGTAGAGGACTGACATGTCCAGATGCAAGTTACAAGCAGAAGGATATGTTCCGTGAAACTCATTAAAAAAAACTACAAAAGCAACATAATACCCATGTTATCATAAGCTAACCAACTACTAACAAGATTGTTTTTTAGAAATCATGTATAACTACTAGCAAGATGTAATGGTTTGTATTATAAAGTCAAGGATTAACAGAAAATATTTGCACTGTCCTATTAACTACAGATCCATGTAAAATCATCATTTCAGTAAGCACATTACTAGTATATCCTAGATTCCTAGTGTTACAACACTTAGCAGCTGGTGATAACAAGATAATTTACTTATGTACTTCACTAATCGTTTTAAAATTTCTGATGAAGACCAACCGTTAACAATTTAACAATTAATTAAGGCTTTATTGGATTCCGAATTGATGAGTAAAACTGATCACTTAATAAAGAAAATTAAATCTAACTTCTAACCTACATAGAAATATTGTTGAATCCCTGATAAAGAAACAACTAATACAGAAATCCACAGAAGCGTCTAATTATTTTTATGCAACAATTCGGAAGAGGATGTTACCTATCGCCTTGGAGTTAAGGATAAAAGCATATATAAATCTTAATATTGGAAGGTCTTGTAGTCAAACTAACAAAATTTCACGTATAGGGTCTAAATCTCAAAAGTTCTTTAACAATTCCCCAAATTGGGAATCAGAGCATCAGAGAAATCTAGTAATCAAAACCACAAAGGTAAAAAAAATCATATATTCTTAAGAGTGATACAAATAGTAATCCAAGCAGCTCAGAAAAAAGTAGCACAGCATTTGGCAAGAATCGAAATGAAGATCAGGAGGTTCACAATAAAAAAATGGCAATTTCATATTCGACATCAAGAAAACCATACCTGCTGCCCAGCAAGATACATGTTATTTTCCTTGTATTGAGCCGCTAGGTCTTCATTGCCAGTTGAATTACCAACACTCGTAGCAGGTGTGGGATTATAATTCGATAGGTTGGAGCTGTACAAACCAAATCCAGTTGATCCAGCATGAACCGGGTTCCCACTGTTACCTCCAGCCTTGAATTGAGAAAGGGAGAACTTAATTGGAGCAGCAGCGGGAGACATAGGGGGTGGATATATACTACCAGCTGGATGTTGCTGGGGAAAGGCGGGATTACCCAAAAAAGGATGAATACTTGGGGGTGGAAGATAGAATGGAGAGTAGTATTGACTATATGGTATAAAATTAGGAGGATAATGAGATATGTGTAGACCAGTAGGCTGCCGGAAAATGGAAACGGGTTGTTGAACTGCCAAGGAGCTCTGCATTACTCCAGCACCCTGATTACCAACTGAAGCGGGCCCCGAAGTAGGCTGCACAGGAGAATTTCCACTCTGAAAAAAATGGGAACTATGAGAAAAAATTCAAAGTGTATACCTGATTCAGATCAGAAGAAAAGAGAAATTTTCATTACACGTCAACAAGGACATATACCGAAAAATTTGAGCAAGAGGCAGCACGCAACTTTTTCCTAAAATATACTTATATGTTAATCAATACACCAGACATGGCAAAGAAATATCTAATCAATAGTCAATTTAATGTGTCGGTATTTAAACTGTCAAAGACATGCTCCTAAAAGAGTGCACCAAATTGATGGAGTTTAAAAGAAAATGGAAGGAGAAACTAAAGCTGCCAGAATTGGATCCTCCGAGGCATATGCTGCAGCAAATGGATTCCATTAGCATCAGAAGGATATGTTTAATGAACAGATAGGGAGGGAAAGAGAGAGAATGGAAGCAGAGTAAGCATTTTTGGTGCTTGGATACAAACATGACGCGAGAATGGGAGGAAATGTGATGTAGGACCATTGATCGACCTGCACTTTCTATAAATGAAATAATCAACGATCTCATGAAACGTATGATATCTCAGATAACTTAGTTGTAGGATACCGAGAAGTAAATGACACCTCATAAAAAGATTTGGAAGAGAAGACCCTCAGTAGAAAACAGACTATTTCAAACAAGTAGATAGCACAATGAGATGAAGGAAACAATCACAGCAGACGCAATAATGGTACTAGGGGTCTCTACCCCACATCTGTCATCAAACAAAGGCCGGAGATATAAAAGAGAAACCCCCATTATCGTTTCCTTGTTTCCAGTTCCCCCTCGTATTTTTTCCTACTCACCTATAAAAGAGAAACCCCCTTCGACAACGTGCATGTAGAGAAATATTTATGATTCTGTGTATGGTTTCATTATTTATTTTTTTATATCTATCTTGTGTAATGTACCCATAGGTATCTCTCGTATTTTTTCCTACTCACCTTCAGCTTCGACAACGTGCATGTAGAGAAATATTTGTGATTCTGTGTATGGTTTCACTATTTATCTTTTTTATATCTATCTTGTGTAATGTACCCATAGGTATCTCCTCTACATAAGAGAGTCTCGGGTTCCCAAGAATAAGAACATTCATTCTTTTCCCAAAATGGTATCAGGGCAGCGGTCCTCGGCCGAAGCTCGCGTACTCGAAAAAAACCTAACCCTAACCCCATCTGCCGCCCTCTTCCAGGCGTCGCCGCCGTCGTCGTGACCCACTCTTTCGAGCAGATGGCATCGCCCTTCTCTCACATGCAGTCAACGCTGCCACCGTCTCTCTCCGAGCAGCCACCCGGAGAGCCGTTGCAGCTGCCGGTTCTCCCAGGGAGCCATCAGTAATCCCGGAGCCGTCATCCTCTCCTTCTTGGGCACTGCCGCCGAAGTTGTAGGCTCTCGTCCTCGCCGACGGACTTCTCCACAATCCTTTGTTCTTGCATCGAGGTCCGCTCATATTGATGGATTTAATTGTAGAAGTCTAAACATGCAATCAAATCCCCATATGGTTGTGTAGACACTGGTCAATTGGTCTAAAAAACCCTACCTTTATCCATCCGACAATATGTCAGAGAACAAAGTCGATATCCCCACCACAGGTGCTTCCAGAGGTCCAACGCCGACTGTCAAAATGGACGGAACCTAGGCCATGCAATTCATAAGCCTTATGAAGTTTACGGGTAAAAAATATATTTTTATCGAGGAAGAGTTGGTTCAGAAAAATGGGACAATGCCTTGTGGGAGGCAGATGATGTATATGACAAGGTTAGGCTTTTTGATACATTGACGATAGAGATTGTCAATGATGTGTTACATCAGCCCATCGCCAAGACGATGTGGGATATCATCGCAGCCATTTATTCTCAGGCGAGGAATGAGATAAAGATTCTACAGTTACAACACGATATCATTATCATCAAGCAGAACGGACGACCTTTTCATTCTTTATATACATCATTGCATGGAATGTTTGATAAGATCCACAGTTTCATGCCCCTCACATCTACTCCAGAGCAGCAGAAAACATACGGGAATGCCACCATAGGTAGTGTATTCCTTGCCGCACTTGACCTAAAGTATGTGGCGGCCCGTTCACAGATACCAGCAGATGCCACCATTCCTCCTATGGAATAAGCATTCCGCAGACTCGACAAGTTCATTGTATCATCTCCTGCTTCCAGTCAGACATCATCTACGGTGATAGCCTTCCGTGGTAGGGGAGGCTCTTCTAAGTTCTGTGGCCGTGGACCTTGTGGTAGAGGAGGTCGTATTCGGCAGTCGTACACCTATTGTCACCGACCAGGGCATAAAGAGGACACGTGCTACTCCAAGCATGGTTTTCCCACATCGGCCCGTGTAGCAGGCCAAGCAAAACCCCATGTTTCTTCCTCTTCCGATTAGAAGTTTGATGAACTCGTAGCTCGATTAAGGAATATTATGCCTCATACTTCTTCACCTACCCTGGGAGGTCATTCAGATGTTGCTGCTTCTGCCTCTATCGGTACCTCTGCCAGTACCTCAAGTAGTATTTATGCTTTTACTTCTTGTCATGAATTTGAGATTACAGAATGGATTATGGACTCTGGGGTGACACATCACATTTGTGGAGACGGAGATCAGCTTGCAGCATATAAACAGGTTTCTCCAGGGAGAACTGTTGTAATAGCTGATGGGACTCAGCCCTCGATCACAGGACAAGGGAGATCAGTTTAAGGTCAACGATGCGTCTGCAAAATATGTTACATGCACCTAATTTTTCCATGAATTTGTTATCTATTTATCATATTATGAAGGATTTGCATTGTCGGGAAATTTTTGGCCCAACGCCTCTTGTTTTTCAGGATATTCTTACGGGCAGGGTGATAGGTTGTAACCGTGAACAGGGTGGTCTCTATCTACTGGTCTGAACTCCTTATGCCACCATATCCTCTCATTCAACAGGACCAGTCTCTCTCTTCAATTGGCACATGTGTTTTGGTCACCTTTTACTCCAGAAGATGTACCATGTTCTGCCGCAAATCTCACCTCGCTCTTCCTTCCAATGTGAGGCATGTCAGTTGGGAAAGCATCATCATTCTGCTTTTCTCAGTCATCAGAGTTGGAGTAGTAGCTCTATTTTTGAGTTATTTCATGTTGATATTTGAGATCCAACTCATGTTCTCGAACACCAGGGATACATGTTTTACCTAGTCACAATTCATGATTTTTCTCGTTTTCCATGGGTCTTTATTTTGAAGAATAAATATGAAACACGAGATGTTATCAAAACTTTTATCAAAGAAGTGCAGAATATTTTTTTCTTCATATGTGAAATGTGTGAGAACTGATAATGCTTTGGAATTCCGTACGCATGCTCTCTCAAATTTCTTTTCATCTCATGTTATTATTCATCAAACATCGTGTGCCTATACTTCTCAACAGAATGGTGTCGCAGAAAAAAAACATCGCCATTTACTTGATGTTACCCGAACTCTACTCATTCAAAGTAGTGTCCAACATTCATTCTGGGGTGATGCAGTACTTACAGCATGTATCTTATGAATCGCATGCCCTCATCTGTTTTGGGTGAGAAATTTCCTTTCTCCTTAGCATTTCCAGAGAAAGAATTGTTCTCACTTACTCGTCGTATTTTTGTCTCGGCCACACTGTCCACCAATTGTCTATGGGTCTAGACAAGCTCTCTCCTAGAAATGTCAAGTGTGTTTTTGTTGGATATTACAGCACACAAAATGGATGAAGATGCTGCATAAGAAATATTATGTTAGTGTTGATGTTACATTTTTTGAGTCGGCGATGTATTTCTCTCCTACAGATGATAGATTGACTTCATCATATTCAATGATGATGTCTACATGCCACATCCTCCTATTAGCACATCACCATCCCAGATTCCCAGTTTGTGCCGACTGCTCCAACCCAACCACCACCACCTTCTGCATCACAAGGCCCTAAATTTCGATTTCGGTCACCATTTCGGTATCGACCATAACAGAATTTCGGTGGAATTTCGACCGGAATTTCAGTCATTTTGGTCATTTTTTATACTAGGACCCCATATTTCGGTCATTTCGGTCATTTTAGTCGAATTTCGATTCCGAATGAATATCGATATTCGACAGAAATTCAACTGAATTTCGCTGAAATTTGAGGCCATGATCCATCTACATCACCACCTCCTATACCACCACTTGTACCTGTTGTTCCACCATTTCCACGTCACTATACACGTCAATTATCTTCTGCTCATGGTCTATGCCCGTCATACAACATGCCTCAAGTATCTTCTGAATACAAGGTTTCCAAAGATGGGTCAGGAGATGTGTATGAGCAGGAACCTTTGAGGGAGGCTAGCACTTAATTGGAGGAGAATTCCTATGACCTAGATGTCCATATTGCCATTCGAAAGCAGAAGCATACATATGTCACATATCCACTAGCTTCCACGGCCTCTTTGATCGCTTGACAGGGGATTTCAAGAAGTGTGATGATGCATTATTTGTCATGGCAATACCACGGACTTACCATGAGGCATTGAAAGACAGTCAATGGCATCTAGCTATGGAGGAGAAGATGGCTGCCCCACAATCACGTGGTACCTGGAGCCAGGTTCCAACTCCCATTGGGGCATCTATTGTCAGCTACAAATGGGTGTTCACAGTAGAATATAATGCAGATGGAAGCATTGATCATTACAAGGCCAGATTAGTTGCACGGGATTTTACTCAGACGTATGGCATGGATTATCTAGACACCTTTTCACATGTAGCTCATCTCTCTACTCTACAAGTTCTTCTATTAGTTGCAGTGGTACATGATTGGCCCTTATTCAGTTTGATGTTAAAAATGCATTCTTGTATGGTGATCTCCAGGAAGAAGTTTACATGCAACAGCCTCGGGATTTTGCTGTTGAAGGGGAGTCTCGATAGGTTTGTAAACTTCACAAGGCAATATAGACCTGAAGCAGAGCCTGAGGGCATGGTTTCAAAAGCTCTCGAATTTCATTGAAAAGCAAGAGTTTAGAAGGTCAAATGCAGACCATTCATTGTTTGTACAGAGGACATCCATAGGTAATGTCATTATCATGGTCTATGTTGATGACATACTTGTTTCAGGAGATGATGTGCAGGCAATAAAAAGAGCAAAGCAGTTTCGGGGATGTCAATTTGTCACCATGGATCTTGGCACCCAAAGGTATTTCTTGGGGTTAGAGTTTGTAAGGAATCAAGAGGGTCTTGTGATGACCCAGAGGAAGTACGTCACAGATATGCTTGTTGAACAGGTATGATTGGGTGTAGGCATGTCACTACTCCTATGGATCATAGTGTGAGACTCTATGATGATGATACATGCGAGGTATATGGGAGAACATATAGAGAATTGGTGGGAAAACTGCTCTATGTTATTATCACTAGACTTGATATCTCTTTTGCAGTTAGTAGGGTAAGTCGGATCATGAAGCAATCCTGACAGATATACATGGATGTTTTATATATGATACTGAGACACCTAAAGTCATCTCCAGGTGCAGGATTGTTATTCAGAAAATGAGAAAATCTTACTATTACAGCATGTGCAGATGCATACTATACGAGATGCTCCATGGACAGAAAGCCCACTTCAGACTTTGTGGTATTTGTTGGTGGTTCTCTTGTCTTTTGGAAAAGTAAAAAGCAAACTGTGGTTGCTAAGTCAAATGATGAATCTGAATATAAGTCTCCGGCACAAGCAAGCATAGAGATGACGTGGGTTCGAGCACTGCTAGCAGATTTACATATAGATGTCCCTCTTCCTATGCAGCTACAGTGTGATAACCATATTGTTTTATTTATTGCTAACAACACTGCATTTCATGAGAGAATTAAACATATTGAGGTAGATTGTCACTATACACAGGACATGATACAAAAAGGTTTTATCTCTACCACTCATGTCAATTCAAGAGATCAAACAGCAGATATCTTTACCAAGACTTTGCACAGAGGATCGTTTCAGAAGTGTTCATGCAAGCTAAGCATGATTGACATATATGCTCCACCTTGAGGGGGATTGTGATTATGTGTATTGTTTCTCTATTAATCTTTTCTTATGTCTATCTTATGTAATTTACCATAGGCTTCTCCTCAATATAAGAGAGAGAGAGAGAACATTCGTTCTTTTCCCAACAACCCAAAACAAAATGAAGAACAAAATTCTATAATATCTATTAATTGTGCATCACTGGAAACTCTGCACTCTGAAAGAAAATAATGATAGAGTTTTAACGGTCTTAGATTTGTTGTAATCGACCTGTTCTGGATGGAGGGCATAGGAGTCGTTATTTCTAACGAAATTTGAATGACATATTAGAGGGATATGGTTATGAAAATACATGAAAGCATTTTTCAAAAAAAAGTGACAAAAAATGAGAATGGAGTAAGTTACCTACTCCATCGAGTAGGATTCCTTTCCCCATATATATATATATATATATATAGTTGGGAGCCTACACCCCGACTTTCTTTTTCATTATTTTTGGTATTTTTGAAGGAAACCTTAGGTGGATTTTCTTAATATATTAAGGGGAATATGCATAGGCACCCTTTTCTCACATATATATATAAAGAAGATACTTCAAATGAGATGGGAGCTTTCTTGAGTTAATGAAAAATACTGTTGATTTAGGTGTTTCCTTTATATTTTGTTATATAACAACAAAGCATTTTCCCACAATTAAGTACGGTCGGTTACATGGATTCTTTGCCTCCATTCAAATCTATCGTAGGTTAATCTCGGGCTTATATGCAAAAAACTAAGATCCCTTTGTATGGTTGCTTTCCAACACTTCTTGGATCATAATCGCCCTCTTTTAATCGGCTCAAGATCCCAACACCCGCATCTCCTGACTGATGCATCAGCTGACTTTCTTTGCAAATGACCAAACCATCTTAACTGATTTTCTCGCAACTTATCATCAATCGGAGCTACACCAACTTTCTTTCGGATTGCATCATTCTGAATCAGATCTTTACGTGTGTGTGTGTGTGTGTGTCCACACATCCACCTTACCATTTCCATTTCTATTACAGTCATTCTCTGCACATGTCTATGGTTCACATGCCAACATTCAGATCCATAGAGCATAGCAGGTCTCACTACTGCTTTGTAAAACTTTCCTTTAATTTTTAAAGGAATTTTCTTATCACAGAGAACAACAGAGGCTCCTCTCCACTTTAGCCAACGTGCATTTATTCTATTAATAACATCTCCATCAATTTCTCCATCATATTGCAAAATAGATCCTAGATATCTAAAAGAATCTCTCTTCCTAATGTTATTGTCACCAATCTTCACTTCGATTCCTTCACCATTGCTTACATCAAAGGTGCACCTCATATATTCGGTCTTAGCCTACTTATACGAAATCTTTTAGTCTCCAATGCATGTCTCCAGATTTCAAGTTTCTCATTTACTATATCTCTAGTCCCATTAATCAACACAATAACATCGGCAAATAACATACACCAAGGTAACTCATCCTGAATGTGACTAGTCAATTCGTCCATAATCAAAGTAAAAAGAAATGGACTCAAAGATGAACCTTGATGTAACCCAATGTTGATGTTAAAATAGTCCGTCTTACCAAACGGGGTCTTTATAAAAGATAAAGCCTTATCATGCATATCCTTTATGAGGTTAATGTATCGGACATGTACTTGTCTCTTCTCCAAAACTCTCCACAATCTCTCGTGTGACAGAATCATAAGTCTTTTCCAAATCAATAAAGATCATATGGAGGTTCTTCCTTTTAGCTCTATAAATCTCCATTATTCTCTTCAACAAATGGATGGCTTCAATAGTTGAGCGACCTGACATGAATCCGAATTGATTTTCTTTTACTTTGGAAACTTGCCTCAACCTTCTTTCGATCACACGTTTCCAAATTTTCATAGTGTGACTCATCAGCTTGATGCCTATGTAATTTGAATAATTATGAATGTCTCCTTTATTCTTATAAAGAGGCACCACAATACTCCTCTGATCTTCAGACATTTTCTTGCTTCGCCAAATAACATTGAATAGATTCGTAAGACAAGTCAAACCACGCTCACCTAAAACTCTCCATACTTCTACAGGGATGACATCTGGTCCTACACCTTTCCCAGGTCTCATAACCTTCTAAGCCTCCTCTACTTCCTTTCTTTGTATTCGTCTATGGAATGCGCGATTTAAGCACCTTTCACTACTAGCTAGATCACCCAAAGTGATCTCTCTATTTCCTTCCCCAATGAAAAGTTTAGGGAAGTACTTCTCCCATTTAGTCTTTATATCCTTCTGAGTAACAAGCACATGAACTTCCTCGTCCTTAATGCATCTCCCTTGAGAAAGGTCTTTGGTCTTTCTTTCTCTTGCTTTGGCCAACCTGAATATATCCTTCTGGCCCTCCTTAAAGTCGAGATTTTTATACAAAACTCCATAAGCTTTTGACTTAGCTTCGCTTACAGCCTTCTTAGCTTCCTTCTTCACTTTTTTATAGTTTGCGACAGATTCTTCGGTTATATCCTTGGACATAGATTTAAACCATGCTCTTTTAATTTTTAGCTTCTCTTGCACCCCTTCATTCCACCACCAAGCCCCCTTTAGATCTGGAGCTTCTCCCTTTGACTCGCCTAGAACATCTTTGGATACCTTTCAGATACAAGATGCTACTACCTCTCACATCTCGTTTGCACTTCCGCTACAGTCTCAAGATAAGTCTTCTAAAATCTTCCCCCTGAAGCTCGATTGCTTCAATGGAAGATTCCACCATCTAGTTCTAATAATATCATTTTCTTTATCAGCTCTTTTGTTTGCATATCCAAGACTAACAAGCGATGTTGGGTTGTCAAACTCTCTCCTGGGATTACTTTGCAATCTTTACAGCACAACCGATCTCTTCTCCTCAACGCACAATAATTTAGATGTGTTCTAGTTGGGACACTCTTATAAGTAATTAAATGTTATAGTTGGACCACTCTTATATTGTTGTTATGCTATACATTTAATGTTAATGATAGACATTAACATCCCATTTATCTCAATATAGAATTACAAAACTATTTAGAGTAAATTACATGATAGGTCCCTAAATATGGGTATCAAAAATGATCCCGACAATAGAAATGTATCACATCAGTGCCTTATTTATGGCTAATGTATCATTCAAATGCTTTCATTACCCATCTGTCAAATACATTGTTCAATGGAAGCATTTCAAAAATATTTCTCCCATATATATCCCTAGGCCCCAACTTTTATACCTAAAAAAAACTTGTAACCCCAAAACTCAATATTTGGATGCAATGTACTAATGTGAATCAATTCTCGGCAATAACAACGGGCGTACCATCCTCGATGTCAAGCATCGACATCCAAAGGGTGGAGCACCCTTCCTTCCTCTTCCTCCTCACCCCAACGACCCAACGTCGTCCAGAAGAAGCTCCGCTCCAACAATATCTCTCTCCCCCACTCAATGTTGACACTTGCACCATTGCATGCCTCTATTGTTGTATTGCCTCCACCTAGGCTGGCTATTGAGTCAGGCTCGATGAGCCAGGCTCGAGCTCGGCTCGGTAAGGGCTCGTGAGCCTGGCTCATTAAGCTATTGAGCCGATCCCGAGCCAAAATTTTGAGCTCGATAGCTTAACGAGCTGAACTCGAGCCGAGCCTCGCTGGGCTCGATAACTCAATAAGGGACTTGCAAGGTTGCAAAAGTTGGTAGTCGGTCGGCCAGGTCACTGACTAAGGATTAATCTGCAGTCGAATGACTAATCGGATTTAGTCGGATTTTAATCGGCTTTGAATTTTATGATTATTTTAAATATTTAACTCATTTTTACACATAGATTTACATAGATTTTATACATTTCTTATTATCGTAATAAAATAAATAAAAAGTAATTGAATTTAAATAAAATACTAAGCATAGTATAATAAGTTTGCTTTTGAAAAAGGCAAAACATATAAAAATATGGTATCTCCAAGCAAAAATTGGTCGACTAGTGTGGCTAGTCGGAATTAGTCGGTACTCGATCGGCCACCCCACTGACTAGACTAGTCGGACCTACTAATCGGGTGACTTTTACAACCATGGAGACTCGATAAGGAATATATATGCATATGTTATTTATATATTCATATATAATATAAACAAAATAAATTAATCCTTGCAATTTTCCCTCTACTAACTTTGACCCTCCCATGAGTCACGAGTCATGACCCAATTCTCAAATCCCACTCCCGCCCACACATTTGTCCCCCGCCCACGCATTAGAAATTAGTGATTTTTTTATAAGTATATATAATGTTACAATATATATTATAATTAAGAATTTGAACACAACTTGGATAATGGCCTGCTGGTAAGGAACACAGTCTTAGAAAGAGCAGGTCTCGAGTTCGAGCATGCACAAAACACTTTTTCACCAAAAAGTATCCATTTTCCTTAACAAGCTCGACTTGAACTCGAGCCCAGACCAGGCTCGATAAAGGGCTCGGCTCAAGCCTTATCGAGCCCGAGCTCGAGCCAGGGGTTGGCTCGGCTCGTTGGGCTCGATAGCCAGCCCTACATCCACCATTTTCCCGCTTCCATGACCTGTACAACATGGTCAAGGAGTAGGTTCATTGGATCACCGCTATCACGTTAGGTTTTTTTATAGAGTCTACTGTGACTTAAAACTGCAGGGGCATAGAGATTGATTCATTTGTTATAAGTAAAATTTCTAGTTAGCATTGGAATTCATTGAATGGTGTTGTATTTTGTTGTTATATTTTCCTTGATTGTTTTCTTTGGGCCTTCATGTAACCCGAAAGGTATTTGGTGAGAATAGGTTCTGTTCCCTCTTGGCAAGATGTTGAAAAGATTGAGAATGGGGAAAATGGGGGTCCAATGAGCTGTAGGTTTTTTGAAACCAATGGATTTAACAGTGGATTTGGTGGTTGTCGATCTGTTTACAATATGAGAGATCTGATTCAGTTTATAGTGAATTGGCTCAATTAGAAATTGTAGTTCCCATTGGAAATACAAAGGATGTTTTTTCAGCAGTCATAGTACTCATTTGTCAAAGAGATCTGTCTCGCCATATGAATATGTGTCATAGTTTTCCTTGGTACAATAATGGAAAATGGAACCAACTGGTATGTGCGACTTTGTGGTGTCGAGGTTGCTGAAAACGCAAACGAATGTTCTTATATTCATTGTTTTTTTGTTTTATTCTTCTTAGAAATAAGGAAAGTGAGAGTCATGTGTGATGATTTCTCAATAATAAGGTATGGACTATTTGTGATCTGGATGAATGACTCGAGCGTTATTTTTTTAACTACATCGAAAGGAGTTTTGATTCTATACCATATAAATCAGAGCTGAAACATGAATTGATGTTAGCTCCAGCCACACATTCGACAATACATCTAGATCCGATCATCATTTTAATGAGATTTCCCTGGATTCTATTGACATCCAGAAAGGTTGGGTCAATGGATATACTATTAGGCATCGATTTTCAGGGATGTTAACCTGTGTACGGTGACCAAAAGATGATAGCAGCGGTAGCTTTGTTTTCGATGGAGATGGCGATGCAACAATCAAGGCGACGACGGCAACGATCGTGGTGATAACAACGGTGATGCTACCAACATAGATGGATGTGACAATTGTGGAAAGAATGATGACTAATCTATAACCTAGTAAGTGGAGCAGGACGGGCTGCTGTGAAGGAAGACGGCAAGGGCTCAATGATTTGGTATTTGGTGGCGGCTGCCGTGAGGAAAAGAAAGGGTTGGGGTTCTGTCAATGGTTTATTTTAGGATTTAGGACTACAAGTTGGATGGGTATTTTGGTCCAACAAGTGGAAAAACTAACGGCATCCTCAGGGCTCGTGAGCATGGTAACATGGGGTCCCAATAGGATACATTCTGATTATGAGGACCCTATCTGATACACAAGGCTTCAAATGTTGGATTCGGTTTCGTTTTGGTAAGCATGGAAAGAGAAATTCCGTGGAATTTCGATGTAATTTCAGTGAGATGATCGGAAATTGAAGAAATTACTTGAAAACTCATTTTTAAAAAAGAAAGACTTCTATTACTCTTTAACTCAATAAATGAGATAGAAAGATAGCAATTTTTCTAATAGTGAGGTGTTAATATGAAATTTTACATTAAATTTTCATCCCGTCGTGCCAATAGTCAAAAAAGTAGTATATTGCTCAGAACCAAATTTGGAACCGTAATTAGAAGTCATTGGTTTCTTCTCCTGAACATGAAGAGAATGGTGACATGAGAGAACCTCTACAATAAGAATGATGTGATAAATATGATAATTACTAATAAAAACATATATATCAAAATAAGGAAAAATAAAAAAAATAAATGTCTTCAATTAAAACTTTAATTGAACTCTTAAACCTTGTGTCTAACTGATTTGGTTTGGATTTAGAAAAAAAAAAGAAACTAACTAAATAAACTTCTTTAAACAAAGTAAATCACTCTAACAACTCTATACATTAACGAATAAATAACTGGAAATTTATCGATATATGCAAAATCCGATCGAGGCGAAAGGTAGATTCCCATATTTTTGTGGTTTAACCGAAACAACATATAATTTCGATGAGATTCCATTGACATTTCAATGATATTTCATTAAAATCCTGGAAAAAGAAATAAGGGAGCATTTCAATTTCAGTGACCTAAAGAAATGGAAATTTCATAGAATTTCGTGGTATTTCATTGAAATTTGAGGCCATGCTGATACAAACCCCATATTTGGTCGCCTATTACATAATTTACTCAAATTAGAAAATGTTAGATACACATATGTGCTATTTTTTTACAAAATATTCTAAGTATTATTTTTTCACAATCTGAAGCTTATAGTTTTACAAAATTTATACATGGTTCTACTAAACTAGAAGTGGCTTTTAAAACTAAGAAAACCCCCGCCTTTTTATAAGGACGAATTTATTAGACACAATTTTTCTTCGATTTTTTTTGAAATCGTAAATTTTCTTTAAAATAATTAAAAATACACAATCGAATAATTCTAAGTATTATCCCAAATGTCAAATATTCTTTATTCAATGACCACTCGAAATAAATATCGAATACCCATTCTGCAATACCGATACTAATACTCATACCCAAACCCATATATAATTACTAGTCATTACATGTGTTACGTCGCTGCTTCTCTATTAACAAAAAAGAATCTATAATATATTGACAATTTTAACTTTGTACGTTCATCATAGTAGTAAATTATGTCATTCCCCTAACATTGTCGCAACCATCTTCTCATTCGGCGCATCTCCATCCCACATCACACATCCTTCACTTTGACGCCACATCCCCTAACCCAATGTGCCCCAGCCCCAACTGTGTATAATCGATTATGTCTCCCCCTCCATTGATGTTGTCACCAGCACCTCATCCCCAAACACCTTAACCCATCCCCCATCCTCATCACGGTACCTCCCCTAGCCTCGATTGCCCCCATTCCTCTTGCAACCTCCCTCAACTCTGGCGGTCCCTAGTGTTTGAAGTCCGAACGAAGCGTTTACAGTGCATAGGGGGACGTTGGCATGCACCTCTCTTTTCCCTCCTCACAAACCCACATTGTTCCCTATATTTCTTACTCGATTTCACCTCTCGCTCGGTGACCATTGTTGCATCCTCCCCATACATCGTCTCCTTCTCCTCCTCACTCCCTCACATGCTCCTCCAGACCCCATCCCCCCCCCCCTTCAACTCCAACATGACACCTACCGTCATGACCGTTGACATTGAAGTCCTTTGACAACCACCATCCTTATACATAATCTAGCTTTAATTTGGGAGAATGGAGGAGGAAGAGAGCAGTGAGTGGGAAAGGGGTGAGCATAATATAATAAAAAATAACAATTTAATGGATCTCTATGTCTCGTTAAACTAGGGGCAGTTAGGGTAGCGGTGTAAAGTAGCGATAGGGTTTACATGTACAACAACGTAACGATGCAACGGTTCGGGAATAAATATGATTTATATGAATTATTGTGGTGTCAACATTTAATATAGACTTATATAATAGTTTGAATGTAAACATCCCATGATAATATTAAATAAAAACAACATAGCAAAATGTTAGTAGCATTAATGTACAACGAAATTTGTTTCATTCTATTTAGATGATTGAATCAAAGTTTACTCATTTAATTGATTGCTATGGTAGGTATCTATTGATATCTCAAGGGTAGTTCATTGCACAAACAACCTCCATAAATTAGGAATACAAGCGCATGTACTTAGAATCATCTTTACACAATCGACTAATTTTGTTTACACAATTAGCAACGGCCATGAGTTCCGCCAATCCCTATCATAACCATGACAACATTTCGTATATAAATCCCTACAAGCAAAACATGGCATCAAATATCAATATACACCGTTTCGCTAATTCCAGAGGAAAATATTGGATAATTGTTAGATTTTGTGAAAATAGCTAATAAAAAATGTTTTTTCAAAATTTAGATTTCCATTGTTCTATAAGAGGTGTAAATATAAGGTTTGACTTATTACATCACATAGTATGTTAAAATACAAATAGTTGAAAAACATAATGTAGAATCGACAATAGATTAAGAACGATAAACAATGAAGAACACGGAAGATTTTACGTGGAACCCTACCCGGTGGGGAGCAGGATGAAGCTACGGAAGAATGCCTCAAAGGACGGATTCTTCTAATCCAATGCCTCAAAGGACGGATTCTTCTAATCCATTCTCTGAAAGAGTACAAGTGTGGGGCTCTTTATATAGTCACGCTAACTCTCCATAATCTCACTAATAGATGATGTGGAAATAAGCATGATGATATAATAAGTGGATTCATGAGATACATAATTACCCACATAAGTCATTGTCCAACACAAGTTTTGTTCTGAATAAAAAATGAAGCAAACACGTAAAGGTCTCCACCCCGAATTTATAAGATCATGAGAAAATGGAAAAAGCATTCCAGTATCCAAAAAAAGAGGGGCACTTCGGAGGACACTTTCTATACAGTCCTCTAAAATGAAAAAAATCACACATCGATCATTTGGACAAAACCCAAACCCCAAACCACCCCAAAACTATAACAAAGCAGCAGAGAGTTGCTTTCCTAGGTCCATGAGACATCGATGATTTCGAGTAATCACTTCCACTTAACACATGTTTTGCTCCATGTGGTTGGCACCACACCTGCCATTTCTACAATAGTCTTGCAAAGAGCAGCTTCCCTACTAACTTCAACATCTTCTGTGCGTTGCTGGCCAGCATGAGCCCCCATCAAACTGTTTGAAGAATCTATCGTAGGCCCAAGAGTCGCCAGGGAGGATTTGTTCTTCCTCTTTCTATATTTTTTGCCCCTCTTTCCAATAACATCATTGGTCAAGCTCCCATTTGATTCTCCAGATAGGACCCTGAATAGGTACAAGTTGCGAATCCATAGCAATAACATGTGGTAGTTTAGATCTTGATTCATAACTCGACTCGAGGAGCAAAACATGTGCCAGTCGTAGCATGTTATCCCACGCCCTAGAATTAGTAGGAGTAGCATATGCATCGGATCTTGATTCCATCACCATGATTGCTACAGATGGCAGCTATGCCACAATATGCAATCATGAACTCTCAACACCAACAACACCAACAAGTGCCAATATCCTAAAATTAAAGCCAGTGTTAACAATCCGGTACCATCTATAAGATGCATGACTACATCTTCATTCCTACAAAAACATCAGACACCAATGTAGTCGAAGGGCTCTTCCCTATAGCTTCGAGTTAGTTGGGTACACCGTCATTGAATCTAACCTTTCGTCAGAACTCAAACCCAAAAAAAACCTCCTGAAACACAACCATAAAATGGATTCACGACCTCAACAGTAACAGGATCTCAAAAGAGGGTAAGAGGTAAAGAATTCGAATGTCGGACCCCAATAGCCAACTTGACGAGCAGATCAAATCAAAGCCCCTAATCAGATCCCTAACCCAGTCATGCAGCAAAAGGTCAAAACAATACTCAACATAGGGTGGTTCCAAAACCCTAGCCAACTCAGCAAAGGGAGCGGGTGGCGCCAACTCATCTCCATGGAAGGCTTCTACTAAAAATCACATTGACTCACCTCAATCTGCAGCTCCTTTAATGCATGTACCCCATCCATGGCATTCAAATTCAAACCCACATCACATTGATTTTCCAAAAAATTAGACAACCCGAAATACGGAGAATCTGCAACTAATGCAGTGATCTCGTTTGAGAAAAACCAGACCCGTTAATGGATCGACACATCGCGTCAGCTCCAAGCTTGGACTCCGTCTAAGCAACTCTGACAGTCTAGCTATTCTCATGTGGGGGTCAAGGAACATATCCAGACACCCACAACCGACACCATGAGTGAAGGATTTACGGGGCTCCAAAACCCCCTCTCCCTCCCCACTTGCAACAGCTCACAGTCGCACACTACTAACTCCATATCGAAGACGGCTACAGCCCCCTCCCTCTCCCACAAATTAAAATGATCCATTTGCTTTTAAAGAGAGCCTTAAAGCTCAGTTGCTTCATGTCGGTGTTCAAAGGAGAATGGAGTGTTTGATGTGTAGATTTTTATTAAGCAAGTGATGGTCTATCTAACACTAATAGTACCCAAAAATTATGTGCCGGGGAGAGGAGAGGGATTGATATGAAAAAACTAGATGCCCTCATGAATCTATTATTTTATGAGATACATTGAACCTTAATTTGACAGTTGCCTCGAAAAAATTATAGGTCAGGGTGTATTCATTGTCTTGCTCAATAAGAGGGGAGGGGGAAAACACTCTTTTGAAATGGGGGTCTCATTGTTTATAACCTCGTATTATTTGAAACTGATAGTAACAATATTTACATAAACTTTAAGATCATTATAAACAGTTGTTTGTAACCTAGCATAAACAAAACGTGGGGCTTCTTAACAGGTGAAGAAGACTCGTCACAGAAACGACATAAAAAATCCCAACATATAATACAGGAAAACTGGGAGATCTAATGGGTGAAATCTGGCATATTAAATAACAAATTTTCACATTTCAACAATAAATGGCAACATTTCACCTGTATGGGTGAGAAATCCAGGAAAATGAGGGGAGTTTCGATATTATCATCTCGCCAAAACAAACATGAAAATATATGATTTAAGGTCATGAAGTAAACAAGCCAGGGTCTTAACTGAAAGCTCTCAAACTTCAAAGCCACATGTAATACAAACAAAAGCAGTTAATTTTGGCAAGAAAGCTACCAGGACGGGAAATAGAAAGCCAAGGTAATAAAGCAAAAAGATAAAAATATATAAACATCAGAAGATCTTCATTTACCTCTAGAGTGGTTTGATCCGTATGCGTAGGTAAAACAGTAGGCTGTCCATTATACTTGGCAGCAGAGCATGCCAAGGTAATAAAGCAAAAGGATAAAAATATATAAACATCAGAATATCTTCATTTACCTCTTGAGTGGTTTGATCCGTATGCGTAGATAAAACAGTAGGCTGTCCATTATACTTGGCAGCAGAGCTAGGCACGGCTACGGGTGAAGCACGGTCATCACCGTCAGCACTAGCACGATAAAGTTGTGTGTAGTAATTCGTAGATAGATCAATAGGCTGCTGAACCTGCCAGACAGATATAAGAGCACCAATAACCAGATGATCAGAATTCAACTAAAATGAAGATCAACCACTAAAATAGATAACATGAAGTAGACATAGCAGGCAAAGACAACTAGTCTCATTACGTGAAAATGTCCTAATGGAAACCATCATATATGTCAAAAACCATATCAACCAGAATCATTTACAGCATTTCCAAGAAAACAGTAAGGAAATAACTTGATCAGCCATTACAATGTGTCAAAATTCCGGATATATCAGCTGTCAGCTACAGAGAAATAGGGTGAACCTCATACTCAATCTTTCATTCATGCAGAGGAAAAGCAGAGAGCCGCAGACTTATTTTGACAACTTATACCATACAAACCCTTCAATATACAGTATATATATAAGTTTTTCAATGAGGTGGCCCATTGGTTTTCAAAATGGCATCCATTGCAGACACTGTAAAAAAGCATTCATTTTATAAAAATGTGAACTATACTGTGTAAAGAAGGTAGGATCTCTAAAAAAGAATATGCAACTTATGAATTAAAAATATGGATATATTGCATACAATTGAATATGTGAAACATCGCAAATTCCCACCCCTATTGATACGAGATGGTTATCGTTTTCTAGGATCTCGCAAAATATCAATGATATATTAGGAACATTTTAGCAACATGGTGGAATCTGAGGTAGAAGGTTAAAAAGTATCAGACTTATTTATTCTTAACATCAATAATAGTGCCATTGTCGAGTGCTTCTTCCCAAGTTTCTTCCACAATTGCGAGCTCCCCACAGTGGATATTGAATATATCAAGATCATAGATGGACTATTTATGATAATCAGAGCTTACACAGTTATTCCAGCACAAACACGTATTGATTTGGTTTGTGTGGTTCTACACCCCCCCCCCCCCCAATCACCACTGCAAGGGGGTGTAATCCTCCCTGACAGTAGACATCCCCTGCCACCCAAAGGCTCACTGAGGAAGCAGCAAGTCTCCTTTTGGACAAAGGGCTTAACACCCATTCAAGGAGGACATAAACATGAAGTCTAATCGTTCCGGGCAAGATGATATATTAAGAATCAATACATCTCAACAATAGCAATTCTAAAAGCACGGCTAGTTAGTCTTTTTTTTTGAAAAAGAAGAGGGTGAGGTCCCGTGTTGGGACTCACCATAGCAGTATCATTGATATATTACAAAGAGACAAAATTATAGATGAAGTCAAGCCGAAACAAGGGCTGACTAGTGATGTAGTACATTATCCGTATAGAAACGCTGTCCACGGAAGATGTTTTCATTCCTCGCAAACCAAAAGGCCCATAGCAAGGCGAAGTTAGGAGAAGCATCCTCTTGCGAGTTACCACATGTGGACCAGATAGAGGCCCAAAAGAAGTCAACATCAGCCGTCTGAAGCCAGGGAAAATTTGTCCTTTCCCATATTGGAGTTGATGTTCTGCATCCGAAAAAAGAGGTGATTCAAGTCTTCATTCTCTACTCCACATCTGTCGCAGATGAGATCATCCGATTGTGATATCATGCAGCTTTGCACCTTAGTCATCAACCGACCATGCATGGCCGTCCAAAGGAACACTTTTATCTTCTACAAGATCTTACAACTCCAATTTACATCAACTCCCACTTACAAACCAACTAGTGTATTGTGTAAAAGATTAAACAAGTGTGTAACCTATGTAATAAAAGATGACAATTATTACCCAAACATATAAATACATCTCCGAGTTATAGAGAGGACCCACGGATCCAGCCAAAACTCAAAGTTTTTATAGGTGATGAAATAAGTATATATTATATAAATAATTATTTTATTTATTTTGGCACTTCTTTTATTATTAAATCCAGAGTGTGTTATATTTTATTTATCAGTTGCATACTTCACTTGATAGACAACGGTTTTCAATATGTGGTGTATGATGAGGTACAAGTCAAACCCTATATACCTCGTTTGTAGTTGATAGATATCCATTTCTACCAACTTAATAGTATAAGAACTATAAAATCGTTAAAATGTTATTGTGATTCAAATAACTAATATCCAACTATAAATGATAGATGTCCATTTCTATTTTGTATCATTCTCATGCTTAAATCCAAATAATTAATATTGTTGGACATGTGAGCCTCAAACAAATTATTTCTACAATAAATGTTATTGTAATCTTTTGATATATCAAAAAAAAGGTAATGATTCTTTTCACTCCTTATCTAAGATTAAATGATTGAACGCACTAATAAGGCCCTTTAGTACAAGTAGGGTTATATGATAATCATACAATTGTTGATTCAAGGGTTGAAACATAGAGGTTGGTGCTTGGGTAATATCTAAAGACTTAGATTGAGGACTTATTAAGCACCGTTAAATGATTGTTAATAAAGGATCTCCAGCCAAAGAAGGAGATGGCAATCCTTCTCTAAAGGTCGATACCTGACCGACCTCTTGATACAGATCATCTGCATAGGAATAGAGATTCGAAGGTGTCAGATAAGTAAGGTCAAATAGGTGTCTTAACGAGATCAAAATAACCTAGACATATGTCGTATGATGTCACGATATAGGCACGCATTCTCTGACCGGACATATGTATTACTATATGTCTAAGTATGTATATTAGGCAGACCATTAGGTTGATGACATAATCAAGGTCTATACACTGGCGAGGTGGTGTGCATACAAGGTCATATAAGTAATATGATCACTCAAAGGGATCATACAAGCTCGCTACAGAGCCGAAAGACATGAGCTCACTCATGAGATATTGGGACCAACCAAGTTCTATGTATGGGCTCAAATTTCAACGAAATTTGGTCTAATTTCTCTCGAATATCGATATCCTTTCGAATCGAAATTCGACTGAAATGATCGAAATGACCAAAATATGGGGGCCATAGTACAAAAATGACCGAAATGACCGAATTTCAGTCGAAATTCCGTTTCGATCAATAACCGAAATGGTGACCGAAATCGACATTTAAGGTCTTGATTCCATGCATGACCATCTTGCTTTGGAAGCATGACAGAATTTGTACGTATGATATATACTTTTGGAAAGAATATGATTAATACCAACTCCCAAAGATCGAATGAGAAAGTTAACGATAAAATCTTAAAGAAGACGTTTCAAGTATGATCTCGAACAGCTCAGTGAATAGCGACTAAGCGGTATGCAGGGGCATATGCGGGGTAAATGCAGTTCTACGCGGTTTCCTATTTTTTATTTAAAAATAAAGAAATATCTAGCAAAGTGACTACAACTGAATTGAATTTACAAATAAATGTGGTCCAACAGAAAATCTAATAAAAATGACTTTTATGTAGAACTCAAAACTTCAATCCTAAATATTGTTAGAAAACAATAACATACATCACAATATCATTCAAACATAAAAAAATCAAGCATACCTGGGAATTCAGAATTCTATATGCATCTCCCTCATGATTATAGTGTATATAATGTTGTGTGTTACAATTCATATTCCTATTATATCAACAATTGTATATAATGTATACTAATAGATATAAACAAAAATAGGAGTAGCTTTTTGTTACTATGTAAGATTGAATAGCAGTAGAATAACATCAAAAGAAATGGGTGTAGCATTTTATTATAATGTAGGATCGAATAATAATAGCATCAAACATTAAGAAAAGATACCAGCACATAAACATTAAAAAAACTAGCAGTAGCATTTTTTTTGAAGTCGAAAAGATAGGGGGAAACACTCGGTGGTGTTCGTCCCAAATTTATTTAATCATAACAAAAGGAGAACAAAAACCACACAAATAAAAGCCCACTACAACCAGAACGCTATAGGACCACTCGTCTACCATGCGTTTAGCGAACACCCCTACATTTTCTTTATAGAAACGCTGACCCGAGAACAGCAAGTCGTTTCGTCCCCGCCACACCGCCCATAGAATGGCCATCGGGTACAGCCGCTCTCCCCTTGGTATGTTGAAACCAGTAGTAGCATTTAAAAAATCAATCATAAAAATAAAAAATAGCATTAAACCATATCTTTGGGGGATTCGGATTCTTTTCTATCTTGGAATCAGGCTTCCCCTATCCCAATTGTATATGTATCTAAGATCTGAATCCGATAACCCATAATGCAGGTTGCAACCTAAGTGGGTTGCATAATGCGCATATGCGTCCACGCAGCCCGCTTATGCGGTCCGCATATGCGCATATGGCGCATAGAGAGGGCTTCGAGAATGTGGTGTGCTGAGGAGGGCGCTCAGGCATATGTGGCCGCATATGCGGCCCCACAGACCGATTTAGTGAACATTGGGTTGATGACATAATCAAGATCTATGCACTAGCGACCTGGTGTGCATCCAAGGTCATATAAGTAATACGATCTCTCAAAGAGATCATGAAAGTTCGTTACTGAACCGGAAGACATGAGCTCACTTATGAGATATTGGGACCAAACAAATTCCATGCATGACCATCTTGCTTTGGAAGCATGACAGAATTGTAGGTATGATATATGCTTTTGGAAAGCATATGATCAATACCAACTCCCAATGATCGAAAGAGAAAGTTAATGATAAAATCTTAAAGAAGACAATCCAAAATGATCTAAAACTTCGGTTTTATCTAAATCTTCCAATATACAGGATGTACAGGTATTAGAAATACTCGAGGGTGATGTGATCGTAAGGGATTGTATAAAATGACACTTCCATTCTGAGGAAGTGATGAAACGGGATTGGATTTTAGTGACTCTTCTCAGAAGATTAGTAGTCTGATCTTAGTCCAAATGTTGACCAATGATCTGAATGTGATTTGGATGTAATGACAAGATTAGATTTACGTTTTGATTGAATCAAACATATTTGAGAGGTCACCCAGATCTGGATATGAGATAAGATCTCAATATCCAAGCCACTATACATGGAATGTACAATCGTTTTGTCCTTAACTTTAAGTATCCGCGAAGAAGGCAAATTGTTCTAGAAAGACTTCAAGAATAATTCTATTGTTGACAATATATCTGAGCATTGAAAATTTCAAGATTAAACATTATTTAATTATCATAAATAATTTGAATGTGATTTATATAATTTGAACACATGAGAAAAGACATCTAAGAAAATTAAATGAGATTCAATTATCAAAAATATGATTAACGTGGATATCACTATCCACAATAATCAAAAATATTGTAAATATGATTTATAATATTATGGAGAGATCCGATTGTAAATAAGATTTACAAATTAAATGTTAATGTGAATTGGATTCGCATTATACAACTATTTGTAAATGTACAACAACAAAGCCTTTTCCCACAATTGAGTAGGGTCGGCTACAAGGATTCTTCGCCTCCATTCAGATCTATCTTGGCTCAATCACAGGCTTATATCCATAAAACTAAGATCCCTTCGTATGGTTTCTTTCCAACACTTCTTGGGCCATCCTCGCCCTCTCTTAGCCGGCTCAACATCCCAACACTTGCATCTCCTAACTGGAGCATCAACTGATCTTCTTTTCAAATGATCAAACCATCTTAAGCGATTTTCTCGCATTTTATCCTCGATCAGAGCTACACCAACTTTCTTTCTGGTTGCATCATTCTGAATCTGATCTTTACGTGTGTGTATGTGTGTGTCCACACATCCACCTTAGCATTTTCATTTCTGCTACAGCCATTCTCTGCACATGTATATGGTTCACAGGCCAACATTCAGATCCATAGAGCATAGCAGGTCTCACAGCTGCTTTGTAAAACTTTCCTATAATTTTAAAGGAATTTTCTTATCACAGATAACAGCAGAGGCTCCTCTCTACTTTAGCCACCCTGCATTTATTTTATAAGTAACATCTCCATCAATTTCCCCCATAATGTTGTAAAATAGATCCCAGATATCTAAAAGAATCTCTCTTCCGAATGTTATCATCACCAATGTTCACCTCGATTCCTTCACCATTGCTTCCATCAAAGGTGCACTCCAACTATTTGTAAATGTAATTTAAATTTTATATTGGATGGTTAAATATGATTCATAATTATCAATTGCATGACTAAAATTGTCACAGATAATTTGGAATTATTTTGGTGAAAATTTAAGCAATAATAGTTGTTACACATGTGGAATAATTGATGAGATATGAGATCTCATCGATATGGAAAGAGGTCGTGTCCATTCCAATTTAGGAGTGGACGGCCACATAAGGAATCTCTCCATGGTGGTTGTTCACCCTAAATATGGAAGGAGGCTCCACTCCTTTCTACAATAATTGATTTAATTGAAATTAAATTGTGGAATATTCTTCAATATATTTATTTTTTTTAAAATTAATTAATTGTTGTTGTAAATTTTATGCAACAAAATCATGACTATTGATTTCAATTAAGTGTGCATCTTCACCACCCAATATGTTAAAAAAAAAGGCTAGCCTAGCTCTTTCTCTTACACGAGTAGAAAGCAACAAATCTCTCTCTCTCTTCTCATACACGTCCAAGAGGTTTTCTCTCTCAACCCTAGTGGCCATCCACTTTGTGATTATTGAGAGCATCGTCATCGTCGTGTCGCCGATGTGTTCCCGAATCAATTGCTCGTAGATCTCTGCCTTCTTCGGGGCTTCATGCTCGCGAGGAAGACAGCAGATTTCGTGAGATGAAATCGGGATGTCTCACACTCAGATCGCCAGCTCGGATTGTGGGAACCACGCGTCTCTTTGAGAGCCCGCAAGTGCATCCTTCACTGGATCGAACTTGACATAGGACTCTTCGATTAGAGACATGTGATCGCAAACACGCTTAAAAAGGTAATCATTTTACATTGTGTTGTAAAAGTCGTCCGATTGTCCCGACTAGTAGGTCCGACTAGTTTAGTCAGTGGGGTGGTCGATCGAATATAGACTAATTCTAACTAGGCACACTAGTCGACCAAATTTTGCTTAGAGATACCATATTTTTATATGTTTTTCTTTTTTTATAAGCAAACTTAGTATAATATGCTTAGTGTTTTATTTAAATTCAATTACTTATTTTATTTTATTATGATAGTACAAAATTGTGCAAAATCTATATAAATATATGTATAAAAATGAGTTATATATTTGAAATAATCATAAAATTCAAAGATGATTAATGTCTGACTAAATTTGATTAGTCGCCAGATTGCTAATTAATCCATGGACAGTGCCTCGGTCAATCGAGTACCGATTACCGACTTTTGCAACCTTGATTACCAGTTCGTGATCTTAATGGAATGATATGAGAAAGGTTCTCATGTCATGTGGTTTCATCTTTGTTAAAAAAATAGTTTATGTCGCTCCTTGCAACTAGTATGGCTAGTTGTTCTTCATCGCATGTGATGCGATCTTCACGTTTTCGTGAAGCGCTAAGGCCTAAACCCTACCATTCAAATACCCTTTCGGATAGTCTCATTCCAACATTTATTGGGTTTTCCTCATCCTCTCTTAACCAACTCAACATCCTAAATCTCGCATCTTCTAACCAGTGCATCAACCAACCTCCTTTGCAAATGGCCAAACCATCTTAAGCGGTTTTCTCTCATCTTATCCTCTGTTGAAGCTACACCCTTGAAGTCCATATTGGTATTGGTATCGATATCAATACCATGTCGATACGATATATCATCGATATATCAACGATATATCAACACCATATCGCCAATATCGAACCGAGTTTGGGAATAAAATAGCCCTAGAAGGCCAAATATCAAATATATCGATGATATAGCTGTCACATGTCGATACTGATATATCGTCGATATATTGTGATATGGCCTTCTATGAGCCACGCCAACTTTCCTTCAGATTGCATCATTCCAAATCCGATTTTTTCACGTATGACCATACATCCGCCATAACTTTTTCATTTCAGCTACTATCATTCTCTGCACAAATCTATGGTTCACATGCCAACATTCAAATGTGTTTGCATGCAGATGGTGTGTACGTCAAACAATCACCATTTATAACCAACTGCCAACCAGACTCAAAATGGTTTTCAGAATACTTGGAGATATGTTAGAGTATGCATCATATGTAAAGATAAATAATTGGATCCCTCCAGTATCCAGCTACCACATCCACATGTTTAATCCCACATCTATTATAAGTGGGACCCCAGTCTGTCTATTAGGCTATATAAGAAGCAATGCACCCAATGTATCATTTGAGAGAGAGAAAGTAAATAGAAGAATCATCCCTTAGTGATGCTTCCCAATGGTTTCATCCCGCTCCATACAGAGTAGGGTACCACATTAAAATCCCAATATTCTTCGACTATTTTATGTTATTTATCTCCGATACGCTTCTGCATTATTGTTTTCTACATAGTATGGGTTCGATTTTCAAGGATTTATTTTATATGTTCGTGAGTTGTTCGAGATTCGATTATAAGAGTGGAATCGGTTATGGTGATTTGTTCTTGATGATTTTTTCATGCTCGTGATTGATTCAAGTTCAAGTTCTAGGATTTTATCTGAAACCCTAATTTTGATAAATCGCCATTGCAAATGCCATATTTTTGTTCCAAAGATTTCAAGGATTATCCTGCGTTATAATTCCCAAGTTCTTGCAAATTAGGATGATAATATCATTATGACTCTAGAATCCAAGCGCATATTCCACGACTCCAGCAAGTTCGAGAGTATATTAAGGCTTCTGAAATCTTAGTTCATCTGCCACAATCATGATTCATAGAATGTTACAACAAGGGTTTCCCTATTGAAAGCCCAAATCCACGAAGAAGCACGAGACAAATAAAGAAGGGAAAGAGGGGCTTGATGCCCTCAAGTTGAAGAAGTCCTCAATAGATGCCTTCCAGATCGATGGGTTCTTAAACACTACATGCAATCTGACAGCATTATCCATGTCCAACAGCAAATTCCAATCTCATGTAAACTCCATGAGCAATAACCTCCAATCTGGATCTCCATGTAATGGAAGCATATTAATCTTCCTCACATAGGCGGCGAACCCAATTACAAACAGCACAAATATCCATCGATCGAACCTCCTCTAGGCGATTGACGCTCTCCCGCTCGCCGCAAACCCATTAATCCACCTCGCGCATGGCTCCAGTGAGCTTCATACAAGAGGCAGAGACCCCCCAAGCAGCATCGCCCACTACAGATTCTAAGTGACGCTACAACCCCTCATCTCCAATCAACCAGCAGCAGCCCCATCGAGGGGCTTCATAACAGGATGTGGAGACCTTCAGCACTTCGTCGACGGCCACATCGAGGAAAGGCAATGCCCTTCATGAAAGGGATTCCCAATTGAGAAACCCTAAATAAGAAGTTCTTTCTCCTTGAAATATAATATTTTTTGGTGATGCTATTTGTTTTCAACTCGTGAAGAGGGCTTGAAGTAGGGCCCAAGTTGTTGCACTATTATAAAAAAAGAAGGGGAGGTTTATTCCAATTTTGCTAGCCCAATTGGTTGAATTGTAATTTTGGCCCAAGTTTGATCGTGAGTCTTTTAAAAAAAAGCCAAATGTACAAAAAAATGAAAAAAAATATCGTATACAAAAGAAAAAAAAAGAAAGCTGGAAAAAAAATAACAGCTTAAAAAGTAGGGGAGCCGAGAGAAAATAGAGACATTATTGATTTTTTCTATTTCACTATCTTCAGGTCTTCTCACAACTTGGTCGATGTCATCTATTCCGAGCAGTATGTGAGAAAGGTGGAGTATGTGTAGAGCATTCAGGCTCAAGCTGTACATATTCAAGCTTAGATTATTCCAGTCTACAGTTCAAAGAGCACAATTGTGCGTTCATTGTTTGAGAGGTCCACATACTTGATTTGGTCGGCTCAGGGTTTCATGTGATCCATAGGGACTCCAAAGCAGAGATCTCATTTTCAAGGCCATTGTATGCTTCAGGTTTTCATGTGGATTTATAGGGACTCCAAAGTAGAGATCTCGTTCTCTAAGCCGGTATGGGTGAGACCCAATTCTCCAACGAGGAGACTCGATTCATACTTCATTCTCCAGCATCTGTGGACTCCGAAAAGGATGTTTCCACGACTTTTTCCAATTTGACCCTAAAGAGAGATGGAGCGATTGTGAGCCAAACTTCTCCAAGTAGAGACTCATTTCAATTTCAGTGACTATGACAGACATAATACCAAGCATGTGTTCTCCGACGAGGAGAACTGGTTCAGTTCACGCTCCAACCCTTTAGTTCCTCCTCACCAGCACAGCATCAGAAGCAACGCCCTCAGCATACAGCCAACGGAGTTTGCATTGAGTTAATATTGTCTGTAGTTTCTTGTATTGTGGGTGAACGGTCTCTTTCTATTTGTGCAAGGTGAGCATTGTATGCTCCAACTTGAAGGGGAGTGTTAAAGTATGTGTCATATGTAGAGATGGGTAATTGAATCCCTCACGGGTCAAATTACCAGATCCACAGGTTTAATCCCACATCGTCTATTAATGGCACTTCAATCTGTCTGTGGGACTATTAAGAAACCATGCATACATTGTATCAATTGAGAGATACAATGTGAATAGAAGAATCAGCCCTTACTGGCATTCTCATGTGGTTTCATCCTACTCCTTACGGAGTAGGGCTTCACATAAAAATCTCGATGTTCTTCCATTGTTCTATATTCCTTTATCTCCGATATGCTTCCACATTATTGTTTTCTACAACTTTGTCCCACTTCATATTAAGATGAAATCACCAATGAGCAGCCAGTACCCTCTAGTTTTGGGTTGATAGCCCATTAACATACAATGGCATGCAAACACATTAATTACCAATTATAGGTTATGTGGTTTGTCTACTCACCAATTTATATAGGCAAACAGATTGTGATTGTTCTATATAAAACTTTGAGCATTGCAATCCCCAAGTGAAACTGTATTTTACACTTGTGATCCAGGAAAAGTCAAAAGAGGTCGGGTAAAAATTCAGCAATGAGATAATATCTAAAGTTTCATACACGTTCTATTATGAAGATAAAAAGAAATTAGACTCAATGTTAACCCATCCACATATTGCATATCACTCCATTTCTCAATGTAAGCATATAACAACAACCAAGTCTTTCCCCGCTGTGCAGTCAGCTGCATTGATTTTTTGCTTCCAAGTAGATTAAATTTAGATCATGAGCTAGCTTAAGTCCAACAAAGCCAGCACCTTCTTCATAGTCTATTTCCAACAGTACATTGTTCTATTATGAAGATAAAAAGAAATTAGACTCAATGTTAACCCATCCACATATTGCATATCACTCCGTTTCTCGATGTAAGCATATAACAACTTTTGCCCAGCTGTGCTGTCAGCAGCATTGATATTTTTGCTTCCAAGTAGATTAAATTTAGATCATGACCTAGCTTAAGTCCAACAAAGCCAAAGCCTTCTTCATAGTCTCTTTCCAACAGTACATTGTTCTTGCCTAACCCCACTTTTAAAGATCTTCTAACTTCTCTTACCTTTGAACTCGAAAACTAGACCAAGTTATCTGTATATGTCCTAACAACCTTAGTCAAGGTTCTCGCAATTATCTTCAAGTGGTGTCACAACCTCTTTGTATATGTCCTAACAACCTTAGTCAAGTTTCTCGCAATTATCTTCAAGTGGAGTCACAACCTTTTGTTTGATACTTTCCATACAAAACAAATCCTTTTTTGTATGACCACGCATCTAGGGCTGGCTATCGAGCCCAACAAGCTGAGCCAGACCCTGACTCGAGCTCGGGCTCGATAAGCCCAGTCGGGCTCAGGCTCGAGCTCGTTCGAGCCCAGCCGAGCTAGCTCAGGCTCAATGAGCTCGAGCTGTAACATCCATATTCTAACAAATCCGAACTCGTCCGATTTTGGGTCTAATGAACCCAAAAACGTTGTCGATCAATACTAAACAACCTAAAACAACCAATTGGTAGTGAATCAAAAGTTGTTCGGGTGAAATCGACCAAAAAATCGATCGTTTCTTAATTCGTGCCGCGAAAAAGCCGTGACGCAAATTCGGAAACCGTAAAACGAACCGAGACTGTCATTAGATCCGATTCGACGAAAGAAAACCAACGGAATCGACCGTTCGTCAATCGGAGGTCGTTTGATATTTTTGAATCACAAAATTTAACCACAAACCAAAACCATATCTAGAAAATTTCAGGCATCCAAACCCGATCGAAAGTATATCGACATTATACTCATTTTGATCGTCGTTGAAAGACGATCAAATCAAGATATCGTGCGCCAAAATCCGAAGTCTGAGGTACGCGTACGGCAGATTTTTATGTAAGTCAAAAAAAAAAGAGAAAAAAAATATTATAATATAAAAGTTGATTTAAGAAGCACCGGATACTGCTGCTGTCTGTTTAAAAAAAAAAAGTAATCTTCGTTTTTCTATATAAAAACCTCCACTTGCCCTTGCCTTTTCCCTCCACTTGGTGTTCCAAGTCCAACACTTGTCCAATAACAAAGGAAGACCCCTTGTTATATAAATCACTTCTCTTATCTTTAACCTTCCCAATTCCTTTTAGAATTCCAACGAGAGAACCCCATTTCACATTTCACTCCTAAAACCAGCTGTGCGAACTCAACTTTCCCTTCTCGATTTCAGCTGGAGTTGCTCCTGTTCTAGCAAATTAGAAGCCCTTGGAGCTGCTTCCTTGGTGGATTTCCAGCAAATATCCTGCTGCAACTGGAGCCACAAACAACCAAACTGCTGGAACCCTCTTTTAGCTGCAAACACAGCAGCTGGACTGCTGTTCTGGAGCATCTTTTGCAACTAGAAGACCCCCTTGTTGAGGTTCCAAATCAAATTCTATAGCAGCCACCTGCTGCTACCACATGCAAGTCTTGGATCTCCACATTTTGGAGATCCAAAGGTACATCCCTCTCCGCCTCTTGCTGCCATGCATGTCTATGATGCTTAATCTTGTGTACAATCCTTAGCCCCCTTGCTGCCATGCATAAATATACAAGTCAAATCCCCATTGCTGCTCCTCATGGGTGTTCTTTCCACAAGTTTACTTCCCTTAGGATAAAATCTGGGTTATGGTTGTTTGCTGAAACCATGATCGATGGGCAATAATTGTTATTGAAAGTTTTGCTTTAAACTTTTGGCTAGAAATAAAAATGGTGGGTTTTGATGGTGGGGTTGGTACAATGGCTACATTTTCTCTCTGTGCTAATCTAATTAGGTGATCAGAAGCAAGTGATTTGATACGATTAGCTGATCTAGTCTCTCTATTATCTACAATCTGATTTGTCATTCGAAATTGCTATTTTACTTGTCTAATATTTTCTGTACTACACAAGATCTGGCTACAATTCATTTGAAATCACATGAGCATTTTTTTGTAAATATGCCATCTATGGTCCTAAAATATATACTAATTATTTGTTTAAGTATTTATAGATATCATATATAGACATGAGATCTGGTATTTGGTGAAGTGCATAGTTCTCATCTCACCACCGACCGCAACAGGAAGGTAAATTGAGTGGTTAGCCTCCTATTAATATCTTACACTTTCTGGATCATGTTTCATGATAAATTGATTTTTGTTTAATTGACCAATTCCATTATATATATATAACATAATAACTATGTGAAAAAAATAGATTCAGATATTATCTTCGAATCTATCTTATAGTGAATAAAGATAATCCGTGGCCAATAAATATTGTTGTTGTTCTTTCATTGTTAAGATAAGCATTGAAATTTTTACCCAAAGGAAAAAAAAAGATATACCGTAAAGCTGGAATTCAGAATTATGTTCCAATTGACATTGCTTTAACACCTTGGGCTCCAATGTATTCTAAGTGGTGAAGCCTTTTTCCACTTAAATTTTTACTGAAATTATTTAAATTTATGCTGAAATGTAATTAAGATTAAGTTACTGTTGGGTTTTTTTTAAATTAACTGTCTATTGAAATTAATTAAATTAAAACTACTATTAGAATTTAATTTAAGTTAGTGTTACTGCTAAATTATATATATGTGTGTGTAAAATGAGGGTTTACATGGGATAAAGTGGAAATTTGTGCATGATGATTTCTTTCTACTCGAAATTGTTCCTTTTCAACATTTGGACAATATAGATTTCTTATTTTCTTATATGGCACATTATAAAAGCAATTTCTGAAACCTCATCGGTTTACCTAATGGCCAAGGTTATTGATGTTTTGCGATTACGTCATTGTGGCAATACAAGTTTGACCAAATCTCTCGCCAATCTTTAAATAGATATCTTTTGTCCTGAGTATATCAATTCTCAAAATAGGATAATAATCAATATTATCCAACCGAATATCTCATGATTTAAGGATAAAAAGTATTTGGGAATTTCTTGAAGCCTTGATTTTAATCTTGATATAATAAATCTCTTATGATCTTATAATTTAAAAAAAAAAAGATAATCGGTAATCGCAAGGACCAATTAGTTTTACTAGACCATCTTTAGGAATACTCTCCTACCTATTGATCATTATCAATAAGGTCGATAATCCCAAGACAGAGATCTATAAAACTAAACATCGAAAAGATTGAGAAAGAATAAAGATGTCGGGAGATAAGATGTTCGAAAATAACTGATGATAATTATTTTTGCCGGTCATGGTAACCTATACACCTGACTGTGCGAGGGCGCGGTGACCCTCAACTGGGCGGAAGATAGGAAGTCCAGTTAGGGCAGCGGTCGCCAAGTGCGCGGGTCTAGGATCACAATCCTCTTTCGATTTTTACGCGAGCTCGCAGTGTTTTTACGCCTCGTTGGGATCCCGACTTTAGACCAGTTACGCTGACCCTCTGTTTAGGATACCCAGGCGGGGGATCCTTGGTTTTCAGTTTTACGTACGAGCTCGGTTGCCCGTTACTGGTCGGGCTGTTTTTCTAAAGCGACTTTTCCGGGAAGTCCCTCTCACCCGTCTCAGTGGCGTAGTTTGGGAGTAGACATATCCCTCTATTGGACCGTCCTTCCAATTAGGGGGCGAGACGGAAGAGCCCTTTTGTTGGCTTCTTCACCGCTTGAGTTTTTCTTTCGCCAACAGACTGGGCGATTCTACATCTAGATCCTCCATATCTATATCTACATCATCTAGAGTTACATTGAGGCTGTTGCACTAAGGTTTGAAGGGATTGATTCTAATCCAAACCATACATATCTATATCTACATTATCTAGAGTTACATTTAAGACTATTGCACTAAGGTTTGAAGGGATTGATTCTAATCCAGATCATCCATCTCTATATCTATATCATCTAGAGTTATATCTGAGACAGTTGCACTTGAGGTTTTAAGAAATTACATTTAAAAGTTGAGTAAATGGATAACACTATAATCTGATTCGAAATCTCATTAAGCTAGTGGACGTGCTGGGAACTTAGTTAGGATGCATTATACAACACCGCATGCCTACGGAGGCACCCCAACCCTAAGACATTTCCCAAGTCTTAGAGTCATAGTGTGAGGTTTCACACAAACCAAGACCACATACTATCACTAGACTTAAGAATCTAATTAAATCAAGAAACCTTTCCAATCTCAAACTCGTCCATCATCACTCACAAAACATGATCTTTAAGGAAAATAATGTAATATACTTACACTCATACATTTATGAATATTCAACTACAATATATATATGCCATATATGGGGAGTATTGGGTTAATGGGCTGATCATGGGAGGTGCTTACTGGAAAACTGAAAACCTTTTACATTTGCATGTAGAAATAAATTATAATATGAGTTGTTCTTGCCTCTCTACTTGCTAGCTTTTGATCATAATAAATGCATGTTATTTTTATATAAGTTTTTGGGAGGTACCAGCAACCGCTGACGCCTCTTCTTTCCTAACATGTTTGGCAGGCAAGCAGCCTGCAGTTCAGTAGCAGCTCAGTAGCTATACATGCTTCCTGGAGATAGAGTTTATACCCAACGGTATGTGGTTTTGTTACAGTTTTTAGTTCATGTGATATTGTAAAATGCTTCTTCTCTTCAGTCAAATTTTTGGGATGTTGAATGTACTGACAGACATTGTACATGTTGTAAAATCCTATGGAAATTAATGAAATAAGATTTTGATGCCAATTATTTCTATTAACTGGTGGTTATGAATATGATTGTGAATGTCATATGAAAATTATCCGCGTGAAAAATTTCCCTGTTTTTCTATAAATTATGCGATCTCTAGTGAATGGAAAGCCGCGAAGGTAGCGTAAACGGGTACTCAGATCCTCGGGGGTTCACACGAGCCCCTTATCGAGCCGGCTCGGGCTCGATAAGGCTCGAGCCAAGCCCCTTATCAAGGCCGAGCTCCTTATCGAGCCTGGTCTAGGATCGAGCCCACGTAAAGCTCGTTAAGGAAATGAGTATTTTTTGGTGGAAAAGTGTTTTGCGCAGATTCGAACCTACGACCTACTCTATGAGCATTGTGTTACTTAATAGGAGGCCACAGTCCAAGTTGTATACAAAAGCTTAATTATAATATAGTGTAACATTCTATTTTCTTATAAAAAAGGAAAAATTACTAATTTTCTAATGTGTGAGCCGGGGGAGCAAATGCGTGGGCGGAAATGGAAATTTGAGAATTGAGTCGTGACTCCTGACTCGTGGGTAGGGCAAAGTTAGTGAAGGAAAAATTGCAATGGGCTACTTTAATTCTATTTGTACTATAAATAAATATGCAAATATTATGTGTATATATTCCTTATAGAGCCCCTTATTGAGTTACAAGCCGAATGAGGCTCGGCTAGGGCTTAGCTTGTTAAGCTATCGAGCCCACAAATCTGGCTCGATCTCAGCTCAATAACCTAATGAGACAGGCTCACGAGCCCTTATCAAGTCGAAACTGAGCTTGGCTCATCGGGCTGTGACTCAGTACATGCGTCCCTCGAAGCATCTTGATCTCAGCTGCAGGCATTTTCTGCACATGAATATAGTTGCTTGCCCACATAATCATCGTCATCAAGCATTGTAGGTATCAATGCATCTTCATACTCTTTTCCCTTAAGCTTCAAAGGTATTTTTATCACAAAGAACACATGAATCCACCGTCCACTTCATTTACGAGCATTCAGTCTATAAGTAACATGTCCATCAGTTTTTCCATACTTTTGAAACACCATAACCGAATAGCCACTCTTCTTCGAATAAATGTGCTCCTAGTCATACATTCATCACATCTTTAACTTCATTATCATAAACTCCCAGTCTATACTGAATGTTGATTCTACTTGGTCAGAAACCCTTGTACTCCAAAGCCTCCCTCCAAAACCCGGCCTCTTACTTGACTTCATTTCTTCTTTGTGACTAAAAGAATATCATCTAGAAACAAGAAACGTCAAAGTACCTTCGTGTGCATGTACTCTGTCCATCCAATGCACCAAGGTGCGTGCTTTGTTAATTTGTCCTCTCTACACCTATGTAATAAAGTGCCTAACTCATATGATAAAAAAGCATTTTAGGCATCACTGATTTGTAGTATTTTTCTTTGAGCTTCAAAGTTATCTTCTTACTCAAAGAACACCGGAAAGTCATCTCTACTTCCTCCACAGAGCGTTAAACGTGGAGATATATCTTAGGGGTTAAAACATGTGTGATATAAGGTGAGGCCTATCTTGGGGTCACATATGAGGCATTTCATTGATGCGATAGATTATGCATATTGAGTTTGATGTATAAAATGTAAATAGAGCATATTCCCTGTGTGATTGTGCATGTTAAGCTAGATATAAAAGTAGTGAGGAAGGACAAATGGTATTTGGAAGAAGCATGTGGCAAGATTTACATGATAGGGCGGTGGTATGTACTGGGGACAACCCCGACTACATCCAAGAGCGGCTTTTCGTACTCTACGAACATATTGGATCGGTCTACATCCAAATTTGGGTTTTATCCCACTACCTAAAAAAACTATATACAAATTAAGCATCATTCACATGGGGGAATAACTCCATATCAACCCTAGTAGACAATGTCACAAGCTACAGAATGCAAGAACCGGCAATTAGTTTTCTTATTGTATGTTTTGAATCACATAATTAAGTACCCACTTAATGGTCTAGTGGTAGTACAGTGTGTCTACTACACGAAAGACCAGGGTTTAAATCCCACTCTTTCAGATGTTGCATTAGGTAGTCGACGGCCAACGTAAAAAATAGTCGAATCTTTCAACATGGATTTGAGCAAATATCCATGTAGTCGACCCTACTTAGAGTGGGAGAAGGCTTAGTACATTTTATATGTTTTGAATCACATACAATACAACTACGAGAGCCGACAAAGTGCAGATCAATCTTCTATAAGTACTTCATAATTTTTTGAAGCATGAAGGAGGAACACGCTAAGGTGTCCACCCCAACTTTACTTAAAGGGAAAAATATCATGGAAGTACTTCATATTTATAGTGGAAGTTAACCTTTTCTCTTGTTTTTTCTCAACTTTTTCCTTCTTTTAATTTGCTCCTTTGTTTCTTATACAAGACATTCCTAATTCACAGTTTAGGTAAACAAAGGAGCAAATTAAATGAAGGAAAAACTAGAGAAAAAACAAGAGAAAAAGTTAATTTCTTCTATAAATACTTAGTACTTCCTAGTATTTTTTTCCTTTTTAGTAAAGTTGGGCTGGATACCTTAGCGTGTTCCTCCTTTATGCCTCAAAAGAATATGATGTGCTTATACAAGAATAATCTGCCAATACATAATTAATCTTTCTCTGGTGAGTATATGTGGCGACTCTATTTGGCATCATTATAACATGTTCATGATAGAAAACATGCATTTAACGTAGCAACTTATTCCAGATGCTGGACAAGATAAGCATCTGACTAATCTACAACAATTTCAAAGGTTTATAACCCTTGGGAAATAAGGAAAAGGGATGATGAGGGATAAGATATTGCTTTTGTTCGTTTAAATGGAGAGGATAAGGAGAAATAAGGAGGGACAAGTGATAGTTATTTGATATTATATGTTCAGTAGGAGGGAGAGCATAAGGAGGGATAAGGGAATTATTTTAGATAAGATTGTTGGATAAGTGGAAGTTTTTTGTATTTTTGTGGAGAGGCCAATGATGGAGGAAATGTGAGGGAAACTATATTCCTCATTTTGACTCCATGTGACCAAAACATTGACCGTCTATGGAGGAAGAAGAATAAGGAGGGATATCCCTCCTTATTCCTCAAACGGACCGCCCCTAAATATATGGTGGAAGTCCTTACCTTCGGATATATCTCTGCAAAAACATAGAATAATGGAATAATCTAAATCTGCTTCAAAAGAAGATGAGGGTCGACAATCAAATAGCACAGCATGCAGCAAAAGAAACAACCGTTTACAACCATGCATGCGTATTTTTTCACGCAAAACATACGATATATGTAATGGCAGGTTGATCAATATGTGTGTAATGGCAGGAATCAGGCTAAAGACAAATATGTGGGATGCTTACCACAGTGCCTGGAATGCGAGATGCATCACGAACCTGGGATTCAGGATTCTCAAAGGGTGCAATTTGACCCCCAAACACCGGTGCCATTAATCCAAAGGTTGAGTATGTCGGCACAGTCTGTATCACAGAATATTGGGAAGTGGTAACAACAGGCACCGAATTAGCTCCTGGTTTTGGCTGACCAAATTCTCTTTCGGTAGAAATTGTGGAGGAAATATTAACATCCTCCGAGGACAAAGCTTCTGGCATCTGCTCAGGAGGCTGTGAATGATCAAAAGTAGCATCCTCTTCAACTTCTGCAGATGCTATCTGAGGACTGCAACAAAGAAATAGCAAAAGCACAACTTTAAAAGAAAAGTGTACCAAATAGATAAATATATATTGTGTTTTTTAAAGAAAAATCAATAACTCAGCAAAGGATGAGCTGTCCGGAACACTAAGTATGCATGGGAGAGAGGAAAATCATACTTCTAAGAAAGCAACTAACAATCAACAAAAAGTTTGGAGCATCAGAAATTTATTGCTCATCGTCTTTAGTTACATCATCAATCCTCACAAGCTCCATTAAAAAACATCTCTGCAAAATAAATTAGTGTAATGCAAATTCTGGTTTTAATGCTTACTGATGCTTCTTTGGATTTTTACCCTTTATTTGCACCATTTCTCGATCGAATCAAGTTGACTCTAATAACATAAAATGGATATGTACCACCTTTTAGTTTGAACGTTCATTGCTCTAGAGATTGGCCACGCAAGTCAAACTATCATAAACTAGTAATACAGGCAGTGAGACTTAGTAAGCTATTTTTAGGAAACGTGAGTACCATAGACATTTTTGCTAGGAAAAAAGCAAAGGTGCATTCACAAATTCTTCCCATATCACCCGATTTCACCCGATTTAAATGACATTTCGTCGAATTTTGATTTCAGTAGCCCGGAAATTTCAAAACCCTATATGTTTTTTTCTTTTCACGATTTCACCCTTATATCGATGATTGTGAAGAGAAAAGAATAACTTGTTTATTCAGGAAGCCCTAGAATTCTCCTATGTAGAGGAGAAATTTCTTTGAGAATATTACATAATATAGATTGAAAAAAAGGGAAATAGATAAAATAATAAAAAGATAATTAATATCTCAACACCCCCCCTCAAATTGGAGCGTAGAATCAATCATGTTCAACTTGGAACATCCCCCTCAAATTGGAGCGTAGAATCAATCATGTTCAACTTGGAACATCACCTTTGGAATGGCTCTCTAGCTAGGGCCTTGGTAAACAAGTCTATTGCATGTTCTAATGAGCAGACAAGCGCGGTGGAGATGAAATCCTTCATAATCATGTCACGAGTATAGTAACAATCTACCTCGATATGTATGATCCTCTCATAGAAAGCAGGATTGTTGGCAATGAAAAGAGCAGCTTGGTTGTCACATTAAAGATGCATAAGAAGAGTCACATCAACAGCTATGTTAGTTAGAACGGATTTAACCCACATTATCTCCGTACTCCCTTATGTCATGGCTCTGTACTCGGACTCCACACTCAATCTGATGATCATCGTCTGCTTCTTGCTCTTCCATGACGCCAAAGAGCTCCCTATAAATATAGCTAACCCTGAGGTAGACTCCATGTCATTGGGACATCCTGTATAATCTAAATCAATTCATGTTGTAACTACGTGTGATGTTCCTCTATGGACTAGCCCACTCTGCTCACTGCAAAGGATATATATGGTCTGGTGATCACCACATATAGGAGCCCCTCAATGAGCCCCTTGTATCTCCTCTTGCCTACCTCTTGTGTGACACCATTATACAACTTCATATAGGACTAGTGATAGGCTTACAATATGTCATATTTGTCTCAGAGAGAAGAACTGTAATGTACTTCCTCTGGGAAGTAACAAGACCACAATGGTTCCTGGCGAACTCAAGTCCATGGAAGTAACGTAAATCGCCAAGGTCCTTGGTTATAAACTGTTGACCAAGGAAATCCTTAACTGCATGAATGCTCTGCACATCATCCTCTATAACAATGATATCAACAGCATTACCCAATATAGCGATTGTACCTCCTTAAGTCCTATGAACGAACAGTGAATGATCTGTAGTCGATTTCATGAACCCATGTAGCTCTATCAAGTGCAAAAGCTTTTGAAACCATGCTCTTGGACTCTGCTCAAGGCCACAAATAGTCTTACGAACTTTACACGGCATATAACACTCTCCTTCAGGATCGAACCTCGTTGGATGTTGCATGTTGACGTCATCCTGCAGGTCACCATACATAAATGCATTCTTTACATCAAGCTAATATAGGGGCCAGTCCCGTGTTACTGCAACAGAGATAACAATTAGCAATGTACATGCCGAGGCACTTGATAGAAAGTATCATGACAATACACCATATATGTATGGGTGAAACCACGAGCCACAAGCCTTGCCTTGTAGCAATCCACGCTGCGATCTACTTGATGTTTCACCGTAAACAACCACTTGCATCCCAAGACAGATACTTATGTAGGAGTTGTAACAATGCTCTCCATGCCACAAGACTGTAATATGACCAACTCCATTTCCATGGCAAGACACTACTGATTGTCATGTATTGCCTCCTGATATGTCTGATGTATCTTCATGGTTGACAACCTCACGACAAACCGTCTGAAATTTTCTGAGAGTTATCCTAAAAAAATATGGGTTGCAAGAGGGTAAGTAGCGCATGTATGTCTCCACGTCCGCAGAGCAATAAGCATATCAAGATCACATGCCTCCTCCTCAACCTGTAAACTAGCCTCCTGAAAGGGCTCTTGCTCAACAATAAAGAGGGGGAATCGTGGGAGGCATGCAAACATAGAAACGAGGCAACAAGTGGGACAAGGTACTAGGTCGCGATGGAAGAGGAGCCATAGGAGTAGGTGTTGGTGGCAGAGGTGGTGGAGGTCATGGAGGTGCGGGAGGGATTGGAGGTGGTGGTGCCATAGGAGGCATATATACCACCTCTCCTTGGTCAAACGGAAACAACACGTTACCTGTAGGAGAGAAATACATAGCATACTCAAAAAAAGGTGATGTCAGCACTGACATAATACTTCCGTCTAACGGGGTCGAAGCAATGGTATCCATGCTGGGTATGAGAGTAGCCTATAAAGACGCATTTAGCAGCTCTAGGGGAGAGCTCGTCACGACCAGGGATCAGGTGGAGAACAAAGCCGACAAAGCCAGACACTTGGGGTGTAAGGGAGAACATGTCCATCTCAAGAAACGCGGTCGAGAAAGGGACCTCTCCTAAAACAAAAGATGGCATATAGTTCATGAAGTAACAAGCAGTAAGAACCGCATCATCCCAGAAAGAGTGTGGAGCACGACTCTAAATCAAAAATGTCCTGGTCATATCAAAAAAGTGATGTTGTTTGCCTTCGACAACACCGTTCTGTTGACAAGTGCAAGCACACGAGGTATGGTGTATGATGCCGAGAGACCTGAAGAACTTAGTAAGTTTTAATGTGCAGAACTCTAAGACATTTACAGAGCGAATAAACTTAACAGTTCCAGAGAAGATATTCTTTGTTTCAAAAATAAAAATTTAATGGCAACCCCTGCTTCAAACAAGATTTTCAAAAGAAAAACCGAGGATAGTCTAGAAAAATTATCCACATCTACAAGATAAAACGTATGTCCCATGTGATTAGGGCCGCAACTGCGACCCCAAATGTCAAAATGGACAAGTTCACATAAATGACTTCTACTATGACTCTGACGACCAGGAAAAGAAGAATGGTGATGATTCCCAAGCTGGCAAGTCCTATAATGGAATGTAGAATGGGTGGATATCTGAGGGAGGACATGACACAACGTCTGTAGAGGAAGGTAGCCAAATCGAAGATGCCACACGTATGGTGAGATTGATCCAGTAGGAACGATAAAGGCACCAATATATGGAGACTGGACCAACCGGTAATGCCCCCTCTGCTCACGAGTCACGACAACATCCAATCATCTTGTTCGTGAGTATGTCATGAAATATAAGAGAAGAGGGATCAAAAATGGCACAGTAATGCAAATCCTTAGTGATATGATTAATAGAAAGCAAATTCAGCTCAAAATCAGGTGCATATAGCACATTCTACAAGTAAGAGATAAATGAGTTGTGTTAGCGATGATGACCAATCTGCCAGAGGATACAAATCTGTATGAACTGAACTGCGCTTTGTCTCCACACAAATGGTGGAAAGCAGTAGAGTCGTGGATCCACTCTAACATATCTGCTCAGCTACAACTGAGAAAAACATAGGTTATACATGAGGCGCACGAAGATGCTTTAGAAAAAGCTGCAACATCTAGGAAACCTCTACGAGTGCCATCAACAGAAGTCATTATCTCCCTCAAACATGAGACAAAGTCATCTAGTCATGAATCTGCATAAGGGGTCAAACTGTCAGGAGGCTTTGATTGCTCAGCTACACAAGAAAAATAGGGACATCAATGCCTCCGATAGCAAGTATCCACTGAATGATTGGGACGACGTCAATATGTGCATGGATCACGCTGACATTCGCCTCCTCTGTCATGGGGACCATGCCCTCAAAAATGAGTAGAACCTCCCCTGCCACAAGATACGACCATCTGAGAGGAGGTTCGTGCGGTGGCAGGTGATAGGACAGTAATCATCCTGATACGAATTTATGCTTCCTCCATGGGAGGTATATATGCATCGATAAGAAGTTGTTCGTATTGCCTCGTACTCGTGTCCAAAGCAGCCAATAAAACTCCAACCATCATGGAGTTCACGTACACCATTTACTCAAGAGATGTGGTCACATGCACAGAGCTGTGAAGCTTTCGAACATGTCACGAAGCAAAGAGTAGAAACTATGCAGAGGACGACCATTCTGCTTGGTTGTTGAGATATCAAACTGTAACTGAAGAATCTTTGCTTCATGCTCCGATTAGCCATATATGGCTGACAAGATATCCCACATTATCTTGGCGGTGGGCAGGCTCACAATATCATTGGCAATCTCTGTGGCAGGTTCCAGAGAGTTAAATCCATGTGTATCTGTCATCTTGCTTCCGCGAAGCATTCTCCTCAGTTTTATATGTCAGCCATGTCTATGTCAGAATGTGCTTGTTATTGCATTGTGTGAGGGTCATGAACTGCATGGACCATAATTCATAGTTGGACCCATTCATTTTGGGGATGGGAGTCGGACCCTTAAAGGCTTCAAACAACGAGAAGACATCACCCTTCTGACATATTGAAGAAGATGGCTGAAACGAAACTCGAACTGAGGTAGTAGACCGAACAGAGCGAGTATGTACAATCATATAGAGGATTTATTGTATGTGTAGACCCATACAACCATCATCTTCAATCCGAGATCCGCACAAGAGATGGAGACATGTTCTAGCACTCTGAAATCACCCTTCTTCAGTCAAATCAGATCGAAAAAGGACCCTATAAAATGAAAAACATGCTAAAGGGGTTCACGACGAAAACATGGAGCATGCCCCTGGAAGGCCTTGGTGATGTGCTGCCATGGAGAAGAACGCCCAACAGAGGCCTGGAAGCAGTGGTGGAGCCCTGAATAGGGTTGTGCAGCGGTGAGGGAGCCCTAAGGTGTTACCGACGTCGGGTTGGTAGGGCTAGGGGCCTACGACAGGACCGCTAGGGCCCTAAGAGGGCCTTGTGGCACAGCCTAAGGTCCTTAAGGTCCGTTGGAAGTGGCGTTGGGAGGGCCTTGAGGACAGCTTGGGGTCTAAGTTGGGATGGCACACAAGGTCCTTGGTGGAGGCCAGACGACGCGTGCATGAGACAAGAGGAGGGGCCACCATGTGGGGTTAGGGCACAAGGGATGAGAACTCAAGTCTAAGACCGTCGCTCTAATATCATGTGGAGAGAAAAGAATGAATTGTTTATTCATGAGGCCATAGGGTTCTCTTACATAGAGGAGAAACATGTTTGGGTAAATTACATAATAATATATACTGAAATAAAAAGAAATGCATAGAATAATAAAAAGATAACTAATATCTGAACAACGATGTTTCACCAAATTTTACTAAAATTCGTCAAAATGTAAAAACTCGTTACTAATTTCACTGAAATTTCTCCTTGTTCCTCCTTAACTTTGTTGCATCATTGAATGTAAAAACTCGTTACTAATTTCACTGAAATTTCTCCTTGTTCCTCCTTAACTTTGTTGCATTATTGTTTATGGGATGTTCTTTGTCGTTTCTTTGATGAGTCATCTTCTTCTAATAAAAAGTCCAAAAATCTACGGTTTGTATATGGACTCATTTATCAAGGATTACTGTTTGCAATAATGTTAAAGCATAAATAGCTCATCCAAGTACAAAACCCTTATTAAATATCATAAACATGATTAGTTATATATAAACAGTTTTAATTGAATATAAAATCCATGTATAAACAGGTGTCTATCATACTTATTAAGATGAACATTAGTATTTCAGCATGCCACATATGATGTGGAATGAGTCAAACCTCCTAATTACAACCTTTTTAAAGCTAACAAGTGTGCAATTATCTTAATTACAGGATAAAGAACATCGGGAATCGTACATTCTTTAAAAAATCGATATTTAAAGTCACTTCCATGATTTCCGACAATGGAAGAGAAATATTTGCAAAATTCTCGCATTTTTTTCATTCCAGGCTTTGGCAGACAAAACCAAAAACAAAAATAAGAGGTCGTGAATGTTGCTATCTAAGACTAAACACTATTATCCGCTTTTCACGTTACAATTACACTTGATCCTGATGAAATCGATTATAGTTAACAAAAAGTACATTATTTGAACGGATCAAGCTTATCCCCATCTACAACTTAATTTGAACATAATACTTCAAGTTTCAAAAATAATTAGACAGGTGAGAAGTTATATTCCATTAACCATGCATCTTACAAGAAAAAAAGTGTTCCCACATGGACACAGAAATTAGTCTTTGACAAAGAAACTTATGTTTATAGAAGAAGGCAAGCACGCTATCTTTTTTTATACACACAAATCAAGCGAGAAGGGATTAGACTCGAGTGTGAAATCGCCACCACTGTATAACCAGGAGATTGTGGGTTCTACTAATGGAAACACAAATACTGCATAAAAATACAAGGGAAAGGTACATAAAATGGACCCTTGAGTAAGTCCTTCCCCTTCCGGATCTGCACAAAACTGGAGTTTCAAGAACAGTGTAATACAATTAAAAGTAAGAACAAGCTTATCCTCCAACCTCAATGGAGCTTCTTCAGCATTTTCTTCAACATCTTGAACAGATTCAACAATAGAGCCCTTGTCCCCATCAGTTTCATATTCTGAGTTTGATTTTTGTCCAAAATTAGCATCAAAGCTTCCAAAACTTAGACCAGCTCTTTCAGCATCCGGAACTCGGATGTGATTTGGAAAAATAACATGTCCGCGATCAAAGAGATGCAATTCCCCCAACTTCTTTTGAGCTTTAGAAGTAGAATCTTCCAAAACATTGACATCGACAGAAGGTAATAAATGACTACCAGTTTCGGAAACAGGCGGTATGCTTTCGGAAGCTCCAATAGAGGGAACATCTTTAACAAGATCAGGCTTTAGTTGCTTAGGCTTCCACTCTTTGCTAGGGCCAACAGACACTGCAAAGCATCAGCTGAATTGGTCAAGATATACATGAAGTCCAACTGAATCATAAAAACATAACCCAGTTACAAATGACTGAAGATTTAAAAAAACAGAAATCCCAGAACAAAAACTACAGCTTACCGCAGAAGCAAAAAAACGAAAAGTTACACAATTTGGGCCAATTCAACGTGAAGTGCTAACAAATTCAACTGCTATTATTTGTCTGAAATACTAATTGGACAAACACACCAAATCTACAAAAAAATTTCGGCAAGGCAGCTTTCCAATAAATCAAAGCAATAAGTTTACAATCCCAATGCTAACAAAGCAATTTACGTAAAGAGCATTAAAACATCTCTGAAAAAGAATGATGTCTCGCACACAATAAAAAATGCACGCATGTGCGCGCCACGCCCTTGCAAGCCGGTGCTCACCCTTACAAAGAGAACGTCAGATGGAAGATGCATGCCTGTAAGACCAGTGTGACCCTCCCCCCCACAACCACCACCCATACACATGCTGTTTGCACGCACTCAGGACTATTCACCATTCCACACACATGCACAAACATGGTATGTGACGATAAAAGGTAAAATGTCAGAGCAATTAAATGCAATAATCAAAATTACAGAGAAGCGTCATATTAATCAATTCTATGTCTCCACCATACACATTAAGGAACACAAAAATGGGGTTGCTATCATAAATAAACTGTGAAGGCAGAAATAAATTATGTCATACCAAAATTTTAAAAATAAAATTATGTTTTTATGTATAAAGACTTTATAAGATCACAAAATTTAGTGAGAATTATAGTAATATCTGATATGACCGAACAATTCCAAAAATTAATATACGTAGCTAATATGCATGATCTGTCAAACTAGTACTCTCCTTCCTAACAAATCTAATTTGGATCAAGTGCAACGTTGTAAATATAAATATATATATATATATTGTAACAAATAATGTTCTTAAGCTGTAACAAAATAGAGTTGGGGACTTGGAGTAAAGGTCTGCAGCAAAGCTAAGCATTTTTTCAAGACATTGCCCTGTAAATGCATGACATATACTCTCCCTGTCTTCGTGGTGCACAAGAACCACAAAGACCAGAATATTATCATTCCACTAATGTGTTAAGGACTGAGAATCTCTTCTTTTTTGTTTATAATAGAAACGGGGACCAATGGACTCTCACATATAGATGGAGAACACATAGGTCACAAGTACATATGAGTGCTAATAATACATGGGCTTACAATAAAGGGTTTTTATCACGTTCTGCAATATTTATATATATATATAAGTTATACCCCTACCCTTTTAGAAAAATCGGTTGCTTCCCTGACTTCTTACAAAACTCACAGTCACATCCAGTTGTAATATCAGTCATGCCCCTAATTTGCCTTAACGGAAGGGTAGAACTGAGGATTTTGAAAGGAAGCTAAGGGCACAACTGATATGACAAAAAAGGGAGGGGCATAACTGATATTGCAAAAGGTATGTAGGGGCACAAGGAAAAAACCTACAATAGATGAAATAAGAATAGGACATGAAAATAGCTACAATCAATATCCTCCCTCGGGTTGGAGCATATCCATTGATAGTAAATGATGGTTACATCTAGAAACCTTGATTCTTTAAGAAAATCCAGACAATACTTTCTTTGTGAAAGGAGGCCTCCTAAGTGTCTGCTAACCTCAATGCCTAGAAATTTTCAATTATGACCAATATCCTTAGTGGCAAATACTATCTGTAACCATATAGAAATGATCTATTATGACCGAGATCCTTAGTGACAAATACTATCCGTAAGAATATCTCGGTCTCATGTATCCCAACATCGCTATCACATGTATATGACCATATTATTTACAAAACAATCAAGTACAAGTACTTCAAAGCCACAGCCTGACAATGACAAAGATTAGATAAAATCCTCTAAGAGTGTCAATCCCAGTGGTGAACCTACCAAATTAGGCTCTGAGACTCTACTTTAGGCCATAAAAACTTTCTATGGTAGACCTGGAGCAGAAGCGAGAAATCCAACCAAACATCACCAAGGCACAATAAAAGCCAGTATATGCTCAAAAATGTAAAATCAGTAGACATAATACATGTGATCCATCATGTCATAACAATGATATCCTTTCTGCATCCTCGATTAACCCCAAAAAATACATTGGGCTGTACAATGAAGAAACTTATTTGTAGTACGTAAGCTGTGACCAAAGGTCATGTAACCTTAAGAACACACGGGTAATGAAAATGCATAAGATGCATCAGGTCGGTGACAGTCAAATACAAAAGTTGGACTTCTACAATGTTTGATATCTTCAAAAAAAATTTATGAAGAAGATGGTGGCGTCCCAAGATGAAACCCACCATAAAAATATATTAATATTCTATAATAATTGTGAACCCCTCAGGATCCGGGTACCCGTTTACGCGCAATTCGCAAGATATCATTCATGTTTAATCGCACAAGTCGCAAAAATACAGGGAAAATTTTTCTCGCAACTATGACATTCATTCTCAATACATGACCACAAGTAAAAGAGACAATATGGCACCAAAATTCTTTTCATTAATATTCATATTAGTTTTCCACGCATGTGCTGAATGTAAAAGTTGGCAGTAAGAAGAATAACATATTCTCCCCAAAACTGGAGGTTCACAAAAATTTTAAGTTGATGGATGGGAACACATGTCTTATTAGTGAGTGATACACTAGGGATCCTTGACTTCACACTCTCAACCCATATGCTCTTCTGCTTAAAATATCATCAAATATAAATACCCAAGAAAGAAAGGACCCAGATCATCAGTAGATTTTACTTTATATATATATATATATATTACTGGCATGTTCTACTACAGGAAAACATGCTCTGAATTTGATTCTTAAAATGTGCAAAACAGTAGAAATTGTAACATGCAAAAACACCTCCTGGTTTATATATATGTTTCGTGAAAAAAACTTTTATGTTGGATTCCATAGATGGCAGCAAAAGAGAGATCTAGATGCTTGATTTGGCAACAAAGGAAAATGAATAGGATTGTATATAAGATCTCTAAATTGGAGAAAATGCTGATCTTGCATGTAGCAATTTGGCTGAAAAAGGTAGGTTCAAATACCCATGCATGGCAGCAATAGGGGGAAGAGAAGGTACCTCTCAAGATCTCTCACAATTTGAGATCAACGAGTATGTTGGAGGACATGCAGCAGCTTGATTGGTGTTGTACAACAGCCAAAGGGGGAAATCTGGAGCTTTTCCAGCAATAGAAACTGAAGGAAAAGGGCTCGATCTTGTCCAAGGGCAGCAGCTGCCAAAGGGAAGGTTGGAGTCTCCAGCAATTGCTTCAGAGCTTGATGGATTGCAACAGTAGAAGAAGGCTTCGGCTGAGCCTTTGGGAGGAATGGGAGCAAAAGAAGAGAGTGGTGGTGTTTATATAGGGACCAAGAGGAGTTTAATTCCAGCCAAGTGTTATAAAGAGAAAACCAAGTGTAAAAGGATTGGGAAGACAAGTGGAGGCTGCTGGATATTTCCAGCAGTCTGCTACATAAAAAAAATATTTATTTTTAAACCTTTTTATTTATTTGATTTAGATACAAGAATCGTCTGTATCCGCGCCTCGAATGTCAGATTTCGACGCGCAAAATCTCACTTTGATCGTCTCAGAATGACGGTCAATATGAGTATAATATTGATATACTTTCGGTTGAGTTTTGACTACCCGAAATTTTCGGATACAGTTTTTGTTTAAGATTAAATTTTACTATTTAAAAAATATCAAACGACCCCCGATTTACGAACGGTCGATTTCGTTGGTCTTGTTTCGTCGAATCGGATCTAATGATGGTCTCGGTTTATTCCGCGGCTTCCGAATTTGCGTCGCGGCTTTTCACGGCGCGCTCTACGATGCGACCGTTTTTCGGTCGATTTCGCCTGAACGACTTTTGATTCATAATAAATTGACCGTTTTAGGTTGTTTGGCATTGACCAACAACGTTTTTAGGTTCATTAGACCCAAAATCGGACGAGTTCGGGTTTGTTTGAATATGGATGTTACAATTATAAAAACCTCAAAGGGAGTCTCGTCCTCGAGACTCGAGTTAAGGCTATTAGGTGTCTGGTTGGAATTTCATATGTCCATAAAAACCTCAAAGGGTTTTGAACCCATAAAAACCTCAAAGAGAAAACAAGCCATATATTTATAATGTATCTAATTACAAAAGCTTGTTTTGTTGATTACATCAGAATAGCTGCGGGTATCGTGCCCGCATGTCGGCTTCAGTCTCCCATGTCGCTTCCTTGACGCCGTGTCGGTGCCACAAAACCTTGACCAATGAAATCTCTTTGCTGCGAAGCTTCTTCACGGCACGGTCAAGTATCTGGACAGGCTTCTCCTCATAAGTCAGATCCGGCTCTACATCGAGATTCTCGTAACTGATAATGTGGCGAGGGTCATGGACATATTTCCTCAGATTGGATATGTGGAAAACATCATGAATAGCTGAAAGATGTGGAGGAAGGGCTACTCGGTATGCTACTTTCCCCACTCTAGCCAGAATCTCAAAAGGTCCAACATATCGCGGCGCCAACTTGCCACGAACACCGAATCTCTGCACTCCCTTCATGGGAGATACTCGTAAAAATACCCAATCTCCAACCTATAATCGATAGGAGTGTCATTAATATGACATTAATTTGGACATATATATATATATGTCATAGATGAAGAAGAAATAATTAGATTACCTGGAACTCTAAGTCTCTCCTCCGACGATCCGCATAGCTCTTCTGGCGGCTCTGTGCCATCAGAAGCTTCCGTCTCACAAGATCAACAGCTCTCGCAGTCTCCTCCAAGAGATCTACGGAGTAGATAGCATGGTCACCTACCTCCCGCCAACTGAGAGGTGTGAGGCATCTCCGCCCGTATAGGGCTTCGAATGGTGCCATGCCAATGCTGGAGTGATAGCTGTTGTTGTACGTGAATTCCACCAAAGGCAAATGGTCCTTCCAGGACCCTTTCCACTCCAAAGTGCATGCGCGAAGTAGATCCTCAAGGGTCTGAATGGTGCGCTCACTCTGCCCGTCTGTCTGCGGATGATAAGCAGAACTCATCTTCAGCTCTGTCTGCAGTGCTGACATGAACTGCTGCCAATAGTGAGATGTAAATCTCGAATCCCTGTCAGACACCACCTCTCGTGGTATACCATGCAGCCTGATAATGTTCTGCACATAGAGCTTGGCCAACCTAGATGGAGTATAAGTCGTGTTGACAGGTATGAAATGGGCTGACTTGGTCAACCTATCAACGACGACCCATATGGAATCATGGCCACCTGGTGTCTTCGGTAATCCCGTGACAAAATCCATAGAAATGCTCTCCCACTTCCACTCGGGAATGGGGAGAGACTGCAGTAATCCTGGTGGTCTCCTGTGTTCAGCCTTGACCATCTGACAGGTCATGCATCTGCTAACATGTAGCGCCACATCGCGCTTCATCCCATCCCAACAGAAATGTCGACGCAGATCACGGTACATCTTCGTACTGCCTGGATGGATAGATAACCGTGAACTGTGAGCCTCATCGAGAATGTCTCTGCGAAGCTGCTCATCATTGGGTACAACTACCCGTCCTGCCTTCCATAAAATAGACTCCATCACAACAAAGTCATCAAATTCGTCCTTGACGGCGCGCATGTATCTATCTAGGATCCAAGGATCGGTCTTCTGGCCTTCTACAATACGATCCCAAAGGCTGCTGTATCGAGGAGGTACGGCGGTAGAAATGGATGCGCTCTCCTGAGGATGCCAATCACTCAAAGCTGCAAGTGTATCCCACGTGTATAGCCAGTTCGCCGTACCCTCTGCATGTGCTCTCCTGCTAAGTGCATCAGCCACCACGTTTCCCTTACCGGGATGGTAAGAGATCGTGCAATCATAATCCTTCAGCAGCTCGAGCCATCTACGCTGCCTCATGTTCAGCTCCTTCTGATCAAAGATGTACTTCAGACTCTTGTGGTCTGTGAAAATCTCGAAGTTCACCCCATATAGATAGTGGCGCCAGATCTTCAAGGCGAAGACAACTGCCGCCAACTCCAAGTCATGTGTGGGGTAGTTCCGCTCGTGCGGTCTCAACTGTCGTGATGCGTAAGCAATCACCTGTCCTCTCTACATCAACACTGCTCCTAGACCTTCTCCAGATGCATTCGTGTAGACTGCATAGTCCTGAGTGCCTGAAGGAAGAGCAAGAATAGGCGCTGTGGTCAACCTCTCCTTCAGTGTCTGGAAGGCCTGCTCACATGAATCGTCCCAAATGAATGGAACTCCCTTCTGCGTCAATCGTGTCAATGGACGGACGATGCGTGAAAATCCGCTGACAAAGCGTCTGTAATAGCCCGCTAATCCGAGGAAGCTCCGAATCTGAGTGACTGTCTTGGGCTGCTCCCAAGACATAACTGCATCTATCTTCGCAGGATCAACTGCAATGCCTGCTCCAGAAATGATATGCCCGAGAAATGAGACCTGGGATAACCAGAACTCACACTTGCTCAACTTGGCATATAGCTTGTGCTCTCGTAATGTATCTAAGACGATCCGTAGATCATTCGCATGATCCCATTCATTCCGTGAATAGATGAGCACATCATCGATGAACACCACTACAAACTTGTCCAAGTATGGACGGAAGATACGGTTCATCATATCCATGAAAGCCGCAGGTGCATTGGTGAGCCCAAACGGCATCACCACAAACTCGTAGTGTCCATATCGAGTCCTGAAGGCTGTCTTCGGAATGTCCGACTCGCAAATCCTCAGCTGATGGTAACCTGAGCGAAGATCGATCTTCGAGAAAACCGAAGATCCCTGGAGTTGGTCGAACAAATCATCAATGCGCGGCAAGGGATAACGGTTTTTCACCGTTCTCTTGTTCAGCTGCCTGTAATCGATGCATAACCTCATGGATCCATCCTTCTTCTTGACGAATAGAACTGGAGCACCCCAAGGTGAAGTGCTCGGCCTCACGAATCCCAAGTCAAGCAACTCCTGCAACTGCACCTTCAGCTCCCTAAACTCGGCTGGTGCCATGCGATATGGTGCCATAGAGATCGGCTGCGTATCTGGCAACAATGTGATCTCGAACTCAATCTCCCTCTCAGGAGGTAATCCTGGTAGCTCATCAGGGAACACATCTGGATATTCAGATACCACTCTGATGTCCTGTATCATCGGCTCCTGATCAGATATCTCCCGAACAAATGCAAGGTATGAATCGCAACCCTGATCAACAAGTCGCTGGGCTCGCAATACTGAAATGTACTCCATGGTGGAGTCATGTGTAGCACCCTCAAAGGTGAACTCCGGTAAACCAGGAATTTTGAAGACAACTGTCTTCCTAAAACAATCAACTAGTGCATGATGAGTAGATAGCCAATCCATGCCCAAAATCAAGTCGAACTCGTCGAGCTGCAGAAGTAAACAATCTGCGATCATCTCGTGACCGCCAATCAGTACGGGCAAGTGCCTGACTATCAGAGATATGACAAATAACTGGCCACCTGGCCCTCGGATGTGATATGGAGACGATAGCGTCTCTGCAACTCTATCTAAAGAAACAAGCAACCTCGAAGCAAGGAAAGAGTGTGTCGCGCCGGAATCAAATAAAACATGGAAAGGTAGGCCCAAGACTGAGACCATACCTTTCACTACAGTAGCGGCTGAACGTGCCTGCTCCTCAGTAACTGCATGTATCTGCCCCTGTCTGGCTGGTGCGGCACTGGAGCCTGCCACACTCTGCATCTGTCTCGGTTGTTGTCGCCTAAAGTTGGAGTTCCTGCCACGGAAACTCCCTGAACGCTGTGTCTGAGGCTGTGGCTGTGAAGGTTGTGGCTGAGGCTCGCCAGAAGCCTGTGGGCACTGTGCTCGGTAATGTCCCCACTCGTGACATCGGTAACACCGGACTGGTCGAGTAGAGAGAGTAGCTGTGTCCGTGCTCCGAGCTGGTCCTGCAGGTGGTCTATCTGCTCGCTGCGACCCAGATGGTCGAGTGGACTCTGTACCTCGTCCGGCAAGTGCTCCTCCTAGAGTAGTCGATGGAGAAGAGCGAGCACTGCCAGAGAATGTCGAACCTGTAGGTCGGAACCGTCTGGCTGACCTTTGCTGCTGAAATGGTCGACGTATCGGCCCAAAATATCGACGTGGTCTAGGCGGTGCTCCAGACGAGCTCCCGTAACGTCTCCCTCTGATGTCCTCGAACTTCTCCGCAGCATCGGTAGCCTCGGAGATAGAAGTGATGTGTAGTCCAGCCAGCTTCTCTTGTACTTCCTCTCGCATGCCACCAATGAACTTTTCCAGATTCTCTTCTGGAAATGCGCCAGCTGCTCGTGTATGTCGTGACAACTCTGTATATCTGATAAAGTAATCCCTGGCTGTCATCTGTCCCTGACGAAGCTCTGCAAACAGTCGGCGCTGGGACTCCTTCCACTTCGCAGAAAAGAAGTGGGCTCTGAACCTCGTCGCAAAATCGTTCCAAGTAGGCTCTCGGCCTAACTCGGACACTACGGCCTCCCACCATCGCTCGGCGAAGTCTATCAGTGAATACTCTATGAAAGATAGCCACGTGTTTCGTGGCGCATGAATCGCCCTGAGCACCTTTATTACTCTCTTCAGCCACTGCTCAGCGTCATCTGGTGGACCTGTGCCCTCGAACAAGGGTATGTTGGCCCGCTGATAAGAAGTGAAGACTGACTGGTGCCTGTGAATGGCTGCATACTCGTGTGTATCCTCGTCAGCAAAGTCAACAGGGTCCTGCTCCCTGTCTAAGTCTGCATCCTCCTCAGCTCCATGCTCTGGAATGTCCTCTAGTGGATCATCAGGATGAGGCTGCTCCACCTCAACTGACTGGTGCTGGTCCTGTCGTATCCCATCCTGGGATGGATAGTACGTGAAATCTGACAGGTCCTCAAACCTCATTTCCATGTCCGTCTGCCTATCGGCAATCTCAGTCTGCTGAGCCAATATCTGCTCCTGCTGGCCTCTCATAGCAGCCTGCTGCTGCTGAAGATCGGTAAGTGCGCTCAGTATGCGTGCCAGCTGATCAGAAGTATCCTGACCTGGTCGAGATGCCATGGCTCTGCATGAGAACCATAATTAGTCATAAGGATGCCCTAACAGATATTTATCATAAATGCTTTTCTCTTCTTGGGATATAAGATGAAAATTAATGAACTTGGTGACATCTGTGGTTATTGAATATGAATGTCATATTTCCCTTTTCGAACTCACGACAAGTCGGTAGACTGTCGCTATTCGAGAACTTAATGCGATCGGAATTGTAATATCGCGAATGTGCGTATCGGGGTACCACTGCTCTGATACCAAACTGTGAACCCCTCAGGATCCGGGTACCCGTTTACGCGCAATTCGCAAGATATCATTCATGTTTAATCGCACAAGTCGCAAAAATACAGGGAAAATTTTTCTCGCAACTATGACATTCATTCTCAATACATGACCACAAGTAAAAGAGACAATATGGCACCAAAATTCTTTTCATTAATATTCATATTAGTTTTCCACGCATGTGCTGAATGTAAAAGTTGGCAGTAAGAAGAATAACATATTCTCCCCAAAACTGGAGGTTCACAAAAATTTTAAGTTGATGGATGGGAACACATGTCTTATTAGTGAGTGATACACTAGGGATCCTTGACTTCACACTCTCAACCCATATGCTCTTCTGCTTAAAATATCATCAAATATAAATACCCAAGAAAGAAAGGACCCAGATCATCAGTAGATTTTACTTTATATATATATATATTACTGGCATGTTCTACTACAGAAAAACATGCTCTGAATTTGATTCTTAAAATGTGCAAAACAGTAGAAATTGTAACATGCAAAAACACCTCCTGGTTTATATATATGTTTCGTGAAAAAAACTTTTATGTTGGATTCCATAGATGGCAGCAAAAGAGAGATCTAGATGCTTGATTTGGCAACAAAGGAAAATGAATAGGATTGTATATAAAATCTCTAAATTGGAGAAAATGCTGATCTTGCATGTAGCAATTTGGCTGAAAAAGGTAGGTTCAAATACTCATGCATGGCAGCAATAGGGGGAAGAGAAGGTACCTCTCAAGATCTCTCACAATTTGAGATCAACGAGTATGTTGGAGGACATGCAGCAGCTTGATTGGTGCTGTACAACAGCCAAAGGGGGAAATCTGGAGCTTTTCCAGCAATAGAAACTGAAGGAAAAGGGCTCGATCTTGTCCAAGGGCAGCAGCTGCCAAAGGGAAGGTTGGAGTCTCCAGCAATTGCTTCAGAGCTTGATGGACTGCAACAGTAGAAGAAGGCTTCGGCTGAGCCTTTGGGAGGAATGGGAGCAAAAGAAGAGAGTGATGGTGTTTATATAGGGACCAAGAGGAGTTTAATTCCAGCCAAGTGTTATAAAGAGAAAACCAAGTGTAAAAGGATTGGGAAGACAAGTGGAGGTTGCTGGATATTTCCAGCAGTCTGCTACATAAAAAAAATATTTATTTTTAAACCTTTTTATTTATTTGATTTAGATACAAGAATCGTCCGTATCCGCGCCTCGAATGTCAGATTTCGACGCGCAAAATCTCACTTTGATCGTCTCAGAATGACGGTCAATATGAGTATAATATTGATATACTTTCGGTCGAGTTTTGACTACCCGAAATTTTCGGATACAGTTTTTGTTTAAGATTAAATTTTACTATTTAAAAATATCAAACGACCCCCGATTTACGAACGGTCGATTCCGTTGGTCTTGTTTCGTCGAATCGGATCTAATGATGGTCTCGGTTTATTCCGCGGCTTCCGAATTTGCGTCGCGGCTTTTCACGGCGCGCTCTACGATGCGACCGTTTTTCGGTCGATTTCGCCCGAACGACTTTTGATTCATAATAAATTGACCGTTTTAGGTTGTTTGGCATTGACCAACAACGTTTTTAGGTTCATTAGACCCAAAATCGGACGAGTTCGGGTTTGTTTGAATATGGATGTTACAATAATCGTGTTACAATGTTCCGAGCCAAACAGAGTCCCATAAAGATATCTTCAAAAAAATATCACAAAAGATAGTATGATACTAGGAACCTTTCGGAAGAGATGGGGGTTTACATCATAAAAGTCTTGCTTCTTTAGGAAATCCAGCCATTGTTTTCTTTGAGAAAGGAGAAGAGCCTCCTAAGTGTATAGTAATCTCAACATCTAGAAACTATTGAATATGACCAAGATTCTTAGGGACAAATACTATCTGCAAGGTTACAAAAGCATATTTCTAATTGAAACTAAATTCTCAATTTTTGTGATAAGAAAATCAAAGCCAAATAGTTAGACAATGATGACGTTGGTTTACTAGAGTTATCAACATATTGTTTCAGTTTGGAGAAATCAAATTCTTTACCTAAGGATTATATAATTAAATAGAAAATGAAGTAACTAAAAGATTTGATTGATATAATCCTCTACTTCTAGAGGGATCATCTACAAAGCGAAAAATATGAATCTAAATCCTTTTTCCGGATTTGCGAGGACTTCCTTTTTTAGAGCATAACTATTTTCTTCTGCTTTAAGCTTGATTTATGCTAATGGAAATACATCGATTTTCCATAAAGAAGCCGAAGAAAATCGAAATTTCATGCTTGGTTTTAAAATTAGAGATGTCAACCGACATTAACTACAATCCCTAGCCTTCCAAGCTAATGATTTGAAGTTAATTCTCGCTCCTCACTCCATAATGTGTATTAACTCGCAAATCCAAATCAGCTAACATGCTCAAATAGGACACCTACTCCCATCGAGATTTCTCGATTTCGAAATGCCTCGAAGCCTTTGGCAGTAAAAAAACGCGATGCTATAATTCCCATACTGGATTTTATGTTCGAATGAAGACGTACCATTTGGTTCTTCACAAAAACAACCTTTTTTTAACATATATGATCATATCATCTATGTAAACAGCAAGTATAAATTTACCTCCATGTTGTCGCCAGGCAAAGAGAAAGTGATCAGAAGAAGTCCTCTAAAATCAGAGAGTGCCAATCTCAATGGTAAATCTATCAAACCAGTCTCTAAGGGCCCGTTTGGTTAGTGGGATGGGGTGGGTTGGGCTATCCACTTGTGAATGGTAGGTGTTTGGATAGTTATGAGGGTTGGGAGAGGGTTGGAATAAGGAATGTGATGTGATATGATCTTGATTTGTGATAGATTTCCAACCCAGGGTTGGAGGGAGATACACCGGGATACACCGGAGTACCCCAATAACCAAACAGGCCAAGACTCCACTTTAGACTATACATAGTTTCAATATATAAGCTAGTTTTTTTCAGTATATAAGCATACTCCCCTTTGATTGTTCAGTATGACTAAACAATTGGTGCACACAGACTAATTCCTCTACATTACCGTAAAGAAAAACATTCTTACTTAAGGTTGATAGATTAAACAAATCTAATTCACAACAACTAAAAAATTATTCAGATAAGTACAATCCTGACAACGAGAAAGAAGGTCTCAAAGTAATCAACCGATAAGAATGGGTAAAACCTTTGACCATGAATCAAGACTTCAGTATGCCGAGAGAGTTATAAGGGAATGCTTATTAGTGGGAACAAACAACATGCAACAGGAAAGGCATCTACCGACATGGAACAATTTATGATGTACCTGAATGAGAGCTTCCATCTCATAATCCATAGCATGCTTCCACTTTTTGTCAAGCAAGGTCAAATGATAATCTTAGGGAATAAAAACTATCGGTAAGTATTCATGAACTGCTTATTTATGACAGACAAACCATCAATCAAGGATATGTAAAACAAAAGGTAGGTGAATCAACCAGAGTAGCAGCAGGCAATAGGACCCTCAAGAAAAGTACAAGAGGAAGGCGAATCAACCAGAGTAGTAGCAGGCATGGGATGGCTTTCCAACCATCAACCTGCAAGTTAAGAACTAGATGGAGAAAAACAAACTCAGATATTTCTCGGCGCCTCCTACAGTAGACTTGAAGCAGAAGTGAGAACTATAACGGAACACCAGCAAAAGGCTATGTCCATAACTAGTGTACTCGAAGAGGGTAGCATCAGCAAAAAATATAGTACATGTGACCAATCTGGTCATAGCATAGATACCGCTTCCGCTCCGTGAATATCCTAGAAAAATACATCAAATTGCACGAGACAACTTATTTCAATAAGTTGTGATCAAGGTTCAAAATATTAATATGGATATCGTATCGGTCTGCCTGGAAAAGAATAATGTATCGAGGATATACATGGATATATCGACGATACAAATGGGAATCTCAAAAACGGCACAAAAAGCGATTTTTCACGAACTAATATCTTACTTATTAAAACAATAAATATTATACAAATACACACTTCTATGCAAGAAAGATATGTATTTAGCACAAAAATACACATTATATCTCACATATATCATTGGTTGTCAATGCTGACAATTGATTGATGATTGTTGAGCTGTAATTTTACAGGGAAATGATAAATTCAAACGAAGACAACTTAGAGATAAAAACCATAAGTATTTAGCACATTATATTTCGAGTAAATTACATAAAAGTCCCTGAACTTTACACTCGATTTTGATGTAGTACCCAAACTTCTTAATGTTACAATGAGGTACCTAATCTTTATGTCTGATTTCAATATGATACCTCCGTTATATTTTTCGACAATTGAGCTGCCAAATTCCATTTTGTGGACCAGAATACCCTTCCCACCTCTCTCCACCTCTTCTTCGTTACAGAGAACATGTATGGCACAACTCCCGAAAGTGCATGAATGGCTCAACACGGGCGACAACGGCTGGTAGCCTTCTTGAGCAGCATCAAAGCATGTTGGGGTTGGACACCCTCAGCATGAGCATCGTCAAGAAGAAGCATGTCGTTAACTCCGTCTTCATGGCCTATTGCGCCCTCATCTCCACCTACATCGTGTCGATCATCTTCGCTTACGACATGGCCTTCGATGAGAAGCTCTTCCCCTTTTGGGGAAAGAAAGGCCCAACCCTCCCCTACAGCTTCCTGATCCAACGAACCCACATGCCAGAGAGCGTCGAGTACAAAAGGGATGGGAGCATGAACCTGGCAATGATGGGGCCCTTCTTCCCAATGGCCACGCCGGCACTGATCAACCATGTTTCCTCCAGCACTGTCAGCTTCATCGCTATCTACCTTGGGCGCCTTCAGCCTTTGGGGAGGTGGGTTCCTCTACCAGTGGGAAGCGTGCGGATGTTGTATACTTCATTGAGGAAAGAATCGAGGTGTGCTCGAAGCACAACATCAAGCGAGGGATCCATCAGTTCACGTCTAGTTACTCTTCCACATCTAGTTACTCTTCCAACATCATTGTCCATCATCTCTACTCTCTTTGATTTACTTTTTCATCTCAATCCTTTCTTCTACATATTTTCTCATCCCAACATTTCTCTCATGTTTCTCTCTTTGTCTTGATTTCTGCCCTTATTTTGTTTTGACATGTCTTCGTGATATCAATCCCCGTTCATGTCATCTTAGCATTAAATTGAGAACTACTCATAAATTGAGTGAGTGATGTCTCTGTGTTTGGAACTGGTCACAAGAATAGTTGTCTGAAATTTTTGAATTTTTTAGTGTCATTCAAGTTTTTAAGGAAGGTTACATTAGTTTGAATGAAGAAGTAAACGAAAATAATCTTGTGGATTTCGTGAATATATAATCATAATTGTTATGTTTGAGGGTCTGATTCGTTGAGAATCGAGACAAGATCGTAAATTTGCAGGTTCTATGGTTGCAAAATTTCATTGCCTGGAAGGGAGCAATTCTATAAGCTTCACATCCGTATGTTCTAGCGTTGTCCAAGATCAAGAGAAAAAGTATTGAATCTCCTCCACATCATGTTTAAGCTCGAGGTTCAACAACCTCTTGTGTTGCCTTTATCTACCAGCAAGCATATCCCTTCACGAAAGCTCTAGAATAAGAGACATCATGTCCCAAATCATCGATTCCATTCCATCGAGAACCAAAGAAGACTAGTCATTTTCCTTTGTTAGATCTGAATAGTCAACAGTCCCGAGTCTTGAGAGGAGAGGAGAGGGATGAGAGGGAGAAGAAAGTAAGGTTATGAACAGCATATATTGTGTGGGGGTGAAGAAGAGGTGGGGAGAGAGGAACGGGTATTTTGATCCACAAAATGGAATTTATATATTGACGTTCAGTTGACGGAAAATATAACGAAAGTACCATATTGAAATCAGACATAAAGATTAGGTACTAAATTGTAACTTTTAGAAGTTCGGGTCCTACATCGAAATCGAGTGTAAAGTTCTGGGACTTTTATAACATATTATGCATAAGCAAAATGTTGAGCTATATCAGAAATCAAATAAATGCGCATAATAATCTATAATTTTTAAAGAACATAATTCATAATAATACTAATTTTGAATGAAAGAAGATAAATTTTAATCGATTGAAAACAAGACTTTTCTAGCTAAACTAAAGAAAATTGATATTGATTGGAGTATGTGATGAGTATGTGTTTACGGATCAATATGTTATAATAGTAACTAACTTACTACTCCAATTGGAGCACAGATACCGGACATGTTATTCTAACTTAATCAGCATTAGAGTTATTTCATCTCCATTTCCCAAAGGGGGCGAAGTCCACCAGTTAAAGAACCAATGTAAGCACCACCCATCACACTATACCCTACCAGACGGGCATCTCACCGAAACAAAATATATAAATGATTAATATGTTAAAATACTAGGAGTAACTAAATAAGTAGTGAAATCAAGCTTACATGGGTAATATCATTGATATACATAAATATCGATGAAATATTGGTGACATCAATTGATATCCGAGAAACATCGTATTGAAACCTATCATTTTTAGCGATATGGCCGATATAATGATATATCGTTGATATCTCGATCGATATCCTGGAAAAAGATATACATATGTATATCGGTAGCTCAATCTCGTCGAAACAAATATATCAACGGTATCATCGCCAATATATCATAATATCTTAAACCCTAGTTGAGATCAAAGGTTATGCAATAAAAACTACACAAATCCAATGAAAAAGCAACATCATTAGGATGAATAAGAGCAAACGAATAGATGCAACCAATGACGGATGAGTGCTCAATCAAATAGTGGTAAAAGTTGCATCTCCATATAAGATCGAGGGACCTTCATTTGGGAAAAAAGAGTGCGAGACACATCAAGGAGGTGTCTAATCTTCCTTTGTGCTACTCATTTTGTTGTGAGGTATATAAATTACAAAGTATGGTGAAAGTATCTAAAAGTCAAAGAAAGAAATCAATCATTAGGCAAAAACTTCGACGCATTCTCAAATCTAAAATGTAATATAATAGAGGAGAAAAATGTTCAAATAAGAACAAAGAACGATTTGACAACCAAACTGACTCTTTGAAAGATCCCTTATTAGATAAATCTAAGAAACTATACTATAATCATCAACGAAAAAATAAAATGTGTCCGATAACAATTCCAACTTGACAGTATCCCCAAACAACATAATGAACTGAAACAAATATGGAGGCAGTAATGCCAAAGTCGGTATTCAGTCGAAAAGGTCAGTGGCTAAAGAATAAATGGTACACATGTGACAAATTAGAAACATTTAGTTAACATATTTTAAATTATAACAAAAATAAATAAATTATGTCTAAAACGTATAATTGCACGTATTTATATATATGGTCATTACCCACTTCAATGGTCTTGTGGAAGTGTGATGTTTCTACTACCCAAAAAACAGAGTTCAAATCCCTCCATGTGGGGGTCGCATTAGGTAGCCGACATCCAGCGTAAAAAATAGTCAGATATTTCAACATGGATTTGAGCAAGAATCCATGGAGTTGACCCTACTCAATGCATGAGAAGGCTTCGCCATTTTTATACATCATTAACTAACAAGATAAAAGTGTTACTTCTATACATCTAATTTTTATTTTATATTAAAGAAAAGTACAAAAAATAAAATGGCAATAGATTTATTATTATTATTTCATTTTTAATCATTTGAATGAATAGTACTCAGCTATTCTGATCAACGAGTCGAAGACGATTGCAACACAGCATGGAAGAATGTCTAGAAACAAATCTAGAAGAAAAAGGTGCCAATGATGTTTGTGAAACTGGCAGGCTTTACACTGGAGAGGCTTTAGCAAAAAAATCCAAAGAACATCTAAGAGAGCCCCGGTAGAACGGTAGCAAAGACGAAGATGCGAGAGTAATATATCAACATAGACTGAAGTAGCTCCAACAAAAATAAAATCTGGTAAAATCAAAATAATATATAGAGCATTTGCCTCATCTACCCCACCAATAATCATTAGCTCTTGGATGTCCAAAAAGTAGTAAAAATATTCGAACATCTCCCTAGACATCAGTTTAACACACAACTTACAAATTGAACATAAGCTCAAAGGGCAATTGGGTGCACAATAAGAATCAAACAACTAAAGTATGGAAGAAAGGTTCATCTTGCAAACTCACGTACGATGGATTACCATTAACCGATCTAACAAATTTTACACTAGATGATGGTTGAGGGGAAGAAAGCTACCTTCTTTAGTCATATGGTTGAACGCACCAAAATCCATGATCCGCATTTGAGTAAAATTAGTTGTAGTATTAGCCACAATGTCGATAGTGGTAGCAAGACTACTCGCAGAAAAGATGTTTTAAAGTAGCTAAATTGGGCTATTGGAATAAGAAGAGGAGATGAAATTGATCAAATGCTTGCTAGAAATATGTAATATAGTAGATATAATCTAGAAACGATTGATCATGGGAGGTTGGCCAAGCTTTACCCAATATCCATATGAAATATAATAAGTTCTTTAGCAATAAATAAAAAGGGGAAAACTGCATCTACGATTGTAACCAGTGTCATAGCCTCTACCACGGTATCGAGAATGATCACCTTGTCAAATAAATGCACGTAAAGAAGGAATAGTTCTAGAAGTAAAGAATTGGCTTTTCAAAGTCTAAAAGTGATGACCCAAGCTACTAAGAAATTTGTATGCACATCATTCAGAACATTCTCGGATCTGCTTAAGGCAACAAGAGAGAAGAAATTCGCAACTTCTTCATAGAGGCATGTGGGCTAAGTATAATTGTCAATAACATAAGACTACCTCTAAATGACGGACTAAATATGCATATATATATATATATATATATCAGCAACGCAAGATTTGGTCGTCTGTTAGGACTAGTCTGGGCAACTTTCTATAACATGTCTTTTGTATATGAATAGGAGGTTTGCAGCAATGACTGACTAATCATAATAACATGGTAATAATCTTAATGCCAGAATTCAAATCCTTATCAACTTCAAGCAACGGCATCTTTGTGAGAACATAGAACTTTTTTACCACTAATGGCCACCTTAAATGCCTAGAAATTAAAGCACAGACTCCAATGCCTTTTAACATAATAACTGTGCATTATAAAACCATTGAAGAAGTGGATATGATAGGTTTTCAAGGAGGGCGGTATCATGGCCATTAGAAACAAATGGGACAGAAACATGAAAAAAAAAAGGTGCAGCCTTACATGTAAGGGTGGGTGAAATCGGTGAGTAATTGAATTTCAATGATGATGGAATGGCAGTTGCTGGGAATGACTATAATTCCAGTGATGAGAAAAATTTGTAGCCCCCAAGTCATGGCAAAACAAAAAGAATACCCCCATGGTAAGGAAAAAAATTGCAGCACCGTGTTAGGAACTATACATGCATCGTGGTTTAGCGGACTTCATCTAGAGGGGAATCTTTACCTGGTGCAACGGCCAGGGTATCACTAATGTAGATGACTCAAGGCACGGCGATGCCTTCAAACTGACTGCTAATAAAGGGCATCAGGAACTGGAAAGCACGTCAGGTGAGGACATTCAGCCAGCATCAATAGGTGTAGAGATCATGCATCGATGAGGTTTTAGAATTTAGTTGTCAAAGCATGTGAAGATCATGATTTTAGATGGATTCACAAACTACGTTTCAATAGTGGCCATCGGCAAGCATATTTGTCCTGCATTGAGTTCTCGTGTTGAAGTTAGTAGATGATGAGATCAGTCGACCAATGAGCATAGGATAAGTTTGATGCATGGACAGGCAAAGGCGACGCTGATGTAATTGATCTGCATGGTTAGGGTGATATCCCTACACTACGACGAGTCCATGCAGAGATGAAGATGATTCGGTTAGGGCAATGATAGAGACCAATTGGTGATTGGGATTCATTCTTAGCGGACTTAATGATCTAATACCTTCTTTGTTTCCATACCTGCAAGAGGGGAGAAATGAGTTCTCTTGTATAGAGTGAGATCCCGAGTAACAAGTACATAGTAATCCTTATTATAAAAGTATAAAAATGCATATAATCATGGTTCAAAACAATTGTGTTATTCTTTCAGTAGGGTGATCTTATGTGATTAAGAAGATATACGAATGAGTCTACGGGACTATGAGTATTATGCAAGTTGTAATTTTTTTTTTAGGAAAAAGAGAGTGTGACGTCAAGGAGACGCCTACCCAGTAAACTTCTGTGCATTTACATTATCAAAAAAATGCAAAGATCAAAAGGTCCGACGGCTTTTTGCATGCTCTATTACCATGGCCACGTATTTCGGTGAATTTTGGTCAATTTTTGTTGTGATTTCCATTCCTTTGTGTCAGCGAAATCGAAATGCTACCTTATTTCTTTTTCCATTTCGATGAAATGTCGGTTGATTTAATCAAAATAACAGTGTTTCGTTGAAACGACAAGATTAAAGAAATCTAGCCTCTACTTTCATCAAATTCACCAATATAGGTAAAGTTTTCACCCATTTCTCTGCTGAAGTGCTGAATTTTTAGAGAACTTTATATTGCGTAAACATCATTCTTTACTTGATTCCAAAATCTCATGTCTAAGTCCAAACCATGGGCTCAAATTTCAGCGAAATTCGGTCGAATTTCTGTCGAATATCGATATCCATTTGAAATCGAAATTCAACCCAAATGACCGAAATACAGGGGTCCTGGTACAAAAAATGACATAAATGATCGAAATTTCGGTCGAAATTCCACCGAAATTCTGTTTTGGTCGGATACTGAAATGGTGGCCGAAACCGATATTTAGGGCCTTGGTCCAAACAAAATTAGTTAGATTCAAGCTAGAAAAAGTTAAATTCGAGTTTTACTAATATCGTATTTGTGTTCTTTACTTATTCCAAAAAGTATGTAGCATCAGTCTATCTTAACCATTGCTAACATGACATATATTTAAATACATAATCACCTAGTCACCTATGAAACATCAAGCCTCCAGCCACAAAAGTTGATCACAACAAGGATCCATAAGAATGTCTGGAGCAAGAACTTTGCCACCAGTAAACCAACATAGACATGTTTTCAAATCCTAGATCCCAAGCACTAATCCACCCACTAAGCCCAAAAAAGGCCAAAAATAACTAAACTGTGGCGAGAAAATAATTAGTTGTTTATTCATGAGGCCATGGTGTTCTCTTATATAGAGGAGAAACATGTTGGGAAAATTATGTGAAGTAGACAAAAAAAGAGAATACATAAAAGTAATAAAAGATAACTAATATCGCAATACTCTCCCTCAGGATGGAGCGTAGATATCAATCATGCTCATCTTGGAATAGCATCTCTGGAATGGTCCTCTGGTTAAGACCTTGGTGAACACGTATGTTGTCTAATCTCATGAGCTGACATGAGTGGTGGACATGAAACCCTTCTGAATCAAGTCTCCAGTATAGTGACAGTCTACATCGATATGCTTGGTCCTCTAATGAAAGGTTGGGTCGTTGGCAATGAAGAGAACAACTCGATTGTCAAATTGGAGGTGCATGGGAGGAGGCCCCTCAACCGCTAGGTCAGTAAGAACAGATCTGACACATACTATCAATGTACTCCCATGTGTTATGGCTTTGTACGATGATTCTGCATTAGATCTGGTGACTACCATCTGCTTCTAGCTCTTCCATGACACCAATGAGCTCTTTATAAACACTGCAAAGTCAGAGGTTGACTTCTATTCCTTGGGGCACCCCGCATATCTGCATACATGCAAGTTGTAACGGCAAGGGATGTTGATGCAGCGTGACCCCAAATTATAGGGTCACATTTACTCAATTAAATAATAATCAATTTTATTTACGTTTTTAGCAGTCGTATTGGTCTAATTAAATAATTGAGATCGTCTGTGATCTCAACGTTTATTTCGTAGAGTTTAAATGTAATTCGGGTCAATTAAATAATTTAGAGTCCAATTAGGCAAGTTGGTTGTCAATTTTAAATTGTTTACTATTTTTGTAAACCCCTCTCTCCTATATAAAGAGAGGGTAGCCCATTGTTTTAGGGATTCAATTATGAAGTAAAATTTGAGTTTATCTCATTTTATCCCTCTCTCTCTCCCTCCTCCCTCCACGCGATCTCCGCGGTCTTCTCCTTCAACCTCTCGTAATCCCGGCGAGTTCTCTCCTCAACCCCTCTACTTTCTCTTCTCAATCCCTCTCTTTCTTCCACCAAATATCCACCGCACGAATTATTTATTTTTCGACGACGCGCCGAAATCCTGTTTGCATCAATTGGTATCAGAGCATGGCATTTAGATCGTCCTCACGATCTAACGATCCGTCCCGGCGCTCGCATCGACATTATCGTTCGTCCGAACAAACACGACGAGCCATCTCCGCCATCGACGCCACCTTCAACGAGACGGGGGACATGATACGTGATTTACAGGCCAACCTCCAATCCATGTCTCGGAACCTAATGGCCTACTTTGAGGCCTACCGCGACGCCCAATCGAAACCGTCAACCTCCGAAGCCATAGTCGTGAGTTTTGACGACGAAAAGCTCGCCGTGAAAGCCGATCAAGCCGCTGTCCAACACTTTCCAGAACCAAATCCGTCGCCGAAATCAACCCAACTACCCCCGCCGACCAACCCGGCGCCACCCCAACCGCCCCAGGATGCCTCAGGTCAGCCCCTAACGCTGATAACGTGCCCAACGACAACTGCAGCCCCTGCCCCTGAACCCCTCCCGATGCCCCAACCAGCCCCCATGTTCCCTCCCCAGGTACCGCTCCTGTCCTCCCCTACCCGCACGGCCGCCAGCCCCGCTCCGGCAACCCCCCCGACAGTTCCCAGGTCCCCAGCGGCGCCACCCACGGCCACGGCGCCGCCACCTTCCCCGCCGCCCCTCTCCCTCCTCCTGTGTCCCACACCCCTGCCCCCAGACCCCCTCCCGCACGCCGCCTTCTTCCCCGAATTTCACAGCAACCCAACCCCAACCTCGCCAACTCGCCCCCGCTGCCTACCTCTTCCCCGCGCCGCCTTCTATCTCTCACCTCCCCGCACCCCTTCTCCCCGCGCCTCCCATCCCGCACGCCAGGTCTTCCCGCAAGCCCCCTGTCGCCACCTCCCTCCCCCACCGGTCACCCCTACGCCCAGCTCGCTATCACCCAGCGCCGCCTCGCCTCGCGCTTTCCCCAGCCACTACCCGACCCCGCCGCCCAGCCACCCGCGCCCCCACCGCGCGAGAAGGATGGGCTCGTACGGAGCCCCACCGGCGATGCCCCGCCGCCTTTTTCTGAGGGAGGGAGAAACCCTATCGGGTGCTTTCTTAACGAAGGGAACCAAATCCCTCAATTCCAGGGAATTGAGGTTAAATTGGAAAATTTGCAAGAATAAATCGCCAAAGTTCTCTATTTACAGACAGGTCCAAGGCATTATAAAAAGAGAGAAGAAGGAAGGGGTACGAAAATTGCAGTGGTACCCTCCAATTGGAAAAAACTATAAACGTAATGTTGAAGATGATCCCATAGGAGGAAATTGAAGCCCAATTCAAGGATGATTTCTCCAACTATCCACCTACATCACGCAATTCGTCAGGAGCCGAATTTTTTAAAGCGGTGGAGAGTTGATGCAGCGTGACCCCAAATTATAGGGTCACATTTATTCAATTAAATAATAATCAATTTTATTTACGTTTTTAGCAGTCGTATTGGTCTAATTAAATAATTGAGATCGTCTGTGATCTCAACGTTTATTTCGTAGAGTTTAAATGTAATTCGGGTCAATTAAATAATTTAGAGTCCAATTAGGCAAGTTGGTTGTCAATTTTAAATTGTTTACTATTTTTGTAAACCCCTCTCTCCTATATAAAGAGAGGGTAGCCCATTGTTTTAGGGAGTCAATTATGAAGTAAAATTTGAGTTTATCTCATTTTATCCCTCTCTCTCTCTCCCTCCTCCCTCCACGCGATCTCCGCGGTCTTCTCCTTCAACCTCTCGTAATCCCGGCGAGTTCTCTCCTCAACCCCTCTACTTTCTCTTCTCAATCCCTCTCTTTCTTCCACCAAATATCCACCGCACGAATTATTTATTTTTCGACGACGCGCCGAAATCCTGTTTGCATCAGATGTGTTTCTGCTAAATAAAAGATCGGTGCCAATTGTGGTCTTCAGATACCTCAAGAACATATGGACCGCATCCATGTGTGCATGTCTAAGATGCTTCATAAATTGACTCACTTTTCTCATTGCAAAGAATATATATGGCATGGTGATGGACATGAATAGGAGCCTCCCAACGAGCTCCAAGTATAGCCTCTTGTCTACCACCTCAACATTATCATCATATAGCTTCATGCTCGAGTCCATGGGAGTAGTAGCAAGCCCGCAATATGCCATGCATGCCTCAAAGAGAAGATCTGTAGGGTACTTCCTCCAGGCCATCACAAAACCTCGTTGGTTCTTGTCAAACTCCAATCCATGGAAGTAACGTAGACTGACATGGTCCTTGGTTACAAACTGCTGACCAAGGAGATCCTTAACTGCTTGGATGCCATACACATCATTACATATGGTTGCGCCAGTAAAAGTTGTGTGTGTGTGTATTGCCTTGTACCCGGATCCAGAGCAGTCAAGAAAACTCCAACCATCGTGGAGTTTCTATATGTCATATATTGCTGAGTGGATGTGGTAGCAGGCATGATACTGTGAAACTTCTCAAACATGCCACGAAGTGGAGAGTAGAATGTATGTAGAGGATGACCATTCTATTTGGTCGTGTAGACATCGAACTGTAGCTGAAAAATCTTGGCCCCATTCTTCGCTTGGGTATACGTGGTTGCCAGAATATCCCACATCACTTTAGCAATGGGCTTTTCACAACAGCATTGACGATCTATGTGGTAGAAGTATCGGAGAGCCAAACACGTGCGTACACGTCATACTTCTATGAAGCATTCTCCACAGCCTTATACACATACTCTGGTTGTGTCAGAATGTGCTCATTGTTATTGTACTTCATAAGGATCCAGAACGGCATTGACCTCAGCTCATATTTGGTCTCATCCATCTTCACGATTGTAGTCGAACCCTTGAAGGCATCACACGAAGAGAAGATGTTACCCTTGTTCTCTGACATGATGAAAAGAAGGCCGAAACAGAACTCGACTGAGGCAGTAGACCAATCCGAGTTAGTATACACAATCATGTAGAGGATTGGTTGTACGTGCATACTCATACGACCATCCCCGTCAATCAACGATCTGCGCTAGGATAAGAAAAGGTGATTTATTGGTCTAAAATCATATTTTCAAATCAAAATCAAACTGTTTCGGATTGTTGGGTGGCGACGTAGAGGAGAAGAAGTGCCCTATGGGGCTGGATAAGGGCCAACAATGTGCCATCAGGGGAAGGCAGCGGTGACAGATGCCATACAGTGAGTCCAGCGGCTACATGGCAGCGACAGTTGTACAACAACAACGATAGTGGCGTTGCAATCCTGATTAAGGCTGATCAATGACGCATGAGGCCCGTACATGGACGCATGCATGAGGGCCTTGGAGGTGATGACCTAACGATATGTGTGATGAAAAGTGGGCAAGCAAGTGAGGGCTAGCGCATGGGTGGGGTACAAGAATTCCAAACTAAGACCGTCGCTCTAATACCATGTGGAGAAAAATGAGTTCTTATTCATGAGACGTTACGATTCTCTTACAAAGAGGAGAAACATGTTGACGAAATTACATAAAGTATACAAAGAGAAAAGAGAAACAATAAAAAAATAAATGATAACTAATATCTCAACATAAACTAATTGACGCAACTCCTTGGAAGAAATCGAAGCGCCGAACACATCACTACCTTGTAATCCCTACATGAGAGTTATCGTGTGTTTGACTCTCCACAGCCACCTTGCCACGTTCAACAAAGATATTAATTGTATGAAAATAAGAACCGCAATAAACAACAAGCAGAGATTATTTTCGAAAAAACAGGGTTTCAACCAGTAAATGAAATCATTTCCACCTAACCATAATTGCATGGCATCCAGCTGCTAAAAAAGACAACAAGGATAATTGGTACACCTGTCAGTGTGATTTAAGCATGCCCCAGATTCAGCCAGCTTGAGATGTTCAGATATAAAGACGTTGGCAATTACGAATGGGTGATAATCCTAAATTAGACAAGGATAACAAGATAGCTAAAAATAGGAGATTTACTTATTGTGATTTCAAGCAAAGAGACTGTCAAGTTCAATACAGCTAACTCCAATGTAGAATGCAAAGCTTGTGAATGGCATTCAACGAAGTCAACATCCTAAAAATAAATGACGGTGTTCACAAAGATGATAAATGGAAAATGAAGCTTGTGGCACAAAGAAAAGTAGAGATGTCCGGAATAGTAAGGCGTTCAAATAAGAACAACTTTCAAGATAGCAATGGCTGAAGAAGATGAAGAAGCTAGTCCCCTGTTCTAAAAGATAGCAGGTAGGAACAGGTACCAACAATGCACTAGAGTGCTCCTGCTGAACTGGAGAAAAGGCGGTGGGCAATCAAGTGTATATAAAATAAAATCATTCCCTCAACTAGCCGATAAATTGAGGCGGCAAACAAGTGGTGAAGAATTTGACAATCTGCCCTCCATTAATTCGCATTTCCGTATTTTAGCAGCTGATAGCAAGAAAACAGAGGTCACTATAGTTGGCATCTATTTCATTCCATGGAAGTGTTTATCTACATAAGCATGTGGCATGGGATGAAAAGTAAGAAACCTGAAAGATTTGGCAACTTATGTGCAGAAGTAAATCAAGTTGATTCAATCCCTAATTGTTACGGAGAAGAAATATGTTTGGGTTTCTCACAGTGTAGTTTCACACAAACTCCATTTTAGGTATCATTTAGAGATTGTGGAATATCGACTTCAACAAAAAATAGAAAGAGGGCTTTCTTATAAATGGAAGATAACAGAAATGGATATGAAGAAAGGGGAAGAGTGGGTAGACCATGACAGACGGCAAAAGAAAAATGGTCATACTGAGATATTTGTGTACTATGTGCAGTTGTTTAATCCATTGCTAAGTGATGTGACTTAGTTGAGTTGGTGGGGCTATAAAGAGTCCTTAGTGACTTTCTCATGTAGTTTCATCCTACTCTTTACGACGTAGGGTTCCATGTAAATTAGTTTTTCTCGTTGTTTTTTATTCCACATTTCTATTTGATTTGTCTTCACAAGATATCAGAGCAAGTTGCACGTCAATTTTGTGATTTGTTTGTGTTGCCAATATTATTTTGTTCTCAGATTCATGTCTCATTCTTCTTCATGGTGTCTATGGATCTTTCTTGAAGAAAAATGCAGTGCTCGAATAATTGATAGATTTTGTTATCCAGAAGCCTAGTGGATGTGCATTATTCATTGAGTTTTTGTCTCAGTGATACGCAATTTTCATATTTCTTAACTCCAGTTGAAGATCAAATCTTGCCGCCACGCCAACCTCACAGCCAGTGGTCATCATAATCAGATCACTGCATCCCTAAAAAAGGAGACGATACCCTGCAATAGCATGACAAACTCAATGAACCTGCTCGATGGAGAAGCATTACCAACAGCACAAGGTTGCATGGAACAGCGCAAGGCTCAGGCGATGGTGTTGGTGGTGACCAGTTCCCAAGGAAAAGACCCTCTCGTGCAGCGATAGCAGCAGAGGCAATTGGAGGCAAGACACATTGCATAAAAGATCTTTAAAGGCGCTAAAAAAGGCAGCAGCAGTTGGTGAAAAAGTGCCATGCCAAAGGTGCTAGTACACCCAATAGTGATGGAGGTGATATCCAAGGAGAAAACAAGACCACGCAAAAAGATTGGATGCTTATCTCATTAACAAATGACTATACATGTATAATTATACATGATTACATATATTAGACATAAATTTTAAGTCTAAAGAAATAAAAAATCTCGAGCTGAATATCTCTGATTAGTCACCTGAATAGTGTTTATCACACATTCAGTGATCCTTCCAATTGAATATCGAATACCGATTTTTACAACACTGGAAGCATTAAAGGAAGTTTGCATGAAAAACAATAGTCAATAAAAGTCTAACAAAAAAGGAAGATGTTGGGAACAGAGGAGTTAAAAAAAAGGGAATGAAGGGCGGTTGCAAAACAGAAAAAAAAGAGATGACAGTTGATGAGAAGAAGAAAAGTGGGAGAAGTTTTTGATTGATTTTTTATCTCCCACATGGATGTGGAATATATGTGGTGTCTAAGAAAACTTCCATGTTTCATGTGAGGCGCACATATATAATAATTTGTTAAAGATGTCTACATACTCATTATTTAGGTTCAGAGTTATAACGTGGACCATGCAAGTCAGAGATCCATGGTAGAGGCTCAACACGGGGTTTTCCATAAGCACTCCATAGTAAAAATCCTATTCCCTGAGCCAATGTTGGAGAGACTCGGATCGAGTCTCTCAATGAGAGAGTCCTATTGCAATAGCTTTATGATAATAGGTATTTCTTCGTATCATCATAAAAGTAGAGTCTCATTGATGCACCAGTTAGGAGATGCGAGTGTTGGGATGTTGAGCCGACTAAGAGAGGGTGAGGACGGCCCAAGAAGTGTTGGAAAGAGACCATACGAAGGGATCTTAGTTTTGTGGATATAAGCTCGGGATTGGCCCAAGATAGATCTGAATGGAGGCAAAGAATCCATGTAGCCGACCCTACTTAATTGTGGGAAAAGGCTTTTTTGTTATTGTTGTATCATATGGTGGCAACACTAAAAGAGATCTCTATTGGAGAGATCCTTTTCCAGTTTTCCTTAAACAAAGCATTCAAGAAACCAGCAGCAATTCCAGATTCCCCACATCACAAGCACGTGGAAATACATTTAAGAGTTCAAGAGTTTTATTTGATATATATAGATATATTAGGGTTACATGTGTTGATTGTTATACTATCCAAGATGCACATCCATGCTCCAGCATGAGGGGGTGTTGAGATATTTGTGAGAACATGCCTCTATGAGTGAAAAGTAGTTTAATCCCACATCGTCAAGTGGTGGGACTTAGTGAATTGGTGGGGTTACAAATAGAGCCTCACACCCCATGTACTCAATGAGAAATTCAATAGAAGATGCAGCCCTCAGTGGCTTTCTTCGATGGTTTCATCTCGCTCCTTATGAAGTCGAATCCGGCGTAAGTTCATGTTTTCTCATTGTTCTTGACTATGCATTTCTATTTTATTTATTTTTCATAGGTCATGTAGACGTAGTCAAACGTTTCATATTTTATGTATGGTGTAACAACTTTATAGTTTATATAGAGTGAACTAATAAGAGTTAAAACAAAAGGTCAACTCCTTACAGCATAACAGTTATTAGCCAAAAGACATCTTCATAAAAATGAAAAATAAAATGCCTTTTCACAATTAGAGCCTTTCAAATGAGGAAGAAGCAAGTAGAAGTTCCGACAAAAGAGGATGAAGAAAAGGAATTGTTCATGACAAGGTTCACATATTGATGTGTGTATGGAAAGAGAGAGAGAGAGGGAGAGAGAGAGAGAGAGAGAAATCGGGGTGTATCTGTGGCTATTTTGCATTATCTTATATATCTTGCACGTCCAGCATAGTCCCTTGACTCCCTTAATGTGAAGGGATAATACAAGAGGTCAAAGAAAGTGTGTTGCCATTTTTGCCCCAAAATAAATCATGAATAGACCAAAGGACATATTCCCAGTTAAGAAACGCGAAAATGTGAACCCTCTCTTATAGTTATTGGCTTTATGTCACATCACTTGTTACATGTTATGCATTATACACTCATTCTGATCTTATGCATATCAGGGTAGTCTGAATTTTTTGCTGCTAAGAAAACATGCATGTATTCGAAATATTTATAGAGTACAAGTTATCTTCGTTTGATCCAAATTATGGTGTTCATTTCAACTGTCTTCAAACTCATGCATTTCCTCAGTAACAGTGAACCGCCCTTGGGTCATCAGTAACAATAGTTTAACAACTAAAGTCGTGAAGTTTAAGGTAAATTGCTAAGAAAGACAAGTTTGATGGGTAAGATAATTTTCTACAGATGTGAAATCTTTGCTATTTTTATTAGATAGACGAAAATGGCCTTGTGATTGTAAAGAGGCTGCAAGTTGCAACAAGCAACTCAAGCAACTGAGATTACTATCTACAACTGAGATTACTATCTAATAAGGATACTGTGTTTAAAAAATAACATATTACAACGAAAGGGAACATTTGTCACACAATTTTAGCACATATGTATTCCATTGGGGGTAAGTCTGATTTTAAAAATATTGGCATCCCAAAATTTGATGTAAATTTCTGAGGATGAACTTTGAACTGTTACAGAGAAGATAACATAGAAAAAAATATAAATCTACAATCTTGAAGTTTTAAGAACTTCAATGACTCATAGGACTTGTTTGGTTGCCTGGTTACCCCAGGGTAACCTGCCATACCCTTTGCTCTATCCCTGCATTCCTGGATTGGAATTAGTTGTATGGATCATACAACGTCTTTGTTATAATATTTTTTAATCACATTCAAATAAAAAATTAACATAAAAACAAATTATAATCATTAAAAAAGTTAATATAACACATAATCAATGTCACATCACATCACATTTATCATTCCAACCCTCACCAACACTCCCAACCATCCAAACAACTACTATTCACAAGAGGATACCCAAACCCAACCCAACCCAGTTATCAAACAAGGCCATAACATAAAATCTTAATGTAATGCAGTAATCTCTTTTACAGATATATATATATATATATCACAAGAGAAATCACCTTTCTGTTGGCCGATAAGAGGCTGGGAACGGTTGTTGTAATTAGAAGATGGCCTACTTTCTGAAGAGCTAGGGACAGTAGCTGCAGATTCAACCATCGGCACCTCTGTCAAATGATTCGCACCAAGCCTATGAGGTTTACTTGGAAGTTTTCCTTGAAATTGAGAAATGCCACTGTTTGAGTCAATTGTTGCTTCTAATGATGGCTGAAGACCCATACCAGCTGTCTCACTTGGCATGATTTCGCTCTTCATGTCAGCAACGCTATGTTGGCCACCTATATCACGTTTAATGATTGCCACTGTGTATGGGATGTCTTTAAATGAATTTGAAGCAGATGCAGAGACATCAGAGTCCAACACAACCACAGTCGATGAAGATTCTTTTGTAGATGGAATAGATTTTTCATGTGCTTCAACAATTGGAACTGGATGTTCACTGTTGATATCCGCTTTAGGAGATGCAAGATTTTCAGACTGACTAGACTCTAGAGAATGACTCTCTCCACAAGTCATTTTGATATCACCATTGGCAATCCCAGAAGCAGAGCTGATAAGAAAAGAGAGATTTTTACTAAAATAGACAAATGGAGCAGCTGTTTGGCATTCACAAAACATGCTATTCAAATTCTGATGAAAGTATAGCACAATTGTCACAATAAAGGTGATTTATTTTATTTTATTTTATTTTTGAGGATAAAAAAATGGTGATTTATATGCACATTTTGATGTGGCCATTGTGTAAGAATATTCAGATGTGTGATAAGCTTAAAAGCAACATGAGATCTATTTCAAAAACTACATGTAAACCCCCTGGAAATAAACCAATATTAGTAATCGTCAACTATTTAAGAAGATTGTTAAAGTGTTCGGCTCCAACGGCCAATTCAAACTTGAATATGCAAACGCCTTAATTAGGTCTACACTACTTACTTTGTAGAACGTATAACATTTAACTATGATCCAATGTTCATAAACATCAATATTATGCTCCAAACAAATCATGAATGGTACTTGAGAAAGATATGCAATATATTATTTTATTTTGTGTGTATGTGTAACCATTGAAGGGTCCGAATCTCAAAAAATGTCAGAATATATCTGGAGTGGATTAAGCATTAAGCTGATATTTTAAAATATTCCAGCAAGTCCACAAAAAAAAGCCTTGGCATATGGTAAAAGTTCATATTCGGCATCTTGTAGAAAAAGGCAAAGTAAGATGGCGCACCATAAACCCAGATTTGTCCAGCACTACACACAAAGTAAGATTAATAGGCTCAAAGTTAACAAATCCTTCCACAGACGTCGCATGGCGGGAATCCTTTGTTATGATGGAACCAAAAGTGGCATGGATTATTCAAAAATAAAAGTTGATTTGCTTTGCAAAATAAGAAATCAACGAAATTCTATGAAATGGTTTCATGAGATGCAACCAATTGTTTTGACCATTGAATATCATTGAGAAATAGGAATCCGGGTTATCAAATGATTTCTTGTAATTAATTCTAGTATGAAATGAATCAATTATCCACTTTGGTATCTTCTTGAACAAAACGGTATTATTGTTCCTCCACTGATCAAGAATTATCATGATCATCCAATAATAAGTGTTCCAGTTTATTCACACGAACAATCTGAACAACTCAGCCAGGGTTGGTCCCACAGACAGGTAAACGAGGAGGTCATGAGTTAGGTAGCCAACAGCAAACGCAAAAGAGAAAAAATCATAAAAAGTGTTCTTTTTTAGAGCGGTCTTTAAAAATTTATCTCAAAACAGTCGGATCTTTTCAACATGGATTTAAGCAAACATTTAGATTTGTTGGGGTATTTCCAACGAGCGGCATGTTGCATCGCCCGAATGCGATGAAAAGTCGGCAAGGGCCGCTACATCATTGCCCGGATAAGTCCAAATTTGCAAGGGTTCTCACATGAGGAGCGCACCAACTTCCCCCTCCGCCCCAACTTCCACCTTCTCCTCCCCTGCCGGCTCAACATCACCACCCCTGACTTCCTTCATCTGAGTTACAACAACAAAAACTCCTCCTCCACCCTGCTCCTCCCATGTCGTCGCTTCCTACCCTGCACCAATACCCCACCTCTTCCACTCCTCTCCTATGCCACCCCACCTCCACTTGCCTCCTTGACCTCATTTGTCGCACCCCACCACTCCACCCCCTCCTCCCTACCCATCCCCCCCTCCTCCAGCACCCTACCTTCTCCTCTGTCGCCCCATCTCCTCTTGCCTCCTCCTCTGTTGCTATGCCCCACCCCTCCTTCGCCCCATCCTCTATTCCCCTCCCCCAGCACCCCACCTCTTCCACCCCTCTCCTCTGTCACCCAGATCATCTTGCCTCCTCCACCTCCTCTACTGTGGCACCCCTCCCCCCCCCTCTATCACCCTCCTCCAGCACAACATCTCTTCCACGCCTCCCCTCCACTTGCCTCCTTGACCTCATTTGTCGCACCCCACCACTCCACCCCCTCCTCCTTACCCATCCCCCCCCCTCCTCCAGCACCCTACCTTCTCCTCTGTCACCCCATCTCCTCTTGCCTCCTCCTCTGTTGCTATGCCCCACCCCTCCTTCGCCCCATCCTCTATTCCCCTCCCCCAGCACCCCACCTCTTTCACCCCTCTCCTCTGTCACCCAGATCATCTTGCCTCCTCCACCTCCTCTACTGTGGCACCCCTCCCCCCCCCCCTCTATCACCCTCCTCCAGCACAACATCTCTTCCACGCCTCCCCTCCATCGCCCCACCTCTTACCTCCTCCACTACTGTTGCGTCCCACCCCTCAACCCACCTCTTCCAACCATTTGTTGTGCTTCACCACGATGCAGTGAAGCTATGAACAGAGCTCCATCATGAGGCCCATTAGATTCCCAATGCCGTCGAGCACGATGGTCATGGTGTAGTCATCAGGTTTGCATGACCCATCTCGTAGCATGTACTGGAAGACCTCGAGTGTGGCAGTAGTGGTGCCTTCGCATGTGTACATGGAGATGGCAGCATTGTAGAAGATGGTATCTGTAGCTAAAGTCGACAAAGTTTCGTGTATTGATGAGGACGACAAAAAAGGAGGTCGACGGGCATCGAGCGAAGGAGAATGGATCGGGGGAGGATGGATGGAGGGAATATATGAACAGTTATGCCCCTCTTAACCTCACCATGATTTGAAAAAATCATAGTTAAGTTCAACTTATTGACGGCTAAAATAACGGAGGGCATAAGTGATAGAATGGTAAAAAGTCAGGGGCACAACTGATATTCCAAAAAAAGGAGAAGCATAACTGATATTGCAATATATTAGAGGGGCACAATTGATAAATACCCAAAAAACAATGGTCGATTCTCATAAAGACCTTGGAATGGGCTTCGATATTGAAACTCGAAGAATGAGTCTCCATTATAAAGGAACCTTACAAAAGAAGCTTCTCTCATAGAAACCCCAAAACTATCACATATTTTTTTGAAGCCAAAAACTATCACATATTGCGAACCATAATAAAAGGAGGATGGAGCATGACTCTCATCCACCCACAAGATGGGCATCACTCTCTCTTGAGAAAAACAAAGAAAAAATAGAAACTCTATGTTAAAACTCCCCATTTCTAAGAACAATATCGAAATATGCCCATGTTTGAAGTGAAACAAATGTAATTATAAAAAACTTCACCTTTTGTTCTTTTCTCACCCATTTTTCCTTATTTTTAATAGGTATTCTCATTATTAGATATGGTTATCCTATTTTTCTTACAACTTTTCTTATTTTTTGATTTTAAATATTCTATTTTTTCGTTCCTTTTTTCCTTTATTATTTAAAACTAATGGGCCAACAAGAAAAACAAAAAAATAATGTGCTGAAGGTCAGTCACCTTGTCCATCACTCATCATTGCCGCAAAAATCACTTTCGAAGAGTGCTGCCTCTTCCTTAACTTCTCCCTTGCCAAAGACGAATCATAGTGTTGTACATGTCATCGAAATCATCGCTTCCTACAGTGCTTGGAGTTCCCTCGGGTTTTCCATGCACCATGCACATCCCCTTCTTATATTGCCTCGTCGTGGTAATCATATACAATGCTATTATTACGTATACATGTAGCCTTGCACACCACCACGTGGTTTATCACCACATCGCATGTTTCACCACTCAAGATGCATCAAAGCCAAAGTCTCGTCAACATATTTGTCATGGAATTGATCCACAAAGAATGCAACGCTATAACTCGAAGCCAACGGAGGGTCACAATATCGACAAGTGTGCATCCCACGATTTAAATTTCGCAAAAATTCGCCGAAATTTCAGTTTCGAGGGATCATGGGTACTGAAACTCCTATATATGTCAATTTCTCGGATTTTGACCGAAATTTCGGTGATATTTCGACATATCGACCAATTTCGTTTGAAATTTATGGATTTCAGTACAAAATTTCCTGGATTTCGACCGAAATTTCGGTGATATTTCGACATATCGACCCATTTCGGTTGAAATTCATGGATACATGGTATGGTGCGACAGGAGGGTACATACATCGTTTATTCAACTTATGGAGCTTCCTCCCCTTTGGATTTAAGCAATGGAGATGAAAAAATTATATAGCTTCTATATATTTGATATAGTTTGTTCCTTTCATTCGTTTGTCATTTATCTTCGTAAATAGATGCATCTTTATTGTAAGTATGTAATTATTTCTGTAATTCATTCGAACTTTGTCTATGATGGTTATTTCAATGAATAAAACATTGTTTAATTAATCATTATCTACATTTTAGAATAAAAAAAGCTCATCTACTTTTATGAACAAAAGATATCTTATAAGTGTTGTTAACTTAGTTATTTGGTTTCCATTTCCAATATCTATCAGTCAGCTCAACAATATGTCTGATATGACCGATATGGTATGATATAAGGCACACGGATAAGAGATGTGTGTGATATAAGTGTGCATTTGTAAGATGTTATTTTAAGATCCTGGATTGGATGATATTAATTTCCAGTATGTATCAGTCAAGAATCAACATTAACATCGATTTGGCTGATATGACCGATGTGTGCGATATAAGGGGCATATATAAGCAATATGTGTGATATAAGTGTGTATTAGTAAGCTGTTTATTTTTGTAATAACTCGAAAGATCTTAATTTGCAAAAAAAAATGACCGGAAGATGGCTTTTTTAGTCATTTTCAACATTTCCACCGAAACGGGCGAAATTTCCGGAAATTTCACTGAAATTTCGATTTAAAGGGGACCGAAACAAAATCAAAATCGAGATTTCGAACTTGGTTTACTCCTCCATACAAGGATAGCCACCACCTTCATCTATTTACTTCCTACGAGCATCGGCTCTTGCTAGCAACCATCACTTGCGTTGCAAAAGCCGACCGAATAGGCCAACTACTCCAATTGTAGTCGATTCGATAGGGAGGCCGATTGACTATTAACCAATCGATCAATAGTCGATCAGCCGACTACTCGAGCTAACTAGTCAACCGATTTTTGCATAGAGATTCTATATTTTTCAATCTCTTGTTTTTTTAAAGCATACTTATTCTAATAAGCTTAATGTCTTATTTAAATGCAGTAACTTATTTTATTTCAACATGATAGTATAGAAAATGTACAAATCTTGTAAATACATAAGAATATATGCATAAAATTGCCTTTATGTATAATAACAATTAAAAAATCAAAATTGGCTAAATGCTGACTAAATCTGATTAATCGCTGACTTTCAATTAATCCTTAGTCAGTACCCCCATCCGGTCGAGTATCGACTACCGACTTCTGCAACCTTAACCCTCACTCAAGGTTGCAAAAGTCGGTAGTCGGTACTCGGTCGGTTGGGTCACTGACTAAGGATTAATCGGTAGTCGGGCGACTAATCGGATTTAGTCGGACTTTAATCGACTTTGAATTTTTAATTATTTTAAATATATAACTCATTTTTATACATATATTTACATAGATTTTGTACATTTATATACTACCATAATAAAATAAAAGAAAATATTGAATTTAAATAAAACATTAGGCATATTATACTAAGTTTGCTTATAAAAAAGTAAAACATTAAAAAAAATACGGTATCTCCGAGCGAAAATTGGTCGATTAGTGTACCTAGTCGGAATTAGTCGGTACTCGGTCGGCCACCCCACTGACTAGACTAGTCGGACCTACTAATCGGGCCAGTCGGGCGACTTTTACAACATTGTCCTCACTGGATCATTTCTGACGCACCAAGAATTGTGTCTTCTTCGATTTTGCTTGTAGCATTGCTTTGATATAAAATTGCTATAGATATGTACTACAACACATAAGAATGTTGTTGTTTTATCATTGTAGACAAAAACAACACAAATTTCAAGGAAGACAAACTTCAAGGACTTCGAAATAAAAACGAGAAAACACACAAACCTCGAAATCGTAACTCCCCCAATTAGCTTCCTCGAACACCATTTTACAATATGAGAGATATAAAAGTCCATCAAAAATAATACTAAAACATGAATTTACATGAAAATTTACGAGGTTCATGATAGTCAAGATGACCACCCAACTTCATGAGAGAGGCAACCAAATGGTTGTGTTTGTATAGTTCTCCTTCTCACTAAAACTTGTAGTACAAGTCCCTATATAGTAATATAGGGTCTCGTCAAAACAAACTCTCGCAATAGGTGATGTGGGATCACATAGCGGCATATTACACATGATCTGGATACTCAATTGGCTTGATATTTCACCAATCTCAACACTTTATGTGTGAATACACCCTCATAATTTTAAGAGAAGGAATGTTACTCCAGGATTTACAAGCTGAGTGTAAAGAAGTAAAGTGGTAAAATCCACCGCATTGGATATATACCACTTTGTCTAAATTATACTACGCTTGAATCAAGAATTCTCGAGTCCATCCACGAATAGACTGGAAAAGACCAAAACCATTTTCCAGAAGTACAATGTGTGTATTTATGTAAGACATTTGTATGTTTGAGTATGAACAAGCACAAACACAGATAAAAGCATGCATGCAAGAACACAAACTAAAAAAGGCACGTCCACTACAAAACTTCAAACCCAATGTCTATTGGTTATTGCTTCATTATAGGAATCTAGGTTGTTTTGGATATCTTCATCTTGGGATAAAAACCCCCAAGCGAGACACAAACCAACCCTCCTCTCTCATACTTACATTTCAATTTTATCCAAGATGTGTCATATTAAACCTTTAGCAGTTGAAACTACAGCAGCCAAAATTATCCCAAGCAGCACATTAATGAATTCATCACCTTTCCCAAATGCATGACCCTGTTTACCTCCATCTGTGTTTCACGACCTCCACCACTCCCCTCTCACGAAAGATGGTACATTCTTGTTCATCTTTAAAAATGACCAGACAATCCTACCTCTATATATTCAACGATCCCACCTCTCAAACATCCACCAAGCTACTTATTATCCCTCTACTGGCTTCTCCTTTCTGTGTTAAATTTCAGGTCGGAAAAATGACAGAAGAAGGTATATTATGATCATATGAATGCAAAAGATAACACAATCAGATCCATTGTGTACAGCGAATTTGATTAAATTTGGGTTTAAATATATGGAGTGAGAACACGTTGATCCACAGAATTTCGATCAAGCTACCAACTATGTCAAAATCTGATTCCTTCCATTCAATGTAATTCCATGGGCAGGTCTGCATCAGCATTCTCGTAGAACAGCATTCTTGTAACATGCTTTCTCGTAGAAACATCAACTGCAACATCAATTGCAACTCTTAACATCAATTGCAACAGCATTCTCGTAGAACAGGTGGAAACATGCTTTGTTATTAGACATAAGTTTAAAAAAACTCATTTTAATGGATCCTATGCCTCTTAACAATAAACCAGCTAAAATATACGTCCAATTGAAAAGAGAAACAGAAGAAATGAAAACAATGAACATACCCTAATTTCATGTGTCTTCCCTTACTTTCGCACCTTGAACTGTGAATGATGATTTAGAGGCCTTGTCAGCAATTGGTTAGCTCCCATTTCTTTGGCCACGGGCAAGTTCTTTGCAACCAGTGGCATCTGTACAAAAAGGGCGAACTAAAAGAAAGCTGATATACAATTACAAAAGGAATCTTTATATGGATAACAGCTTACAAACCCAAGCCTTATTGAGAGAACAGTTGAACAATTATCAAGAGAAATTCATGTGGCCAAATTAAGAAGCGAACAATGAGCGTGTTTAATTTCTGATGAAGGAAGTGTATTTGTAGAACCAGATCTCAGATGCAATCTGTATAAAATGCCCATCTTATGATTCGATAATTAACATGACAATTGAACTCAGCTGCAATTTTGAAAATGTGTGATTGGAGAGAAAAACGCCACATACACAGTAGACTACAACCATAAGACAACAAATCTAGATGTATATCGAGATGCAGATGCCAATAGGAAACAAAATGATGACAATTAAAAAAATCAGCAAACCAATAATCATAGCAGATTGTCAAGTATTTGAAATATATTTGGATCACTTGAAGAGTTGCAACAAAAAAGTTACAAGATAATGTGCACAGGATACAGAAACAACATTTTTCAATGTACTTCTGAAAGCATGCATGTATAATATCATACAGAATCTACATACCATTTGGGATAAAACGAGAGGAATAGCTTCCCCTGCTGCCCCTCCCTCCACGACCCAACCCCCCTGGTCTCCACCCAGCATCAGGAACCTCCTTGTTACCAATATTCTGCAAGAAAGGAATTTGAATATTGTTTTGTCTCTAAATGGCCGACATAAATATAGCACAAAGAAAATATCTAATCGCATCAATTTTGAAGAGGATAGAGTCAGGCGTGTTTTCACATGTATTGTGACTGAATTTTGGACTGCTGGCAAATTCTTACAATAAATAATCGGTTTTGTAGGATGTTTATAAAGATAAAATATTCGCATCAAAACTCACATGCCACGCTTGAAAATTAGATCAATTTCTCAATGTCAGAAATTATATATATGAACTTATCTTTTCGTTATCCCAATATTACTCTTAAAAAACTGTGTTAATATCAGATGGTACAATTACAATAGAACCTAGGCCAACCCTGAATAGCATTGCCCAGTTTCCAAAGTCAGCCTTACCCAGACCTAAGAACCTACATGTGATGATTGTTATCAACTTAAAGGTTCAATGGCCTTTCCTAATCAAGAAGACTTCCATGAGGTGCCCGTCCATGGAGAATCTACCGAGTCCTCTCTTCTACCTAGATGAATGACAACGAAAGAAACACAGGGCATCATGAAGATAGAATGGGAAATGTGCTTATTACTTTAAACTTTAAAGTACGCCAAACTTTAAACATTTCACTAATTAAATCCAAATTTTAACAAAACGATTGCCCTAATCATGCATTAGACGTGCTAACATATGCTGAGCTTGTAAGACAAACATAGGGAGAGTATAGTTCAAGATTGTGGATAGGAGGGTTATTCCAGTAGTCATCCAAACAACCCATGTCAAGCTTTTCAAGGGATATGAGTTTCAGACTGGTTTAAGGAAATCCTAAATGCAACGTAGCTACATTCAACTCTAATCATATCTGACAAGCATTTCTACATGATGCCCTTTGTGATTGCACATCAATAATAAAATAATAACTACACTTTCCGTGAACAATATAAAAGTTGATATTATCACTCATTATGTGCTGCTACCTACAAAATACATCATCAAACATCATATTCGAGGTGCCATGCACGATGAATTTTTTATTCATCTGCTGTATTCTTCATTCTTATCTCAACCCCCTAAGCAATACACTGAATAAGATCATTAAAATCCTCAAATAAACCTTGGATTATAGTATATAATTGGGTTAATTACTGTATATAATTCTCTAAATAAAAACCCTAAATTTGGTCCTTGTCTATTGTTAGAATTATTGTATTTCTATTTTATTTGAGTTATATAACCCTCCGAAGTCATATATAAAATTCTCTTTTTTTTTGCTCTCTAGGATTTCTCTTTATATAAGAAACCATGGACTCATGGAATAAACACAATGTTTCATTGTTTTCCACACATGGTATCAAAGCAACGGTCCTAGATCGGGGTTCTAACCTAGAAAAATCTTGTTGCCACATTCAAGCCTTCTCCCTTCTCATTGAGAGCATATGCGAACCCCCATCCCTCACCTTGGGTCTCGCATGAGTCCCTCGAAGTTGATGAACCCACCACCAGCCACACCAGCAGCAGCAGCCGGCATCATCTTAGCGTCGTCGGAGGACCCTCCCTCGCTCATGGGCGTCGCAAGCCACTAACAGGTGGTGCTGTTACATCCAAGGGTGCCGCCAGCAGCACTTGCACACCCTTTTGGATGTCACCAGGCATGTAACACCCACCACGGGTGTTGTCAACCGCTGCCACACCCCCCACGGGTGCCACCAGCCACGTCGTCGAGCTCGATTCCCCTCCCGTGCCACCATCAGGGTCCTCGAGGACCTTCTGATCTACTGTACTACTCTTATTCAGACCTTATCCACGCTCAAGTGTGATTCATAGGGCACTTTTCAGCCCTCATATGCATACTTGAACATCAACATGACGTCTTTGATCTCTCTATCTGACCACCATGACAACTACTCCTACCGAGATAAAGCCATTGTTCACACCCCTTCATCCATGATGGTACAAGGCATTACTATCAAACTTAGGGACACAGAAAACTATGTGCTCCAGTCTCGTTCTTTTAAGGTGTTCACCGATGGTCAGCAGAAAGTCTATATCCTGACTAAAGATCATGCAGATGAGAAAGATAAAGAATGTGATACCTATCTCGTAGATAACTACCAGTTTATCAACTGGATGACCAACAATGTTGAAGCACATATTACATCAAATATGCTTTTTAAAGACACGGCCAAGGAGATGCGGGATGATCTTAAACCGACCTATTCCCAAAAGACGACTAAGTCGTACCCTGTCATCTACAGGCGATTTTGGTATGCATCTCAGGGTGACTCTACCCAAATTGAGTACTATAGGCACCCACTAGCATGTACAAGGAGCTTGTGATCTTTCAGTCCTTGTGTTGTACTAAATAGATATAGGGGCGTTCGGACTGGCAGGTGTATCGTTTTCTTAATGGATTGCATCCTACGTATCAAGCAGTGAAGGAGCGATTTCTGATATACGACATGTTGCCAGCAATGAAGATCATCTTTGGACGTCTCGAAGAAATGGAGACATCTGCTGCACAGCATTCTACTTGACCTCTCGCGGAGAACTCTGCTCACTTCGCATCATCTAAGAGAAAAGGATGACAAAGATTCTGAGGAGGCCATGCATGTGACTTTGATCGCGATTGTGGATGGGACCTTGACCATGGACCATGGAAGGACATATCGATATCGATATCGTTTCGATATCGTGTCGATATCGATATATCGATGATATATCGTCGATATATCGCCGATATATCGCTATATCTAAGAATCTTTCTGAAGAAAATGCCTGAAATCGGATATATCGATATATCGATTTCGATATCGGTCCCATGTCGATATCGATATATCGGCGATATATCGTTGATATATCGGGATACGGCCTCCATGCTATGGACGTGACCTGGATCATGGATGTGGATGAGAACTACTGTTCCCCGGTACCAACAGTGCATTCGTTGTGGTCGTTGGAATCATCCGTCCGAACAATGTTAGCAGAAACTTGGCTTATCTCCTTATCAAGCAATATTTTTCATGAGAATGCATACGATACTGCAGAGGCGTCTTTTGATCAGGATTCTAGTGGACAAACGGTTCAACTCAATGTTGTTAATTACTCTTGTCTGATACAAATCCTTCATATACATGGGATCGTTTCTTCTATCATAAAGACTCCCACAACTACGTTGGTTACCACTTCAGATACAAGTCAGGGATTGAGATTTCACGAAACATCAATGAAATTTCGTCGATATTCTGATTTCGACATGGGACCTACATATCGAGCGATATGGCGATATGGGGGCCTTTTAGGCCATTCTTCACAAATGTTGGTCGATATGGACGAAAGTTCGTCAAATATCGTATTGAAATGTTGTCGATATGGAAGTCGATAAGATATTGAAACCCTTGGGTACAATAGCCAATGCTACAACCACCGTTGCACCCACGTGGATCATTAACACAGGATCCTCTACTCATCTAACAAGAGAAGGTATTCTACTAACCTTCCCCAAACCCTCTTCATCAATGAAGTCGGTTCGAGTCACCAATCGGGTTCACTAGTTGTTACTATAGTCGAAATCATGGTGTTCTCTTCCAAGCTCTAACTGTCTAGGGTTCATTGTACTCCTAATTTCCCTCTCAGTTTATTGTATGTTCATGAGCTTTGTATTGAGCTTAATTGTCGTATGATATTTGATGAATCATGTTGCTATTTTCAGGACATCCGGACGAGGTAATTTTTGTGACGCATGAGAGGAATGGCTTCTATTATCTTGGCATACCATCGAATTCTAAGTTTGTTGGTGTTGCGTCCATCCATGAAGATCTGTTCATATGCCATATTCGCCTTGGGCATCCATCTGCCAAGGCTCTTTCTCCATGATGTTCCCTGAAATATCTACTCGGAAGCCCTTTCATTGCCAGGCATATGAGTTTGGGAAACATCATCAAGCTTCTTTTCCTATTTGTATCGAGTCATGTCGTACTACTCTTTTTGGCTTAGTTCATTCTGATGTTTGGGGACCTTATCCAGCCCAAACTTTGAGTAGTCATGGATCTTTTGTTGTCTTTGTGAATGATTATAGTAGAACCTCTTGGTTTATGTAATAAATAACGTTCAGAGATTGATATGATTGTCAAGAATTTCTTCTGATAAGTCAAAACTTCTTTCTTTGTATGTGTTCAAATTATTCGAACTAAAAATGCTATTGAGTTCATCCAACATGACTTGATATATGTCTTTGCCTCCCATGGGATTGTTCATCAAACATCTTGTAAGTATGCCTCTTAGCAAAATGGGGTAACAGAAAGAAAACTCACACATCTTCTTAATATTGCTTAGTTTCTCCTTGCTCAGATGAATTTCCCAAATACTATTAAGGGATGCCACCGTTATTGGTGTTTCTCATAAACAGGGTCCCATCTTTTGTCCAAAAGGGGGCAGTCCTTTCTCTCTATTATATCCCAATGAGTCACATTTTCCTTTACCACTTAGCAGTTTTTTGCTGCATTGTGTGTGTTCGCAAGTTCCATGATGCTAACAAATTGTCCCATAAGGCCATCAAGTGTATCTTTCTTGGGTACTCTCATATTCAGAAAGGCTATATGTGTTATGATCATGTTGAGCGTTGATGTTATATTTCCGCGGATATCACTTTCTTTAAGTAGATTAGCTTCTTTACGCATACTGTGGATGGCATCCCTTTGGATCTACCACCTCCTCTGATCGTCTATAA
>JAZKJV010008820.1:1137500-1360937 GCA_037367405.1 Ottelia alismoides | reverse complement strand
TGCCATTCGAATTTCGTCAGAAACAGAGACTCCTACGGCCTCCATCCAGACAGGGTCGATTTAAAAAATCCCGCGACCGTTAAAAAATGATATATAGATGGAGGCCATAGGAGTCTCTGTTTCTGACAAAATTCGAATGTCATATAGGAGGGATACAAGGATGAATATACATGTCAATATTTTTCAAAAAAATAAAAAAATTTGCCAAAAAATGGGGTGGTGGCAGTCATGTTGGCTACCCCTAGGGGGCAGCCCATTTTTCCCTATATATATGGGTAAAATATGTCTGCCCCCTAAGGGGAGCCAACTTAGCTCCCCCGTCCCTTTTTCACATTTTTTATTTTTTTGAAATCTAAAACCGTGTAAATTCATTATTAAATACCTATATTATGTCATTCAAATTTCATGCGAAACAGAGACTCCTACGACCTCCATCCAAACGGGGTCGATTTAAAAAATCCTGTTACCATTAAAAAAATGACTGTCTGGATGGAGGCTGTAGGAGTCTCTGTTTCACACGAAATTTTAATGACACAATATAGGGATATAGTGATGAATATTCATGGAAGAAATTTAAAAAAAATAAAAACATGGAGAAAATGGAGCGGGGGTAGCTAAGTTAGCTACCCCCTGGTGGCAGCTCCATTTTACCCCATATATATATATAGGGTAAAATGGGGCTGCCCCCAGGGAGGAGCCAACTTGGCTACTCCCACCCCTATTTTTCTCTCATTTTTTATTTTTTTAGAAAATAAAAATTTGTGTATTCATCATTATATCCCTATCACATTCTATTAAAATTTCATCAGAAACAGAGACTCCTAAGCCCTCCATCCAGGCGTCATTTTTTTAACGGTCGCAGGATTTTTTATATCGACCATGTTTGGATGGAGGCCGTAGGAGTCTCTATTTCTGACGAAATTTTAATAGAATGTGAGAGGGATATAATGATGAATATGCAAATTTTTATTTTCCAAAAAAATAAAAAAGTGAGGGAAAAATAAGGGTGGGAGTAGCCAAGTTGACTACTCCCTGGGGGCAGCCCCATTTACCTCTGTATAAAATCACTGGTTTGAAATTCTGGATGTAATGAGTTACTTACTTGACGCAACTCAGTCACAAATCGCTTTATCATAAACAGCCAACACGTAAAACCACCATGGAACCTCTCCCCCACCCCCCGACCCTCCCCCTCCCCCCCTTCCCCGCCCAAACCCTAACCTCGAACACCAGCAGCCGCCACCGCATCCCTCGACCTCACCTTCTCGGCCCGCCTCCCCCGGAGATCCCCTCTCCTTTCCTCCACTCACCAGAGCGCCTACCTCTCCCTCTAAGGAACCTCCTCCACCACCTTCACCTGGCCATCTGGGCCGTCTTTCGCCCACATTACAAAATGTTGTTACCCCCTCCCCTTTTCGCTCCAACGGTCCTTCCTTGCGCCCCTCCTGGCGTGAAGCGTGCGGTCCCAGAACCCTCCCCCCTTCGCGGAGGATGGGCTTTGAAGCCCCGGTCTTGATTGACGACGAAGATGTTGCATACGCCACAGAGGATGACCTCCGCTCCCTGGATCAAATCTGGGCCAACACGCTGGTATTCTACGTGCTCGGTAAGAATCCATATCGCAAGCTATTAAACACCTTTATTGAAAAGGTCTGGAGGCCCCCTGGGGGCTTCAAACTCCTCCCAAGACCAAATGGCTTTTTCTATCTCCAACTGTCATCGGCGGAAGCCTGCCAACAAATTCTGGACGGCGGCCCTTGGCTTTTTCAAGGGAGATTCATCGTCATTCGTCGCTGGGAGGCCTCCTCCTGCTTCGAGCGTGATCTGCTCTCGGAAGTCCCTGTGTGGGTGCGGTTCCATGGCCTTAGCCTTGGACACTGCTCCCTCACTATCCTAAACAAACTGGCGAGCCTCCTGGGTACACCCCTCTTTATGGATGCCGCAACGGCCTCAGGCCAAAAGGAAGGGTATGCGCATTGCTGCGTTTCCATCTGCGCCTCCAAAATTATTCCAAAAGCTGTGCCCCTGGTCTTCTTCAACGGCAAACACCAGATGATTGGGGTGGAGCTCGAGTGGAGCCCTCCTTGTTGCGAACTGTGTTCGACCTTTGATCATAACTCCAAGAACTGCCCTTTCGCTCACGGTGCTAACCCTTCGACTGCTCCCAGTCACATCGTGGGGAGGGGCGATGAGGGGAAGGTCGTTGAGGGAAGGCTCGATCAAGGAAAATGCTCGGAGGGCCCTCAGGTCACCATTCAGTCTTCTTCCCAAGGCAGGTACAGCTCAAACCCGCACAACTTGTATCTTCCTCCAGAGGCTCCAGTGGCCTTTGGAACCCATCACCCTGAAGCTGCTCCTTTGCAACACATTTCTAACCCTCCTCAGTTCCCTTCAAATGAGGCCACAGAAATTCTAGGCTCATCTACGCGTGATCCCTCCAACCTGGAGGGCTTCCTCAGCTGCCTGGATAACCCCCTGCAGCTTTGGGATGCCTCTTCGCCTCCACCACCTCTTGTTCGGCAGCTTCCCGCTGGAAGCTCGGTCGCTGCTGCTTCGTCTTAGGTCAATGCACAGGAGATCGCTTCTAAAGGGCAGAGGAGGAACACCTGGGAGACCTTTCAGTGCCTTCCCATCTGGGCCCCGTGCTCTTATGCAAAGGCCCCCGACGCATAGTCGGAAGGGCGGTCACAAGGCCTTCGAAGTCTTTGACCTAAATGTTCCTAGAGCTGAAGCTCCATCATCGGCTCGCAATCCCTGCCCACAGAACATGGTGGAAGCTAATCCAAATTGGATACTGGCCACCCATAAGAAAAAGAAGCCCTCCGGGGTTCCCCCAAAGTCTGCTGGCCGCGAAGGCCAAACTCACAATCTTTAATGTCTTTGGCTGTTTGCAATGTGCGTGGGCTCAACAAGCCACGCAAACTCAAGTCCCTGTGGAAATCTCTACGAGTTTTGAAAGCTGATATCGTTGGCTTGGTCGAAACCAAGATTCGGCCCGACAATAGAAACAAGTTTGAATCTAAAATACCGCCTGGGTGGAGCGCGGTTCATAATCAAACCGAGCTTGGACGTGTCTACGTCTTGTGGAATGAATCATCCTGGACTTGCACGCCCTTGAGGGTGTCCCCGCAAGCAATCTCCCTCTCTTGCTCTAATGCTGGTGGCCTCATAATCATGGTCACTGTTGTCTATGGTGCCAACTGCCCAGGTTCCCGCAAAGAGCTATGGAATGACCTGATAAATGCCCAACCCACGGACAACACCCCTGGGTCGTCCTCGGCGATTTTAACACGGTGAGGTACACTTCGGAAAAGAGAGGAGGTCGTCCTCCGGCACGTGCCTCCATGGATGACTTTAATAATTGTATAGAATCGTGCAACCTCATGGATCTTCCCACTACTAAGAACCCTTGGTCTTGGTCCAACTCCTCCATTGGCCCAACAAGAATCGCTGCCCGTCTCGACCGTGCACTTGTAAATGAAGCATGGATTGCTCTCTTCCCAACCCGCACCCTTGCATACACCCCCCTCCACCATACGGACCATCTACTACTCTCAATCAAGCTTGGGGACATGGCCTCCAAGGGCAAGCCGTTCCGTTACTTCAATTACAGGGCTTCTAGACCTGGCTACTTGGAGCTCATCTCTTCGGCTTGGAACTTACGACCTAGGGGTAACCCCCTGTACCGCTTGCTCATGAAGCTTAAAAATGTGAAGAAGGCGCTACGTGCCTGGGCCTCTCAGGAGGCGAATGTGTTTTCAGAAATTAAAGCCTTGCAGGCCACCCTGAGAAATATCAATGATGCTCTAAGTCTTGACCCTCTTGATCCGACTATGGCCCAGCTTGAGAGTGACGCAAAAAAACATCTGGATGTGCTTGAAGATGACCTGGAATCTGCCTGGCGGCAAAAGAGCCGGATTGACTGGATTAAGCTGGGGGACAGAAACTCGAAGTTCTTTCATCTCTCGGCTAAAAGCCGAACCGCCAGGAACTCGCTCCCCACCCCTCCTGAACTGTGAGGGTCGCTTGGTGGATAATGACCTCGTTGGGGCCTCTAACGCCGTGGCTTTCTTCGGGGACCTTCTTGGGCCGGACCAAACTAGGCCCATTAGGCCTGCCCCCCCCCCCCCCCCCCCCCCCCGCGCCTAAGCAACGGCTCACGCCTGATGCGTCCTGCTGGCTGGTCAAGCCCTTTGATAGTGATGAAATTTGGGAAGCTCTCCGGGACATCCCCTCCTCTAAGGCCCCAGGCCCTGACGGTTTCAACGCAAAGTTCTTCAAATTGCATTGGAACCTTGTCAAAGAGGATGTTTGTGACGCAATGGTGTTCCTACACAAAGGAGGCCACATGGTAGGGGAAGTTAATCACACCTTCCTTACTCTGGTTCCTAAAAAGAACTCGCCAGCAAATCTGGGTGACTTCAGGCCAATATCGTGTTGCAACGTCATATATAAGATCTTTGCTAAGCTCCTCGCCACGCGCATGGCTGCTGTTCTACCTCAACTTATCTCTCTAAATCAAACTGCTTTTGTCAAAGGCAGATTGATTGGGGACAACACTCGCCTGGCACAGGAGGTGCTTGGGGGCTTTGAGAGGAAGACAAATAGGATCAAGGCTTGCCTTAAGATTGATTTATCTAAAGCTTTTGACTCGGTTGAGCATTCTTTCATATTAAGGAGTCTGGAGGCAATGGGGTTCTGCCCCACGTGGGTGGATTGGATCGCCAACTGCATCACCACGTCATCCTTCTCTATATTGATCAATGGCTCCTCCCAAGGGTTCTTCAAGGGTACAAGGGGCCTCCGGCAGGGAGACCCTCTTAGTCCACTTCTGTTTGTGGTCGGCATGGAAACTCTCTCTAACCTTGTTGACATCGCGGTTGCTAATGGTCGCCTTCAACCGCTAGGCCGGGGTCGGCGCAGGGCGCCGACCCATCTTATCTACGCAGATGATCTTCTCTTCTTTTGCAAAGGCTATTCTACATCGCTCCTCGCGGTGAGAGAGATCCTAGACGACTTTGCTTCGGTCTCCGGCCTGAGAATGAACGCCTCAAAAAGTAAGCTCTTCAGGCCTAAGAGGGCTCCCAATGACTTCGCCTCCACCTTGCAGTTGGGTGTGCTTAGGGACTCACTGCTGACTGGGTATCCCGCTTGTTTCCAATTGCGGCCGACGCTCCTCTCTAAGAGCTCTTGAGGATCGGGTTCGTGCAGCACTTGGTGGGTGGAAAGCCTCCTCTCTTTCGCTCACCGGGCGTTGCCAACTTCTCCACTCCATGATTTCTGGTATATTGCTTTATTGGGTTGCTGGGACACTCATCCCGTGCGGCACCGCTACTAGAATCGACAGACTGTGTGCTGACTTCCTTTGGGGATACGGCAGGCACCATATTGCCTGGAAAACCGTGTGCCTTCCGAAGCGCGAGGGGGGTTTGGGGCTGTGCAGTTGCTCCTCGCTGCGCAATGCAATGATTGTGTCATGGGCGTGGAGGCTTCTCTCTGCGGACAATTCCTTATGGGCATCCTACATGCGCCTAGGCGCTCCGTGCCGCGACACTCTTGCACCCTCTATCGCGCGTTGATCGACCGCCTCCCCACCCTTGAAAGGCTGGGCCGCCATGGGCTCCCAAACACCGGCAAGTGCTACCTCTGTGGCAATGGAGATGAAACCCGTGATCATATATTCTTCCTGTGTAGCTTTGCTGCTGATACTTGGTCGCTTTCACTTGCGGCCTTGGCCCTTCCAAGCCCAGCCACCCTATCCCTCTCTAGTTTGGTGGAGTGGATCTCGAGCCTCACCGACCATAAAGCCCGCGACAGTTGGAGTGTTTTGTTAGCTGCTACGTCTTGGGAAATTTGGATGGAGCGTAATCGCCGGTGGACCTCCGGACGCTCCACAACTCCATCTGATCTTGCGGCCTCCATTCTTACAAATGTCAGACTCATTCTGTATTAAAGATCGCGCTGATTTTTGAGCTCTCAGCTGCAACCTAACTTATTCCTAACTTTTCTTTTTATGATAAAGCACACATACCTGTGCTCGTTTGTAATGGTTTTACTGTAAACTACAACTTTTTAATGAAATTATTATTTACCCATAAAAAAATCGCTTTATCATCAAGTAGGGTCCAAGTTCCAACCTCATGTGAAGGCAACAAAAGACGCCTACTCTCGCTCTCTCTTCCCCTTTGAGTCGAGAACCCGCTCACCCTTCGCCGCCGCGCGCTCTTTTTCTCCCTCTCCCCCCACCGGACTGTTGGTGATTTGATCGAATAGCGGATTCCGAATTGAGCGGAGGGCTGAGCACCGAATTTGGATGGGTGGGGCCTCCAAGTACCTCGCCAACCTCCCTTCTCGCGGCTTCCTCTCCTCCACAGTCCTCTCCTCCAATTCAGTACTATTCCTTCAAACCCTATCTTCCTCTTTTTCCTGCCCGTCCGCATCCTCCAACTGGACTATCCTCTTCGTTGTTCCCCTGATTTGTCTTCTTACTATGTTCAGGGTGGAATTCGCGTGTATATTTCTGACCATGACACTTCGCCACCAGGTGAGTTCTCGGGTCATGCAGTTTTTTGTGTTTCATATCAATCGTTTTCCGAGGTACTTTGTTCCTGTTTAAAAGGGGTGTTTCCTGCAACCTTTTATCTCTCTTCTATAAAAATCCCACCTGTTGCCATCAGTAACTTCGCCGAGGAAACAAGATCTTTCAGTGGAAGCATTAGCTAGCAGTTTTTAATGTGATGCGACGATCACACACAGATACACAATCACTCTTTTACTTTTGAGGAAAACATTCACTCTTTTAGCTGCCACATCTTTACAAATTGGTCGTTTGTTTCCACAATGCATACATGTTAGTGTTACAAAATAAATATGCGGAAGTGAACATGGAAAAAGATAAAGAAAATAATAAGAACAACGGGATTTAACGTGGAACCCTACTCCGTGAGGAGCGGGATGTAACCACGAGAGAAGTCTATAAAGGAGTGGATATTCTATTCCTTTTTCTCTCAATGAACCACGTGGCGAGGGGATTCGACAGAACTGCTGGTGACTGAATAGGGATGTGTCGCCTGGAGATTGAATAGGATCTTGAAGGTGCGACTAGGAATAGTGTACGGTCTGGACTTAGGGCATCGCGCTCGAGAATAAAATCTTGCAGGAATTTCAGGAGGAGCATGCACATACTGTCGGGATGCGCCGCCAGGAGTTTCGCTGCCAAGGAACAGATATGGAGAAGATGACATAGATATTCCAGAAAATAGGGTTTTAATCAAAACCCTAGAACTTGACAGAACTTGATCAAATCACAAACATGATCTTTATAAATAAGATCTTCAAGAACAATCAATGATGAAAGTGATAATCGAATCTAAAAAAAATCTCCTCGAGAATCGAACCCGCTTTGATACCATGTTAGAAAATAAACATGCGGAAGCGAACATGGAGAAACATAAAGACAACAATAAGAACAACGAGATTTAATGTGGAACCCTACTCCGTGAGGAGCGGGATGAAACCACGGGAGAAACCCTCAAAGGGACAGATATTCTATTCCTTTTTCTCTCGATGGACTACAGGGGTGTGGGGCTCTATTTATAACACCCACGGAGTCTCTACATCCCACATATGGTAGATGTGGTACTAAACCCTGAATGAGGTAAATGGATCTCTCCAGGATCCATTTACCCATCTCCCTCATATATGATGCATACAATAAATACTCTAACAGTTAGTTTACAATTAATAGCTTAATCTTGCATTTGCATTTCATGAGATGTTTTTTGGTCTTCCCAAAACAAACGACGAGATAGATTTGGAGAAAATGAGACAGAGGAAGTGCAAGTTTTGAACAGGGATTGAGAAACAAGTAGAAACCACATTTGTTACGCGTGGTTCCTGACAGAAAATATGAAAATGCAGGGGGGGGGGTAGGGATAGATGAAGAGTGAGAAAGGATACCATTTCGACAAGCTGTTTACAATCACAGCAGATTGCTGTATGCCCGACACTGTTTCTTTATACTTGGAGTGAGATTACATGAAAGAACTACAAATCCAGATTTTTTTGAGATGAACTACAGATCCAGATAAAGCTAAATAATCTCCACTTAATGATTCCTTATGAATCCTAATATCTTGCTGTATGCTATATCTTTCATAAATATAGGATTGAATGACAAAGCTAGCCTCGCACTTGTTTTTCAACAAAAAAACCTATGATAAACTAGATAGTATTTAATAGCTGCAAGATACAACAATCTCTGATTGTTAGGGATACGATTGGGCCCTAGATATCAAATGTACTAACTCAATAAAGAAATATTGCTACGACTCGGACGACCAGGATAACTAAAATGGTGATGCTTCCCAAGCTGGCAAGACTCGCACTGAAAGATAAATCTGGACGGAATTTGAGGGAGGACTTTATATAGCTTCTGCAGAGGAAGGTGACTCAAATAAAGATGCCACATGTAAGGGGAGAGTGACCCAATAGGAATGGAAGAGGCACCATCGAATGGAGATTACACCACTTTGTAGAGGCCCTCTTGCTCAGGGACCCATCCAATCATCCTACACGTGAGTATATCCTGAAACACAAGAGAAGAGTAATCTAAGTTGGCACGATAATGTAAATCATCGACGATTTGACTAACAGATAATAAATTAATTGAAAATCAGGAGCATGAAGAATATCCACAGGTGCATAGACTATGTCTATCGAATCTCCCATTGTCCAATGATGGGAGAATGCATCCCATCAGCAATAACAACTGTCCGACTGTCCGATCAGGTGGAATAGTCTTTTTGTTAACGCATATAGTAGTGTCTGTGTGTCCCTCTGTTACTTTTATTTTTCAGTTGTATGCTTTATGTAATTTACCCATAGGCTACTCTCCTATATAAGAGAGCCTAGGGCTTATGGAATAAACATCTCGTTCATTTTTCCCAACATGGTATCAGAGCGACGGTCCTAGACCGGAGTTCTCGAAACCCTAACCTTACCCTACCCCACCCGCAAGCCTCTCTCCCATCGGCGGCGCCTCCGCCAACGTCTCAGCCCCGCCGCGCCTCCGCCAGCACCTTCGCGTGCACCTCCACGCGTGACTGCGCCTGTGCGCGCACGCGTGACTGCGCCTGTGCGCGCACGCCAGCCCTTCACGCGCGACTGTGCGTGCGCGTGATCCCACAAGCGTAACAGTGCCTGCGCGCTTGTGTGCGTGACTGCGCGTGCGCCTGTGCGAGCGACTGTGCTTCTCCAGTAGCGCCTGCGTGCGCCTTCTCCAGTAGCACGCGACTGCCTGTGCGTGTGCTCCCTGCGCGCGTGCTCCCTGTGCGCGTGCGCGTGTGCTAAGCCCTAAAGTGCACATCATCATCGACATGGGTTTAGTTGCTTGAGGTCTACACGTGCAACTAAACCCGTTTATGTCATTGTAGACGAACCTCATCTTCAGTCAATCGCTCCAGTCTTCAGTATGTCAGAAAGCAAGGTGGATATCCCATCCATTGGCGCATTTCGTGGTCCAGCGCCCATTGTCAAGATGGACGGTACAAACTATGAACTGTGGGCGATGCAGTTCATGAACATGATGAAGTCAACGGGTAAGAAGCATATTCTTACCGAACCAGAGCCTGCTGAGAAGACTGGAGCCAATGCCTCGTGGGAGGCTGATGATACATATGCCAAAGTTTGGCTTTCTGGTACATTGGCGATTGAGATTGCCAATGACATTCTACATCAACCCACGGCTAAGGATATGTGGGACATTCTAGCGGTAACATATTCGCAGGCGAAAAACGAGACAAAGATTCTGCAACTCCAACATGATATATTCACTATAAAGCAGAATGGTCGCCCTCTACATTCACTCTGCACATCACTGAGAGGGATGTTCGAGAAGCTCTACAGCTTCATGCCCCTGACAGCCACGCCAGAACAACAGAAGATATATAGGAACGCGACTATGGTGGGCGTGTTCCTTGCTGCACTCGATCCAGAGTATGAGGCGGCACGATCCCAGATCTTGGCCGACTCCACTATTCCTCCCATGGAGGAAGCTTTCCATATACTGAGTCGGATCACAGTTCCTTCCACGGCCACGAATCAGAATACTTCAGCCATGGCAGCCAACAGGGGTCGCGAATTTCATCATCAGAGCCGTGGACGTGGACCCCGTGGAAGAGGAGGCTGCACTCGGCCAACATGTACTTACTGTCATCGCATTGGACACAATGAAGACACATGCTACTCGAAGCATGGGTTTCCTGCACCTGCACGAGTCGCTGAGCAGATAGAGCCTTCATCTGTTGCTACTTTAGATCAGCGGTTCGATGATCTAGTTGCCCGTCTGAGAGGCATTATTCCCCCATCTGGCCCAGCACCCACTACTGAGAGTCAATCTGATGCTGCTGCTTCTGCCTCTGCGTCGACCAGTGCTTCAGGTAGCATACTTGCATTTACCAGTAGTAGATCAGATTCATTACCGTGGATTATGGACTCGGACGCTACACATCACCTATGTGGCGATCAAAGTTTACTTACAGGATACTCTCAGATTCCTCTAGGCCGAACAGTAGTCATTGCCAATGGTACTCATTCCCCCATCACTGGTCAGGGGGAGATTAAATTGACATCCTCTATGCAGCTCAAGAATGTGCTACATGCACCTGACTTTTCAATGAATTTGTTGTCAATTAGTCAGATTACGAAGGATCTACATTGTCGGGCAATTTTTGATCCATCTTCTCTTATTTTTCAGGACATCCATACGGGCAATATGATTGGTCGTGGCTATGAGCAAGGAGGCCTCTACCGCCTGAATCAGACTCCATTCGCTGGAACCTCATCCCTTCCCACTGGACCAGAATCTCCTTTATTGTGGCATCTGCGCTTTGGACATCTACCGCTTCAGAAATTGCGTCGTCCGTTACCCCAAGGTCTTCCTCACACACCTATCCAATGTGAGGCGTGTCAGTTGGGAAAGCATCACAGGTCGACCTTTCCCAGTCGTCCAGGTCGGAGTAGTACCTCCAAGTTCGAGTTATTTCATATTGATGTCTGGGGTCCGAGTCGTGTACCTGATCATCAGGGACACAGATTTTATATAGTTTTCGTGGATGACTTCTCTCGTGTGTCATGGGTATTTTTGATGAAAAATAAATCTGAAGCAGGCAATATTATTATCCATTTTCTGAATGAAATTCAAAATGTTTTCTCCGCATCTGTGAAGTTTGTGAGAAGTGATAATGCCCTAGAACTGTGCACTCATGTCCTTGCCAACTATTACTCCTCAAAAACGGATCATTCACCAAACATCCTGTGCTCATACCTCTCAACAAAATGGAATTGCTGAAAGAAAACATCGCTACCTACTTGATGTCACAAGATCACTTCTTATACAGAGTCATGTTCCCTACTCTTACTGGGGTGATGCAGTTCTCACTGCATGTTACCTAATCAATCGTATGCCGTCCTCTGTCTTGGATAAACAGATTCCGTTTTCCCTTATCTATCCTGGGAAGGATCTATTTTCTCTTACTCCCCGTGTGTTTGGTTCAATCGCGTTTGTCCATCAGTTGTCTCCTGGTACTGACAAGCTCTCTCCTAGGGCTGTCAAGTGTGTCTTTGTTGGGTACTCCAGAACTCAAAAGGGGTACAAGTGTTTTGATCCTCTGCGTCGGTGGTATATGGTCAGTGCAGATGTTACATTTTTTGAATCTGTAATGTATTTTTCAGCCTCAGGTGATCAGCAACTACCTCCTCTGCCTACCGATGCCATATACATGACACCACCACCTCCAGCACCGTCACCACCACCTCCACCGTCACCACCACCACCACCGCCACCACCACAAATCCCCGTCTCGCTACTACCGTTCCATTATACCCGCAGGCATCCTCCCGCTCATGGCCATGACTCGTCTCCTAGCTCTCCTATGGTATGTAATGAAGATACTTCTATTGATGGATCTAATGATATTTATAAGCAGGATATGTTGCAGGGGCCAGATGAGGACACAACTGATTTAGATGTTCCTATTGCTATACGCAAATCGAAGAGGAGTTGCGTTACATATCCCTTGTCTGCTTCTGTGTCATTTGAGCGACTATCTGGGGATTTTAGGAACTTTGTGGTGGCCCTGTCAGCTGTAGATATTCCACGGAATTATCAAGATGCTCTACAGGACAGTAGATGGCGGCTAGCAATGGAGGAAGAAATGGCGGCACTACAATCTAGAGGAACTTGGAGTCTAGTTCCTATACCTCCAGATGTGAACCCGGTGAGCTGCAAGTGGGTGTTTACGGTGAAGCACAATGCAGATGGTTCTATTGACAGGTACAAGGCACGCCTTGTTGCATGTGGTTTTACACAGACATACGGGGTGGATTACCTTGATACATTCTCGCCAGTAGCCCGTTATTCCACTCTCCGGATCTTGTTGTCCGTCGCAGTCAATCGAGAGTGGCCGCTGTATCAGTTGGATGTGAAGAACGTGTTCTTATATGGCGATTTGCAGGAGGAAGTCTATATGCAACAACCACCCGGTTTTGCTGTTGAGGGGGAGGGTTCCAAGGTGTGCAGACTTCATAAGGCTATTTATGGCCTTAAGCAGAGCCCCAGAGCATGGTTTCAGAAGCTCTCAGACCTCTTTGAAAAACAAGGATACAAACGCTCCAATGTTGATCATTCCTTGTTTGTACAGAAGACTTCTAGAAGTATTACTGCAATTATGGTTTATGTAGATGACATCTTGATTACAGGAGATGATGAGCAAGGCATAAAGCAGGCGAAAGAAAAGCTGGGAAGCGAATTTGTCACGAAGGATCTTGGAGTCCTTAGATATTTTCTGGGGCTGGAATTTGCTAGAAATCCATATGGATTAGTAATGTCGCAGAGGAAATATGTTATAGATCTGTTGAGTGAAACAGGTATGCTTTGGTGTCGGCCTGCTACGACACCAATGGATCCTAGCATGAAGCTCTATGATGATGACACAGAGGAGGTGGACAGGAGAAGATACAGAGAACTGGTAGGCAAACTGTTGTATGTCACGATCACTAGACCCGATATATTATTTGCAGTGAGTTGTGTGAGCCAGTTCATGGAGCAACCACATCAGGTTCATATGGATGCAATACATATGATTCTTAGATATCTCAAATCATCTCCAGGTGCAGGTTTGCTATTCAAGAAGGGAAAGGGGATTTCTATCTCAGCATGTGCGGACGCAGACTATGCAGGATGTCCCAAGGATAGGAAGTCCACTTCAGGGTTTGCAGTCTATGTAGGAGATGCTCTAGTCTCATGGAGGAGCAAGAAACAGACGGTGGTAGCTAGATCTAGTGCTGAATCCGAATATAGGGCTATGGCCCAAACTAGCACAGAAATGATGTGGGTGAAGGCTGGTTTTACAGACCTATGTCTAGATGTACCACTTCCCATGAACTTGGAATGTGATAATCAGGCAGCCTTGTTCATTGGAAACAACCCAGCATTCCATGAGCGGACCAAGCATATTGAGGTTGACTGTCACTTCATACGTGACATGATTCAGAAGGGGTTCATTGCTACATCTCATGTTGCCTCAGAGAATCAAACTGCTGACATATTCACCAAGGCATTACTACGAGGCCCATTCCGGAAGTGTGCGTCCAAGCTGAGCATGATTGACATCTATGCTCCATCTTGAGGGGGAGTGTTAACACATATAGTAGTCTCTGTGTGTCTCTCTGTTAATTTTATTTTTCAGTTGTATGCTTTATGTAATTTACCCATAGGCTACTCTCCTATATAAGAGAGCCTAGGGCTTATGGAATAAACATCTCGTTCATTTTCCCAACAGTCTTGTAGGTGGTAAACTGATCAATGTCTCCACATAGGTGATGAGTGACACCTGAATCCATGACCCACTTCGAGAGATATATCTTGTAAAAACTAGAAAGGGCATATGCTATACCTTAGGTACTGGCAGGGGTGAGGCAACGATGTCTGACGAGCTCGACGGAGCACTAGAGGATTTGGTAGCAGGAGGCATGATCTCCCTTGGGCGAGAGATAAACTCCTCAAACCTTTGGTCGGAAATAGTGACAGGAGTAGCATGAGTCTCAACTTGCACGACAGATGCTGGAAATCCATGCTAAACAGGGAATGTGTCCTTAGAGTGACCAAAGCGGTAACAAAAAGGGCATAGATGACGTAGAAGAGCCCTAACTCTGCCCTGGATACCACATAACTCTGAACTGACAAGTTCCTCTTCTACTGCAAGCTGCGGCTGTTGCTGAGGATGTTTGAGAGGAGATCAATGAAGGGACAATGATTCGCAAGATGCTTAGGGGAAGAAAAGGGGACTCACAAAAACCCTAGCGGTGGTTTAGGGTAGCCATGATGGTGGCAGGGGCCCACGTCGTGAGGTAGACCTCTCGCAGTGAGGGAAGACCTTGACGATGCTAGGGGCGACATTGGAAGCGCCATATGTACTGAGGAGCACGACGGTAATACTTGAAGCGCATTGTGGCATTGGAGGCGAGCAACAGGGGTTGAACAACCCCGAGACCAGAGGGGGTGGGGATCCGCAACCGGTAGCGCCTTCGTGCGTGAGATGGTGGGGCTGATGGGTAGTTTTAGGACACGATGGTACAAGAACTTCAGTCTAGGACCATTGCTTTGATACCATGTAGATATGAAAATAATGAATTGCATCATCGAGGGGGCCTAGCGTTCTCTTATACAGAGAGAACTCTTGTGGGGCGAATTACATAATAGAGACGAAAGGAAATAGAAACATATGAAATAGGAAAAGATAAACTATCTATCAACAACTTGCATTCGAGGCGTGGTTTGCTTTGGTTGCTGTGCGATGGGACATTATCAACATGAGTACTAGATGAGAGTGGCTTGGATGCTAAAGTCACGGAATGCCACTATGAAGTTTATCACGAGAAAGTTGAGAGTTATGATATCTAAAGGTTACTATATGAATCACTGGAATGCGACAAAGGATCACTAACTATTGTTGCATTCTTTTTTGAAGGTAATATTGTCAAACTTGATAAAGCGTTGGTACGTGATTGTAGCCTCTCAGAGGTCGAGGAGGAGCATCCTTTGAAAGGGGAGGTGGGGCCTTTGAGAAAATACCTTCGGCTACGCTCTCGGTTTTGTGATGGTTTGTCGCTGCCATATGCACAACATTTTTGGTCGATCTCTGGGATTCCTATTAGATGGTGAAACCTTGACGTGCTTAGGGAGATCTGTGCCTTGAAGGTGGAATTCAGGCGGCGGTTTCCGACGGGCTTCATCAGGGGAGCTACTGGACGTGGTGGAGGTCTCGGGCCCTTGATTAGGTCGAGCACTTTAGCGGAGGCATGTGTTTGGGGCACCTGGGATGTTGTCAGTGTCGATTTGTGAGTCTTTTGCCTTTAGTAGTGAAGAGGTGGAAGGTGGAGTGTGACTTAGGAGGAAGGTGGGAAGAAATGGGGGGGGGGGGAGTAATGGTCGCTAGGAGATTAAGGTGTTGGAGATTGCACAACTGAAGGTATTGGCTGTATTTTCTTCGAAGAGTCGTAAGATAGAGGAGTCTCTATGGACATTACCAGTGTTGGAGAATGATAAAACTATTGAAGAGTTAGAGAACACATCCTCTTGTGGACAAGGATCTTGAGGAACCTTGGGCTTTGCATGTAGAGGGGTTTGCTGTGATAGTTGGGAATGAGGGTAAGGGTTTTTAACAGAGTTGCGGGAATCTTTCACTACATTGGTTGGAGTGAACTTTGTGGGTGGTGGGGTGGGGGTGTTGGGCTTTCGATTGATCAATGAAGGTAGTCTCTTGGAAGGTTAGGGGATTGGGGCAAACCTAACTAATGCTTGACGATGGATTCATCTGTTAGTGGATGTGGTATGCCTACAAGAAACAAAGTGCAACCATTGTAACAAGGTGCTATGGAGGATTTTCTTAGTCCAAAATGCTATTGGACTTTAGGGCAATCATACTTGTGGGGACGACTGTCGGTTAGGTTGGAATGATAATAATTTGACTTTTGTTGGCTAGATGCTGCATGCCAATTTGATTAACGTCGTGCTTTTGCTTTCTCGGGATGATGCATAGGTAGTGGTGACTTGCATGTATGCCCCCTCGGGCTTTTGTGCCTGTATTAGCAAGAAGGAAAGTAAAATTTCTTTTTAGCTTCATTATCTTTTTTTTTTTCAAAACTAGAAACGTAGACTTTAAATCTATCCAATTCCTTTTTTAAACAAGTCATTTTCATTTTTAAAAATTATAAATCATTTAAAATATATTTTTAAGAAGTTGGTTGTTTATCTTTTTCAATACACATGCACTTTCTTCCTCTTTATTGCTTGAGTCATCCTAAGTGGCTTGAAATGTATTCTTCTTGATTTTTTTTCGATGCCTTCCTCTTTCTTTCGTAGAAGGTGATTCTTTTGCATTGCCATGCCTTCTTACATTTCAAGCACTTTGATTTATTGTCTTCTCCATCGCATTTCTTGTTTGCTAGTCTAGATCTTTTATTTTTGAAAAACCACTTGAATTGTTGAGCAATCAACACGGTATCTTCGTCTTCTTCATAGTCAAAATCTGTTTTTTCTTTGAAAGCTAAGGTCGTCTTCTTTGGCTCCTCTTATTAGACAATATGATTTTATAAACTAAGAGATCATCGGTGAGCTCGTTAAGTGAAGTCATGCAGATATTATTTGATTCTTCGATCTTTGTGTGTTTATGTTCCACTCGGATGGCAGTGAAGACACTAGCTTTTGTGTCTTTCTAGAAGTAAATACTCTTCCAAGGTTGCACAATTGGTTCACAATGGTGGTGAGCCAAACATTCATATTCTTTATCCTTTCATCTTTTTGCATTTTGTTCATTTCATATTACATTATATGCATTCAAAGGTCAAAGTGGGATTCTTTTGTGTGACATGCTTTTTATTGCGATTAATAACATGCCCAGATTTCATAGTTGTCTTCAAGCGAGAGACTTTTTTTTTGGACTAGGCACAATACAAGGCATTCATTGCTTTTGAATTAAGCATTATCTTCCTTATTATTGTTTTAGTGTAGTATGTTTCCTTCCCTTCAATGTATTGAAACTCTCTTCGGACCATGTTCTCAATTACAAAGTTAGATGATGAAAAACACTTGCATCTTGTCTTTGAACCCGAAAAATTCATCATGTTAAGATATGGGGGACGAGTCACTAATTTCCTTTGATTGCGCGGTTAATTGGCCATGTGTGCATCCGATATTAGTTTGTTGGCCTCAAGGTTTTAAAAAGCGTGAAGCATAGTGAGGCGATTTTTCCATCATTGAAGCGAGACGTAAACCTCACTTTTATGAAGAAACAACTACAATAAGAGAAAACATACTTCAAATATGTGGAAATTAAGACCATACTATTAGAAAATAATTTACATTTCATTCTAAACATTATATTAAGGCATTACAATTACATATACAATATATACATAATTTTCTCTATTTTGCATCATTATATATCATATAATGGCTCAACTTCTTCAATTGCTATTATATTGTATCTCATATTTTATGAGTTTCTACTACTACACTTTCTATTTAGTTCAAAGTACATATTAAAATAGACACGTCTTAATCATAGCCATACTTGTATTAAGAATCAATGCATGAAAGGTGAAACAACAATTCAAAGTAAGAAAAATGTATATAGATATCAAATATGATATGTAATAATAACTAAAAATGTTGATCTTGTTCCAAACTTACACTCAATTATTTGAGTTATTTATATCTCCATTTCTACTAAACAATAGTTTAAATATTAAATATTAGACGATGAACTTTTGTTATAGTGCACAGTTAAGAAGTTGTGGTCTTAGAAAAGTTAAAGTCACTGTTGTAAAACTCGACCGACTAGGTCAATGTTGCAAAAGTCGGCAGTCGGTACTCGGTCGGTAGGGTCACCAATTAAGGATTAATTGTTAACGGGAGAGTTATTGAATTTAGTTGGCCATTAGTCAGTTTTGAATTTTTTAATTATTTTAAATATATAAATCAAATTTTAATACATATACTCTCATTTATATTCATATATTTAGCCGTTTTAATATTTTAAAGAGTTTAAAAAATTATAGCAAGAGAAGAAAAAATGAAGCAAGTTAAGAACAAAATGTTTGGTACATAGCACGGGTAAATGTTCAAAAACATATACAACATGCCCCAAAAAATAATACAAGTGGAAAGTGAGACAAGTATCACAAATCAATCGATTCAATCCTCAATGTCATCATCCAAGTCCAACTCTTCTTCATCACCTTCATCATCATCATCGTCATCGTCATCGTCATCGTCATCGTCATCGTCATCTTCTTCTTCTTCGTATATATTCGCAAGATGTAACTCCTCCTCCTCATTCATCGGCGTAGTATTGGAGCTCGAAGATGAAGCTCCCCTGCCACGTTCATATCGTTGGCTCCTTCTTAGTTCTAAATTTTCTTCAGCACCACTAGTATGTGCTACAGCACCCCATGTCAATCCAGAACCTGGAAAAAGCTCCTCGTCATGAGCATCGACATCTCCGGTCCATTCAACCATGTGTGCACACTCGCGAAATGAGAGAGGATTTCTTTCTTTCTCAACTCGACGTTTTTACAGGTTGGAATTGAAACGCACACACACAAGATCATTCAGCTTCTTCATCTCCAACATGTTTCTCTTCTTGGTATGTATCTGAAGACCATAATACAAATTTTAAATTTATATCAATTACTTCAGTTATCGAGTCAAATGTACTCCAATGTACTCCAGCTACTGAGTTAAATTAATCAAATTGGGTAGGTGGCGTGGAGTCATTATCGAGTCAAATGTATTGCAGTTACGCTCATATTCGAGGATGAAGACGTCAAGCTTAAGATCTTGATGGCCATGACTTTCAAATGAGGTGTGTCATTTCCATGATTATACCACAAATTAGATATTAAAATAGAGAATTGATCGATATGATAAAATAAAAATATAATTGACATGAATAGATTGCAATGATTGAAAGACCTGGATCATAATTTCCATCATTTGTCATCATCTGTCTCACACTAAATTCTTGCCAAAATCTCCAAGATCATGCCTGTATGTCGGAAGCTCATCCTTGGTAATTGCATCTTGTATATCTAAATATGTATAAAATCTTTCCATGCACTCCTTAAACCCTCTTTTTACCACAATATTTAGATCACCACGAGACTTTGTGTAGGAGAGAAATCGGTTCAAGTAATAAGCTGCTAGATGCAATGGAGTATCGAGCCTCCCTTTGGTCTTTGAGGTAGCAATGCCCACAAAAAATTTGTAAGATGACTCTATGCCAATGAATGATGCAATTATCTCCCGCTTGGCCTCTTCAAGCCCCCATAGATAAAACCCATTGATGGGTTTCGATATGCATCAACCACACGTAATAAACAAAGGAATGGAGCTCGAACAACATGTGCGGTGTGATTCCAGAATGTAAGGTTGAAGACTATGGAACTCGCTGCTTCTCCCTTCTTGGTCTTGTACCATTTGCAATTCCTCCACTCTTCTGAGGAAAACATCAACCCCATCTTGTCTTTCTTCTCATTTAGGCTCTCAAGATTAAGAAAAGTGATTGTAAATCTTGTTTGCTTGGGCCTTGCAATGTCCCTCTTACTGGTGAACTTGTACATCAAGCTTAGAGTTTTGGCGTGATAATAGGTGAACACCATGAGCCTCTTCGCCATTGTGATTGCACTCCTCACCTTTGTCTCTCTGCTTATCTCCTCCAAAGCAAGATCAATGGAGTGTGCGGCACACAGAGTCCACCAAATCTGCAAATATTTTGTGACCAACAATCTTTCCTCTGCTACATTGATGGATGCATTATCCGCCATAATCTGAACCACATTATCCACTCCCACTTCATTCAGACACTCTTCCACCAGCTTGAAGATGTATTCCGCAGTGTGAGCCTCATATGAGGCATCTATGGACTTCAAAAATGCAGTCCCCAAGGTGCAATTGACACGAAAATTAATGATGCTCCTTCCTCGCATGTTCGTCCATGCATCAGTCATCAAAGAGCATCCCGTCGACTTCCATTTATCATGATGGCATTGCAAGTCATCATGCATTTTCTTCACTGCCTTCTTCATAAGTGGACCACTGAGCTCATACCTCGTGGGAGTTTTTAGTCCAGGCCCACACTTCCCAATCGCCTCCACCATCTGCATGAAGGGCTTCGTCATTAATGCATTAAAAGGAACCACTAATGTATATACCCAGTTGGATATATACAAGGTAACCCTATCATGATGATCCTTAGAGAATGCATCCTTTATGGTCATCTGACGTGATGACCCTTTCAGTGCGACGTTCTGCTCCAAAGAGTCAGATACTCGTGATATCTTTGCTGAAACCACATCTCCAGTGATACCAGATTCTTCTCGCATCTCATGAACATCAACAGCTTTCTGGGTTTTCTTCCTGGCAATATCATCAAGGTACGTGATCATCTTCTTCTTTGTCTCACTGTCCACCTTGGGACATGGAGCTACGTTACCTCTTTGGTGTGCTGGATGATGCTTAAACCTATACACCACCCTTGACAACCTTCTTGTACTGTATGTAAGTAACCATCTTCGGATCTGCACGAGTCTAAAGATAACCATATTGCCATGCATGATCATTTGTGATGCGGATCGGTTTCGTTGACGGCAAAGAAAATATTTTTTGTGGAATTATTGGTGGAAGAATAATTGGAGGGGTTGAGAGGAAGAAGCTCGTCGGGAATACGAGGGGTTTGGAGAAGAAGAACACGTGCAGACCACGCAGGGGAGAAGGAGAGACAAAGAGAGAGGGAGATAAAATCTCAATTTGATAACATACTGAACTGTCTAAAAATAATGGACCCCCATCCCTTTATATAGGAGGGAGGAGGTTACAAAAAATAGAAATCAAATTTCAAATTGACAACTAACTATCCTAAATAGACTCTAACTAATTAACCGACTAACTACCTAATTTGAAATTCAAATTTAAAGTTGACTACTAATCTGGAGATCACACGCGATCTCGTTATTTTATATAAACGTAAATAAAATTGACGGATAAAAATTTAACTTAATGCAACCCTATATTCTGATTCCATGCTGCATCAACTCTCCTCCGCTTTTAAAAATTCCTCTCCTGACGAATTGTTCGATTTTCGTTTCCTCGGCGGAGAAGTCGACGTTGAAACCATAATTCCAAACTCCCCAATTTGCTTTTTTCCATGTTACGTTTGTAATTTCTTTTCAGTGAAGGGCATGGCTGCAAATGTATAACCCCTTCACTTAAAAAGATTCCATAGCATAATATGTCTTCCAATTGGTCCTATTGATAAATAATTTTGGGAGGAGGGGCTGTCCTGCAAATCTCCCAAGATAACATCCCATCCCTAACTTTAAGGGATCCGATTCCTTTTGGAGGGGTGGTCGTTGTTAGGGCTTCCCGCTTCATCAAGCAGCGTCAGCGGCGGGGCTGAGTTACGGGAATCGAGTCGCGCACGGCCAGGGGAATGATCGTGACGAGCTGGCGGCGCAGGGCGGGGAGGGGCGGTGGATGTTGGAGGGGATGGGACGGCAGGAGGTACGGGATCGGGTAGTGGGCGGGGAGGGGCGCGGGGGTTAGCGCTCGGAGGGAGTGCGAATCGACGACGGGAGGGATGGCGAGGGTGAGGTGGCGGCAGTCGAGTGTTGGGGAAGGAAGGTAGTGGGCGCGGAATGGGGAAAGGCGAGCGGTGAGGATCGGTGATGCCTGGGTAGGCGTCGACATGACTGGGGAGGCAGGGCTGCGAGGGCTATCGCGCGGAGGGGGTGTTGGCGGTAGTGCAAGAGTTGCGGTTGGAGGGGGTACTGGTGCTGGACAAGTGTGCAGGGGCTGGGAGGACATGCCAGGGGCTATCGGGAGAGGCGAGGATGAAGTAGAGGGTACCTGGGATGTTTCCGGTGGTGCGAAGGCGATCGGGGGGCATAACGGCGTTGATTCCGAGGGTGGAATTTGTTCTGGGGTGGGCTGGACAACAAATAACTCCTTGGCAATGGCATCTTTTCCCTCTGAGATGGACTGGACAACGGGCAGTTCGTCGTTGACGGCGAGATTCTCGTCTTTAAATTCGGGTTCGGTGCTTGGAGACTTCGATTTGGCGGCGTTTTCCTCAAGTTGGCGTGTTATCTCAACATTCAATGTATCTCGCATCTGGGATGCCACAGCTTGCATATCGGCACAAATTTGGCTCATATTTGATAATGTTTGTCTAACCTTGGCACGCCATGTACGGTCATTGGAGCGGGATCCGTTGGATTTTCCGTGCGAACGTCTGGACGGATCGCCAGATCGTGAGGACGATCTAGATGCCATGCTCTGATACCAATTGATGCGAATCGGTTTCGTTGACGGCGAAGAAAATATTTTTTGTGGAATTATTGGTGGAAGAATAATTGGAGGGGTTGAGAGGAAGAAGCTCGTCGGGAATACGAGGGGTTTGGAGAAGAACACGTGCAGACCACGCTGGGGAGAAGGAGATCAAAGAGAGAGGGAGATAAAATCTCAATTTGATAACATACTGAACTGTCTAAAAATAATGGACCCCCATCCCTTTATATAGGAGGGAGGAGGTTACAAAAAATAGAAATCAAATTTCAAATTGACAACTAACTATCCTAAATAGACTCTAACTAATTAACCGACTAACTACCTAATTTGAAATTCAAATTTAAAGTTGACTACTAATCTGGAGATCACACGCGATCTCGTTATTTTATATAAACGTAAATAAAATTGACGGATAAAAATTTAACTTAATGCAACCCTATATTCTGATTCTATGCTGCATCAATTTGGTACTGGCAGCAAGTAAAAAGATGATTCACTACCGGAAGCGACATTCGTTGGAGGTGTAGCTATCTACATAGCCAATAAACTCACAATTTAGCCAATCAACAGACATAAAGCTAACTAAACTCACAAGTTGAATTTCCTAATCAACAAACAAAATCACAAGATGAAGGAACAAAATAAGTAACACAAAGCTAATCAACATTCAACAACCCCACACGGTAAATAACCAAACCATCATGCAAATAAACAAGAATACCTAAGTTAACGAAAATTTAGGACATAATAGGCACAATTCTAACCTTATATAAGTTAACCAACATGAAAATCTGCAATAATATCTAAGTTTTTACTCCTAAAATAACCTAACACGAACACCAACATGCAAATCAGCAAAAAATATCTAAGTTAACCAAGATTTAGATAATGATAAACACAATGCTAACCATATATAAGCTAACCAACATGCAAATCATCAAGAAAATCTAAGTTTTACTCCAAAATTAACCTAACAAGCTAATCGATATGCAAATTAACAAGAATGTCTAAGCAATAAAATCTAAGATCAGGCATTAAAATCAAACAAAAAACAACAAAAGGAAATACATTGAAAAAAAATTAAAACCCTAACAGGCAATTGGTGGAAGTAGGTTGAGAGAGGTGAGTTGTAACACAGAGGAGGATGCGGCGGAGGACCGACTCCAAAAGGAGTCATCATATGATCAACGGTGATGTGGAAGAGTGTGCGGCGACGTGACAAAGGTCGAGTATCCACAGGGTTGCTCCAGGTGGTGGGTTGGGGGTTGAGAGCTTCATGTTTCGTGCGCATGAGGTTTTAGGATTGGGGTTACTGTTAGTAACCCCCAATCCCTTCAGATTCGAGTATTTGGGTTTCATATCCCTCTTTTCTTTATTTTTTTCGAAACCTTCATGCGACCGACTAGGTCGGTTAGTCGCCCGATTAATCGGGTCAACCCTACTATAGACAAATTTTCCCTAGTCAAGTCGTCTACCCTCGACTCGACTAGTCGAGTCAGGGGTTGGTAGCCGACTTGAGTAGGCACTAGTCGGCCGACTCGACTAATCAGACCATCTAGTCTGCCTAGTCGATCGACTACTCAACCAAGTTTTACAGAAAGTTTTTTTTATTTTTTGTTTTTTTTAAAAGTAAACTTATTATAATATACCTAATATTATATTTAAAGTCAATTACTTTTTTTGTTTCATTATGATTGTACAGAAAATATACAAATATATGCACATATATAAGAATATATGTATAAAAATGATCTATGTATCTCGGTAATGTAATCTAAATTTTTATTAGATTAGGGTTACTTCTTTTGTTTCATTATGTTTGTCATTTTAACTCTTTGTACCGGCTTTGGCTATCTCGGTAATGTAATCTAAATTTTTATTAATGAAACAGGTTATGAGGTGAATCCTGCAAAGGGAGCTCACCCTCTTTTACATAAAAAAATGATTTATATATTTAAAATAAATAAAAAATTCAAAATCGATTAGTGATCAACTAAATCTGATTAGTCGCTCGACTGCCGATTAAGCCTTTGTCAATGACCTCGACGACCGAGTATCGACTACCTATTTCTGCAACCTTGGTTAAAGTATCATAAAATAAGTGTAGATGGATGAGGCATGCACCTCACCACCACATCACCTTGAAGTGCCCTTTTTAAAATAGTGGTTGGCATGAACAAGACTTTGATATCGATTAACAAATTCGGTGCATGCAGCATGATACCGAATACGGAAATATGTACGATCTATCACATAATCTCAAACAAAGAATTAAATGCATTATTAGCTTAAAATATTAACTGAAAAAAAATCGAAATAACTCATAAATATAATACACTGATTATAATGAGGAAACCTAATAGAGTAAATACATTGACAAAAGTCTTCTCCACTTGGAATTTCACAACCGGATCTCTTGATCCTACAATAACAAGTTGTTTCAATATGGACAGCTCAACAACTACAATATTCTAGAGATCATTAGATTCAAACTTCTCTTTCTAGTTGGAAGATTGACTCTCCCGACTAGGACACACTTAGAAGTACAAAGTACAAGTGAATTTGTACAACTTCAATATATGAAATATATGCGATGCACAACTCGAAATGAAACTCTAGAATTGATCTCTTAACTGTATGTTGTGAAGTATTTGAATGCAACTGTAATACAATTCTAACTTGTGTTTTGTGCAGAGTGGCTTAGAAAAATGTTTACAAACCTAAGAATGGTTAAGTAGACCTTGGGTGTTTAACAAGAGTTAAGTGAAAGAATCCAATTGTTTTTTAAATTCTATCAAGATTAATTAATTGGGACAATTAGTTGACTAAATAGTAAACTCGCCGATTGTAACCAACATTAGTTGACTGAAACATTCAATAATATCTAAATAGTAAAATCCTAACAAATAAATAGCTGATAGGTGGAAATTTCTAATCTTATGGCTGGCTTAGTCAGCTTGTAAATAAGTAGTTGACTAATAATATAGTTAGTAATTTAAGAAAACAAATAATGGGGATTTGCCGACTAATAAACATGGTCAGACAACTGATTATGGCTTTTTAGATTGATAAGTGTCTTAGTCGATCAAGTATCTAACATATATCATCAATGGTTAAAGTAAGTTGTTAGAGGATGAGCTCTGGGTTGAAAGAGATGTCTGAATAAAGTGATTAGCCGTTTGAAATATACTTAGCCGAATGGTTTTGAGGTTAAGTAATTAAAGAGGTTTTTAGGCAAACAGAAACTTAGACGACACAAAGTGTTTGAAAACATTAGTAGTAAGTGTTAATGCATGAATGTGTATGAAATGATGTCTTACAACACTTCTACAATAAAGATACAAGTACATTGGCTTTAAAAAAGGCCGTCTCGTAATATTTACTTTGTCATTTTCTTGAGATCTTGTCATCTTCTTGTCTTGGTCTTTGATTAGTAATGGTCTTTGATTAGTAATGTCTCATCTTTATCATGGAACCTGTCAATCATTTTGGTGTACATCTTCCATATTTTGACCTAAGTACAAACTTAGTCATAAATGTGATTTGGTCATTGTTGAAACATGCATGCTATGGATGAAGTACCGGTGGAAGATCCCTGTTAGAAATTCCAACATGGTTGCTGTCACAGGGTCAAAATCCGCTATTTATTTCGACTGATCCTGTGCGACGTTAGCTAACCCGTAACTAACCAGCCTTCCCGAGTAGAACGGTCACGGACGCGCTCCAACTCTTCTCGATACTTCTGCTTGCTAACGCACCGACGCTCAAACACAAGCACAAGCTCAACTTTATGGATCGTTCATGAACAATCCCAAGAACTCGCTCAAGAACGCTCAAGAACGCAACCACACGATCACAAAAGAAGGGCACAAAGCTCTTCTCTTATTAGAAGGGGAACTATCTCTGGAGTGGGTGGACACTCTGCGTACTCTTTACACTGTGTGTTTACAAATGAGCCACCACCTCTCCTTATATACATGACTCAAGGCAACCCAATGGACACTCATTATCAAGGAAGGAAATATCGATATCGATATCGTTTCGATACAATGTCGATACCGATATATCCCTATATATCGGCGATATATCGACGCATATCGCCGAAACCCGGCATCCATTAGGCATTTTCTCCTGTCGATACCCGATATCGTCCATATCGGCGATATATCGGTGACCTGTCGATACCGATATATCGTCGATATATCGACGATATATCGCGATATGGCGATCACTGCTCATTATTACATCTACAATAATGATACATAAAGACACAAGAGACCCTTCGAGTTCTTCGGCAACCCTTCGCGTTTCTCGGCAACTCTTCGTCTGCTCGTCTCTTCGACTCCCTTGTTGTCCTTTCGTCTTCCGCACGGTTAACGCCCAGTCAACCGCCCAGTCATCAACACACCCATGCTCCAACGCTTGCTGATGCATCTTTGCCATAATTCACCAAGTGCCACCGAACACTCGGTCTTGTGCCAAAGGGAACCCGCGGCCTCCAGACCCTCGTGCGGTAAACCCTTCCTTAGCATTTTCCATGCTAAGGGGAAGTCCTGCAGAACTTCGCTGTCGTGGCCTCCAGACCACTCTCGTACGTGTATTACCGAGCATGCTCGACAATGCTCGTACTCAGCACCTGCAACGCTCCATGCCTCTTCGGACCGCCACGCATCAATACCGATATCGTGCGCCTTCGTGCGTACGCCTCTGTGACCGTACCGCATTGCTCCTTGATGCGTACTGCTTCACTACGTACCGCCCTTCTACGTTCGCGTATGTACCACTACAGGCATCCACTGTCATGTCTTGCACTGCTGTCTGTACTCGCTGTGCTCGCACTGCTACAAGCACCACGACACTCTGCTGCCGAGCCAGTGTCCTGTGTGACGCTTCTCCATCACGTACGGTAGAGCCTCCAGACTCTCGTGGATAACCTCCTGTGAACCCCTCAGGATCCGGGTACCCGTTTACGACAAAATTCGCAATATTTCATTCACATTGATCGTAGAAGTTGTAGGAAAGCAGGGAAAATTTTTCGCGCGGCTAATTATCCACATGACATTCACATCCACAACATAACCACAAAAATTAAAAGAGACAATGGCACCAAAATTTTCTTTTCATTAATATTCATATCAAGTTACAACATGTACAAGGATCTTCCATTACAACATATATCCCAAAGTGTGATACAAAAGAGATAGCATTTACATCATCATCTGAACAAAAACTAAGACAAAGTAATTCATACCGTCGGGTATAAACTATATCTCCTGGAAGCATGTATATACTGAGCGGCTACTAAACTGCAGGCTGTTTGCCTGCCACACACAATAGGAAGAAAAGGCGTCAGCGGTTGCTGGTACCTCCCAAAAACTTATATAAATTAACGGGCATTTATTATTTACAAAAGAAACAAGTAGAAAGGCGAGAGCAACTCAAATTAAGATTAAATTCTACTTGCAAATGAAAACAGTTTTTCAGGTTACTTGTAAGCATCTCAAATGTTCGTAATGTATTTCTAATGACTTTCCCCTGAACCCGGCATTTCCCATATGTAACATTATTTCGATAGCAGTTGCGTAATCATGAGTGTGTAAGGGGGAATGCATATATCATTTTCCTTAGAGATCATGTTGGTTAGTGAAAGAATGGAAAAGTTGAGATTGTAGAGATCTATTAATTTATTTAAATTCTTGGGTAGAGAGAATGGTCTTTTGATCTTAACTTCTCAATTCCTCAATCTTCAATGTTTCAGATATAACTCCAGATGTTGTAGATGTAGATATGGATGATCTAGATATAGAATCGCCAGTCTGTTGGCGAAGTAACTCAAGCGGTGAAGAAGCCTGCAAATGGCTCTTCCGTCTCGCCCTCTAATTGGAAGCGCGGTCCAATACAGGGATAGGTCTACTCCCCAACTACGCCACTGAGACGGGTGAGAGAGACTCCCTAGAAAAGTCGCTCTAGAAAAACAGCCCGACTAGTACGGGCAGACGAGCTCGTACGAAAAACTGAAAAACCAGGATCCCCCGCCTGGGTATCCTAAAACAGGGTCAGCGGAATGGTCTAAAGTCGGGATCCCAACGAGGCGTAAAAACACTGCGAGCTCGCGTAAAAACCGTGAAAGAGACTGAGATCCTAGACCCGCGCACTTGGCGGCCGCTGCCCTAACTGGGCTTCCTATTCTCCCGCCCAGTTGAGGGTCACCGCGCCCTCGCACGATCAGGTGTAAAAGTCACCTGACCGGCACCATATATCTGTTTTCAATTATTCATCCTTATTTGTCAACTATCGAGGTATCATGTCTCCTTAGAGATAATTCATTAGAATAAGAGATGTTGGATTTCATAAGCCTGCTATCTTAAGTATGAAAGGGGTTTAAGCACAGATCATAATATGATGTGGAGATTCTAAAATGATTAACTCTACAACTTCAAGGTTCTTATTATACAGATAGTATAGTTGAATAATTTGATATTCAACAACGCGATACGAATATAGATCTATCTTTTTAATGATAACAGTCCACAAAGATTTTGAATTTTAGTCAGAAGAATTAAATATATAGGTTTACTTTAACCAGTCCACGTAATTCTTTTCCATTCTAGCAACATGTTTTTTTTTAAGTAGTTCAGAAATTTTAGAATTTACAATAGAAATAAGGCCATCCACCTTACTCCATACTACCTCATCTTGTTGTACCACCAACAAGGAGTGGTATAATAAATAAGTCTCTAAATCCATGGGATCGGTCCACCCTAATAATAATTTTTTTTTTATACATGTACAGCCAGGTTCACCAAAAATCAAAGAAAAGGTTGGTTGTAATATTATTGACGTTAATGCACCCAGATTCTATGATCAATTATTTCCTAAACCAATCTAATTTGGTCTTACTTTCAGGATTTATTTATATATATATATATATTTTTTTTAAATGTTTATGCCAAGAGAGTAGTTATACGGAGAACACATTGATGCATACCAGACTTTACATGGATATTGGCCATTTGAATTACTCAATATATATATTATATAGGTATAACCCACCTGTAGATCACACCCTACTTTAATATAGATTTCTAAACACTCTCTTTCAATATCAAAATAGTTGTAGAAAGGGAGCAAGTGGAACACTGAATTGAACAGAAAATTTTTGAGCTAGAGCTTGAACTGTTCTTCGAAGGACTGGCTGGGTTTCAAATACAAATTTATGACATGACCATGACCTTCATTTTTAGTACTTTCAGTATTACCAAGTAAGGTAGGATCTTTAGTACTAATATTACCCAGAGCACCTCCATCTCCCTTATGCACACAAAAGATCGAATATTCAAGAAGGCAACATGAGAGGTTGGATTGCTCATACATATCAGCAATAAAGAGTAAAAGTTTGCACCTTTAAATCTTCATTTTTGGAGATTATTTCTTCTGCAAGTAACTCTAAAAGTAAGGAGTTATAGTGGGTGGATGAATGCCTCAAGGAGGAAAAGTTCCAGCAATTCCAGGTAGTCGTTTGGAACAGCAGAGGACTGGAAACTTAGTTTGGGGATTTGTGGAATAAGAGAAGAAGGGAGAATAGGGTCTCGGCTGTAGTAAAAGAATAAATGGGAAAAATAGAAATGAGAAAGAGTAATTAGAATGGAAGGATTAAAAAGAAAAAATTGTAGATTCAACTTTAATCAGAATCTGATTTACTCAAGTCATGCAAATCCATGGCAAAGAACCCTAATGGAACTCAAATATAAACAGAAATAGGAAATCAAGGTGAATGTTATGCCTGGCAGCAATAGAAGGGGCATAGGAATGTACCTATTTCTTCAAACTTGAAGAAGAACCTTGCATGCAAGAGCTTGAATGGACTGAAGCTTCCAGTGGTTGATATCTTAACATTTACAACAGCAATAAGACTGAGATTTTTGCCAAGAAGATGGAAAAGAATGGAGAAGAACTCCCGTCGGCTGGAGAATTTGGAGAAAACAGAAAGAGAAAAAAAAGAGATACGGCTGATATGGGAAAAGGGAGGGGCCTTATATAATCAAGATTGGAATATAACCACTTGCCAAGTGGAAAGGAACCCCAGCCACTTGTAATTTGCTGTGATTGCTGTGGCAGACAAGTTATATACATATTCTTTAACGGCTGGAATTTTTTGCTATTATAATACAGTACTGTCTGTTAATGAAAAATAAAATACTTTTATTTTATTATTATTATTATTATTTTCTTTATTTAACATACTTCAAAATCTTCCGTACGCACGCCTCGAGCGTTGGATTTCGGCGCGAAATATCTTGTTTTGACCGTCTCGGAACGACGATCAATATGAGTACAATGTTGATATACTTTCGGTCGAGTTTCGAATACCCGAAATTTTCGGATACGGCTTTTGTCTAAGACTAAATTTTGTAATTTAAAATATCATATGACCTCTGATTGACGAACGGTCGATTCCGTTGGTCTCGTGTCATCGAATCGGATCTAATGACGGTCTCGGTTCGTTTCGCGGTTTCCGAATTTGCGTTGCGGCTTTTCACGGCGCGTGTTACGAAGGGACCGATTTTTGGTCGATTCCGCCCGAACGACTTTTGATTCACTACTAATTGGTCGTTTTAGGTTGTTTAGTATTGACCGATAACGTTTTTGGGTTCATTAGACCCAAAATCGGACGACTTCGGTTTGATTGGAAACCGGACGCTACAAATATAAAAACCTCAAAGGGAGTCTCGTCCTCGAGACTCGAATTAAGGCTATTCGATGACTTGTTTGAATTTCATATGTCCATAAAAACCTCAAAGGGTTTTTGAACCCATAAAAACCTCAAAGGGAAAACAAGCCATATATTTATAATGTGTCTAATTACAAAAACTTGTTTTGACGATTACATCAAAATAGCTGCGGGTATCGTGCCCGCATGTCGGCTTCAGTCTCCCATGTCGCTTCCTTGACGCCGTGTCGGTGCCACAAAACCTTGACCAATGAAATCTCTTTGCTGCGAAGCTTCTTCACAGCACGATCAAGTATCCGGACAGGCTTCTCCTCATAGGTCAGATCCGGCTCTACATCGAGATTCTCGTAACTGATGATGTGGCGAGGGTCATGAACATACTTCCTCAGATTGGATATGTGGAAAACATCATGTATAGCTGAAAGATGTGGAGGAAGGGCTACTCGGTATGCCACTCTCCCCACTCTAGCCAGAATCTCAAAAGGTCCAACATATCGCGGCGCCAACTTGCCACGAACACCGAATCTCTGCACTCCTTTCATGGGAGATACTCGCAAAAATACCCAATCTCCAACCTATAATCGATAGGAGTGTTATTAATATGAGATTAATTTTGGACATATATATATGTCATAGATGAAGAAGAATTAATTAGATTACCTGGAACTCTAAGTCTCTCCTCCGACGGTCTGCATAACTCTTCTGGCGACTTTGTGCCGTCAGAAGTCTCCGTCTCACAAGATCAACAGCTCTCGCAGTCTCCTCCAAGAGATCCACGGAATACAAAGCATGATCACCTACCTCACGCCAACTGAGAGGTGTGAGGCATCTCCGCCCGTATAGGGCCTCGAATGGTGCCATGCCAATACTGGAGTGATAGCTGTTGTTGTACGTGAATTCCACCAAGGGCAAATGGTCCTTCCAGGACCCTTTCCACTCCAAAGTGCATGCGCGAAGTAGATCCTCAAGCGTCTGAATGGTGCGCTCACTCTGCCCGTCTGTCTGCGGATGATAAGCAGAACTCATCTTCAGCTCTGTCTGTAGTGCTGACATGAACTGATGCCAATAGTGAGATGTAAATCTCGAATCCCTGTCAGACACCACTTCTCGTGGTATACCATGCAGCCTGATAATGTTCTGCACATAGAGCTTGGCTAATCTGGATGGAGTATAAGTCGTGTGGACAGGTATGAAATGGGCTGACTTGGTCAACCTATCAACAACGACCCATATAGAATCATGGCCACCTGGCGTCTTCGGCAATCCTGTGACAAAATCCATAGAAATGCTCTCCCACTTCCACTCGGGAATAGGGAGAGACTGCAGTAATCCTGGTGGTCTCCTGTGCTCAGCCTTGACCATCTGACAGGTCATGCATCTGCTAACATGTAGCGCCACATCGCGCTTCATCCCATCCCACCAGAAATGTCGACGCAGATCACGGTACATCTTCGTACTGCCTGGATGAATAGATAACCGTGAACTGTGTGCCTCATCAAGTATGTCTCTGCGGAGCTGCTCGTCATGGGGTACAACGACCCGTCCTGCCTTCCATAAAATAGACTCCATCACAATAAAGTCGTCAAACTCGTCCTTGATGGCGCGCATGTATCTATCATGAATCCAAGGATCGGTCTTCTGGCCCTCAACAATACGATCCCAAAGACTGCTGTATCGTGGAGGCACAGCGGTAGAAATGGATGCGCTCTCCTGAGGGTGCCAATCGGTCAAAGCTGCAAGCGTATCCCACGTGTATAGCCAGTTCGCCGTACCATCAGCATGCGCTCTCCTGCTAAGTGCATCAGCCACCACGTTTCCCTTACCGGGATGGTAAGAGATCGTGCAATCATAATCCTTCAGCAGCTCGAGCCATCTGCGCTGTCTCATGTTCAACTCCTTCTGATCAAAGATATACTTTAGGCTCTTGTGATCTGTGAAAATCTCGAAGTTCACCCCATATAGATAGTGGCGCCAGATCTTCAAGGCGAAGACAACTGCTGCCAACTCCAAGTCATGTGTGGGGTAATTCCGCTCGTGCGGTCTCAACTGCCGTGATGCGTAAGCAATCACCTGTCCTCTCTGCATCAATACTGCTCCTAGACCTTCTCCAGATGCATCTGTGTAAACTGCATAGTCCTGAGTGCCTGAAGGAAGAGCAAGAATAGGCGCTGTAGTCAACCTCTCCTTCAGTGTCTGGAAGGCCTGCTCACATGAATCGTCCCAAATTAATGGAACTCCCTTCTGCGTCAATCGTGTCAATGGACGGACGATGCGTGAAAATCCGCTGACAAAGCGTCTGTAATAGCCCGCTAATCCGAGGAAGCTCCGAATCTGAGTGACTGTCTTGGGCTGCTCCCAAGACATAACTGTATCTATCTTCGCGGGATCAACCGCAATGCCTGCTCCAGAAATAATATGCCCGAGAAATGAGACCTGGGATAACCAGAACTCACACTTGCTCAACTTGGCATATAGCTTGTGCTCTCGTAATGTGTCTAAGACGATCCGCAGATTATTAGCATGATCCTCTTCATTCCGTGAATAGATGAGTACATCATCGATGAACACCACTACAAACCTGTCCAAGTATGGACGGAAGATACGGTTCATCATATCCATGAAAGCCGCAGGTGCATTGGTGAGCCCAAACGGCATCACCACAAACTCGTAGTGTCCATAGCGAGTCCTGAAGGCTGTCTTCGGAATATCCGACTCGCGAATCCTCAGCTGATGGTAGCCTGAGCGAAGATCGATCTTCGAGAAAACCGAAGATCCCTGGAGCTGGTCAAACAAATCATCGATGCGCGGCAAAGGATAACGGTTTTTCACCGTTCTCTTGTTCAGCTGCCTGTAATCGATGCATAGTCTCATGGATCCATCCTTCTTCTTGACAAATAGAACCGGAGCACCCCAAGGTGACGTGCTCGGCCTTACGAATCCCATGTCAAGCAACTCCTGCAACTGCACCTTCAGCTCCCTCAACTCGGCTGGTGCCATGCGATATGGTGCCATCGAGATCGGCTGTGTTTCTGGCAACAATGTGATCTCGAACTCAATCTCCCTCTCAGGAGGTAGCCCTGGTAGCTCATCAGGAAATACGTCAGGGTATTCTGAGACTACTCGGATGTCCTGTATCATCGGCTCCTGATCAGACACCTCCCGAACAAAAGCAAGATATGAATCGCAACCCTGGTCAACCAGTCGTTGGGCTCGCAACACTGAAATGTACTCCATGGTGGAGTCATGCAAAGTACCCTCAAAAGTAAACTCGGGTAGATCAGGAATCCTGAAGACAACGGTCTTCCTAAAGCAATCAACAAGTGCATGATGAGTGGACAGCCAATCCATGCCCAAAATCAAATCGAACTCATCTAGCTGCAGAAGTAGACAATCTGCGATCATCTCGTGACCGCCAATCAGAATGGGCAAGTGCCTGACTATCAGAGATATGACAAATAACTGGCCACCTGGCCCTCGGATGTGATATGGAGACGATAGCGTCTCTGCAACTCTATCTAAAGAAACAAGCAACCTCGAAGCAAGGAAAGAGTGTGTCGCGCCGGAATCAAATAAAACATGGAAAGGTCGGCCCAAGACTGAGACCATACCTTTCACCACAGTAGCCGCTGAACGTGCCTGCTCCTCAGTAACGGCATGTAACTGTCCCTGCCTAGCTGATGCAGCACTAGAACCTGCCACACTCTGCGTCTGTCTCTGCTGCTGCCGCCTAAAGTTGGAGTTCCTGCCACGGAAACTCCCTGGACGCTGTATCTGAGGCTGTGACTGGGAAGGCTGTGGCTGAGGCTCGCCAGAAGCCTGTGGGCACTGTGCTCGGTAATGTCCCCACTCGTGACATCGATAGCATCTGACTGGCCTGGTAGGTGGAGTAGCTGTGCCTGTGCTCCGAGCTGGTCCGGCTGGTGGTCGGTCTACTCGCTGCGACCCAGATGATCGAGCGGACTCTGTGCCACGTCCGACGAGTGCTCCTCCTAGAGTAGTCGATGGAGAAGAGCGAACACTGCCTGTGAAGGACGAACCTGTGGGTCGGAATCGTCTGTCTGACCTCTGCTGCTGAAACGGTCGACGTATCGGTCCAAAAGATCGTCGCGGTCTAGGCGCGGCTCCAGACGAGCTCCCGAAACGTCTCCCCCTGATGTCCTCGAACTTCTCTGCAGCATCGGTAGCCTCGGAGATAGAAGTGATGTGTAACCCTGCCAGCTTCTCCTGCACCTCCTCTCGCATGCCGCCAATGAACTTCTCCAGATTCTCCTCTGGAAATGCGCCAGCTGCTCGTGTATGTCGTGACAGCTCTGTGTATCGGATGAAATAATCTCTGGCGGTCATCTGTCCCTGACGAAGCTCTGCAAACAGTCGGCGCTGGGACTCCTTCCACTTCGCAGAGAAGAAGTGGGCTCTGAACTTCGTCACAAAATCGTTCCAAGTAGGCTCTCGGCCTAACTCGGACACTACGGCCATCCACCATCGCTCGGCGAAGTCTATCAGTGAGTATTCTACGAAAGATAGCCACGTGTTTCGTGGCGCATTAATCGCCCTGAGCACTTTCATTACTCTCATCAGCCACTGCTCAGCGTCATCTGGTGGACCTGTGCCCTCGAACAAGGGTATGTTGGCCCGCTGATAAGAAGTGAAGACTGACTGGTGCCTGTGAATGGCTGCAAACTCGTGTGCATCCTCGTCAGCAAGGTCAACAGGGTCCTGCCCCCTGTCTAAGTCTGCATCCTCCTCAGCTTCATGCTCTGGAATGGCCTCTAGTGGATCATCAGGATGAGGCTGCTCCACCTCAACGGACTGGTGCTGGTCCTGTCGTATCCCATCCTGAGATGGATGGTACGTGAAATCTGACAGATCCTCGAATCTCATCTCTATGTCCGTCTGCCTGTCAGCAATCTCGGTCTGCTGGGCCAATATCTGCTCCTGCTGACCTCTCATAGCAGCCTGCTGCTGCTGAAGATCAGTAAGTGCGCTCAGTATACGTGCCAGCTGATCAGAAGTATCCTGACCTGGTCGAGATGCCATGGCTCTGCATGAGAACCATAATTAATTATAAGGATGCCTTAGACAGATATTTCATAAATGCTTTTCTCTTCTTGGGATATAAGATGAAAATTAATGAAATTGGTGACATCTGTAGTTATTGAATATGAATGTCATATTTCCCTTCTCGAACTCACGACAAGTCGGTAGACTGTCGCTATTCGAGATCTTAATGCTATCGGAATTGTAATATCGCGAATGTGCGTATCGGGGTACCACGGCTCTGATACCAAACTGTGAACCCCTCAGGATCCGGGTACCCGTTTACGACAAAATTCGCAATATTTCATTCACATTGATCGTAGAAGTTGTAGGAAAGCAGGGAAAATTTTTCGCGCGGCTAATTATCCACATGACATTCACATCCACAACATAACCACAAAAATTAAAAGAGACAATGGCACCAAAATTTTCTTTTCATTAATATTCATATCAAGTTACAACATGTACAAGGATCTTCCATTACAACATATATCCCAAAGTGTGATACAAAAGAGATAGCATTTACATCATCATCTGAACAAAAACTAAGACAAAGTAATTCATACCGTCGGGTATAAACTATATCTCCTGGAAGCATGTATATACTGAGCGGCTACTAAACTGCAGGCTGTTTGCCTGCCACACACAATAGGAAGAAAAGGCGTCAGCGGTTGCTGGTACCTCCCAAAAACTTATATAAATTAACGGGCATTTATTATTTACAAAAGAAACAAGTAGAAAGGCGAGAGCAACTCAAATTAAGATTAAATTCTACTTGCAAATGAAAACAGTTTTTCAGGTTACTTGTAAGCATCTCAAATGTTCGTAATGTATTTCTAATGACTTTCCCCTGAACCCGGCATTTCCCATATGTAACATTATTTCGATAGCAGTTGCGTAATCATGAGTGTGTAAGGGGGAATGCATATATCATTTTCCTTAGAGATCATGTTGGTTAGTGAAAGAATGGAAAAGTTGAGATTGTAGAGATCTATTAATTTATTTAAATTCTTGGGTAGAGAGAATGGTCTTTTGATCTTAACTTCTCAATTCCTCAATCTTCAATGTTTCAGATATAACTCCAGATGTTGTAGATGTAGATATGGATGATCTAGATATAGAATCGCCAGTCTGTTGGCGAAGTAACTCAAGCGGTGAAGAAGCCTGCAAATGGCTCTTCCGTCTCGCCCTCTAATTGGAAGCGCGGTCCAATAGAGGGATAGGTCTACTCCCCAACTACGCCACTGAGACGGGTGAGAGAGACTCCCTAGAAAAGTCGCTCTAGAAAAACAGCCCGACTAGTACGGGCAGACGAGCTCGTACGAAAAACTGAAAAACCAGGATCCCCCGCCTGGGTATCCTAAAACAGGGTCAGCGGAATGGTCTAAAGTCGGGATCCCAACGAGGCGTAAAAACACTGCGAGCTCGCGTAAAAACCGTGAAAGAGACTGAGATCCTAGACCCGCGCACTTGGCGGCCGCTGCCCTAACTGGGCTTCCTATTCTCCCGCCCAGTTGAGGGTCACCGCGCCCTCGCACGATCAGGTGTAAAAGTCACCTGACCGGCACCATATATCTGTTTTCAATTATTCATCCTTATTTGTCAACTATCGAGGTATCATGTCTCCTTAGAGATAATTCATTAGAATAAGAGATGTTGGATTTCATAAGCCTGCTATCTTAAGTATGAAAGGGGTTTAAGCACAGATCATAATATGATGTGGAGATTCTAAAATGATTAACTCTACAACTTCAAGGTTCTTATTATACAGATAGTATAGTTGAATAATTTGATATTCAACAACGCGATACGAATATAGATCTATCTTTTTAATGATAACAGTCCACAAAGATTTTGAATTTTAGTCAGAAGAATTAAATATATAGGTTTACTTTAACCAGTCCACGTAATTCTTTTCCATTCTAGCAACATGTTTTTTTTTAAGTAGTTCAGAAATTTTAGAATTTACAATAGAAATAAGGCCATCCACCTTACTCCATACTACCTCATCTTGTTGTACCACCAACAAGGAGTGGTATAATAAATAAGTCTCTAAATCCATGGGATCGGTCCACCCTAATAATAATTTTTTTTTATACATGTACAGCCAGGTTCACCAAAAATCAAAGAAAAGGTTGGTTGTAATATTATTGACGTTAATGCACCCAGATTCTATGATCAATTATTTCCTAAACCAATCTAATTTGGTCTTACTTTCAGGATTTATTTATATATATATATATTTTTTTAAATGTTTATGCCAAGAGAGTAGTTATACGGAGAACACATTGATGCATACCAGACTTTACATGGATATTGGCCATTTGAATTACTCAATATATATATTATATAGGTATAACCCACCTGTAGATCACACCCTACTTTAATATAGATTTCTAAACACTCTCTTTCAATATCAAAATAGTTGTAGAAAGGGAGCAAGTGGAACACTGAATTGAACAGAAAATTTTTGAGCTAGAGCTTGAACTGTTCTTCGAAGGACTGGCTGGGTTTCAAATACAAATTTATGACATGACCATGACCTTCATTTTTAGTACTTTCAGTATTACCAAGTAAGGTAGGATCTTTAGTACTAATATTACCCAGAGCACCTCCATCTCCCTTATGCACACAAAAGATCGAATATTCAAGAAGGCAACATGAGAGGTTGGATTGCTCATACATATCAGCAATAAAGAGTAAAAGTTTGCACCTTTAAATCTTCATTTTTGGAGATTATTTCTTCTGCAAGTAACTCTAAAAGTAAGGAGTTATAGTGGGTGGATGAATGCCTCAAGGAGGAAAAGTTCCAGCAATTCCAGGTAGTCGTTTGGAACAGCAGAGGACTGGAAACTTAGTTTGGGGATTTGTGGAATAAGAGAAGAAGGGAGAATAGGGTCTCGGCTGTAGTAAAAGAATAAATGGGAAAAATAGAAATGAGAAAGAGTAATTAGAATGGAAGGATTAAAAAGAAAAAATTGTAGATTCAACTTTAATCAGAATCTGATTTACTCAAGTCATGCAAATCCATGGCAAAGAACCCTAATGGAACTCAAATATAAACAGAAATAGGAAATCAAGGTGAATGTTATGCCTGGCAGCAATAGAAGGGGCATAGGAATGTACCTATTTCTTCAAACTTGAAGAAGAACCTTGCATGCAAGAGCTTGAATGGACTGAAGCTTCCAGTGGTTGATATCTTAACATTTACAACAGCAATAAGACTGAGATTTTTGCCAAGAAGATGGAAAAGAATGGAGAAGAACTCCCGTCGGCTGGAGAATTTGGAGAAAACAGAAAGAGAAAAAAAAGAGATACGACTGATATGGGAAAAGGGAGGGGCCTTATATAATCAAGATTGGAATATAACCACTTGCCAAGTGGAAAGGAACCCCAGCCACTTGTAATTTGCTGTGATTGCTGTGGCAGACAAGTTATATACATATTCTTTAACGGCTGGAATTTTTTGCTATTATAATACAGTACTGTCTGTTAATGAAAAATAAAATACTTTTATTTTATTATTATTATTATTATTTTCTTTGTTTAACATACTTCAAAATCTTCCGTACGCACGCCTCGAGCGTTGGATTTCGGCGCGAAATATCTTGTTTTGACCGTCTCGGAACGACGATCAATATGAGTACAATGTTGATATACTTTCGGTCGAGTTTCGAATACCCGAAATTTTCGGATACGGCTTTTGTCTAAGACTAAATTTTGTAATTTAAAATATCATATGACCTCTGATTGACGAACGGTCGATTCCGTTGGTCTCGTGTCATCGAATCGGATCTAATGACGGTCTCGGTTCGTTTCGCGGTTTCCGAATTTGCGTTGCGGCTTTTCACGGCGCGTGTTACGAAGGGACCGATTTTTGGTCGATTCCGCCCGAACGACTTTTGATTCACTACTAATTGGTCGTTTTAGGTTGTTTAGTATTGACCGATAACGTTTTTGGGTTCATTAGACCCAAAATCGGACGACTTCGGTTTGATTGGAAACCGGACGCTACACCTCCCTTATATCCACATATTTTTGGACTCCTCCTGAAGTCCAACTCCATCGATCATTCTCGAGCATCCAGCTACTTTGTCTGCACGATCATTCTCGATCACGGAATTTGGGGGTGTGACAGTTGCTACTTAGGTTCGGGGGTATTGTATAGAAAATGTAGTGCATGATGTTAGGGATTTGAATGTAGTGCACATGTTCTCATACTCACTTGTGCCTAATTGTATTTTGCTTAATAATTTCTAATTGAATGTATCTTGGAATACTATCCAACTTGGATGGCCTTCCCTTTGTTTTTGAAAAAAAGTCTCCTTTTCCAAACAAGTCTTCCTTTTGACCCTTTTTCTTCATAAAATAGAGTGGAGTGGGGTATTCTGAATTTGGGAAATCTGGAGCCCTCGTGAATAACCAATCAATGTATATGGAGAAAAATAACATCAAGAAGTGACTTCTCCTTAATACTTGCAATCAATCAAAGACTCTTGTGAGTAGGCTGCCCGGGAGGGGTGGGGTTTGGGGGGGGATACACGAGGAGGATGAAGAGGGGCAATTGGTGAGTAGGATGGGGAATACACGAGGTTGATATTCCGAGACTCGACCGATGCTTCGTCGACGCATCGATGGTGCTTCAAGATGATTGAATGGAATGTGTATGCGTTGCAGTGGTTGAGGCCATCTGACAAGGGATTGCACGTATTTTGAGCGTTGTGTCCAATGTGGAGATGTCAGGCATTGTCATTGGCAATGTCTTAGGAGGACACTTTGGCAGATATTATAACTCGAAAAAGATGCCAGACGAGAAGGCATTGCATTGATTCTCATTAGTGAACTTGGTTAGGGCCTATTCATCTATGGATGCTATGGTCATTGTTGGCGAGGTGTGTGTAAGAGGCCTCTCAAAGGAAGAGACCAACATGTTATTGAGCTACAATACGGAGCCTGGAAGAGGGATGGTGTAGCGTAAGTGTATATGATACTTCACCTAAGAGGAATTTCGATCCTCTGTCGGGACAAAGAGTCAATCACAAAGGTGTTAAAGGGGGTAAGAGAGCTTGTTTATATCATATCTGATGCCTCTTAAAGGGACAATCAATGAAGGTTCTTATCGAGATCTGAAGCTGCAAGATGGCATTACCTACTACCCTTGATTTCAAGGTGGAGCCTTTGAGCTATCATGTACTTGTTGACGAGAAATTTCTTCGTTCACAGATTGCTGCAACAAGGTTGCTCATCGGAGGCTAGGATTACATCAGAATTGTTGGAAGCCAAAGGGCCGTGGAGGTCGGAGATGAGGGAAGTAGAAATGTTGGGGGCTTTTGGTGTGTAAGCTTTAAGAAGATTGATTTGGTGACCTTTGAGACACTTGCCAGCCATGTCGTTGGAATAAGGAGAAATACTACCTCAGTCCTCAGTCCGCCAAAACCTTGGGATTTTATCTCCTTTATCTCTCTCTTTTAGAGATGCTGTATTTAGCGGGTTGGCTACTCGACGAAGGAATGTTTGCACTATTGCTAAGTTAGATCATGGCATCAGAGGGATTGGCTGGGAGAGTGAGGAAAAGGTGCAGACTAATTTTTGCAAAAAATCGCATAGTGAAGGGCGACTGCGTCAAGTGGTTAGCGAGCCTTAACGGGGTGTGCCCTCTTTGGTGATTCCAGATGGACCAGGATATGTGTCGATGTTTAGTTAGGAGTCACAATGGACTGGTCAAGTAGAGGGTATTAACTGCAAGGAGTTGGCAGTTCGGGGGTAGTTCCACATAAGGGGGTTACTCTAGTTTCCAAATGAATATCTTTTCTTGGAATGTAAGAGGCATGGACCAACTGGAGAAGCACAGGGTAATGCGAGATTTAATGATGGAGTACAAGGTAGATATAGACATGATTAAGGAAACTAATGTATCTCATGGGGTGTAGGCCACATAGAGTGAGGTCGACAACTCATGTCTTTCTACATTCGTAGCCATTGAATCAGATGGTGCTTGTGGGAGGCTGATGTTGGTTGGAATGGGGATAGTTTTTAATTGGAGGAAGTTGAAGGGTATGGTCAACATTCTCTTTCGGTTCTCCTGCGATTGGGATGAATTGCTGATGAAGTGCAGTCTTTTCACTAATGTGAATGAACCAATGAATACACCAATACTCGACGAGCTTTTGTAGGACCTTCGTTGCATTTGAGAGAGCTTCCGACTCGAGGCTTGATCTTAGGGGTGGACTTCAACATAATGTTGCGCTCGGAGGACAAACTGGGGATGAGGTGTGGCCTTGATGCTGGTTTGGCGGGTCTTTCACCGCTTATCACTGATATATAGTTGGAGATCATTGATGCAACGAGTTGCCACTATATTTGGAGGAACTCCAGGTCAAGATCAAATATCGATAAAATGCATGTTGAGGTACTATATTTTTTTTTTCGGCAGTAGCCACATGAGGGTGTTACCACGTGCGTACTCGGATTACACCCCCTACTGTTGGAGTCCAAAGAAGGGGTCATATCGAGGTATTTTTTAGATTTGAGTGTTTATAACATTTGGAGGATGTCTTTCAGGAGATGGTGGATGAGTTTTGGAGAGGATGTCATCCAGGTGGGCCAGCCATTGTTCGTATCGCGTCTAGGTTGGGGTAACTAAGGAAGCACCTGGCGGAATACAACATGGATATTCAGGCTCTTTGATGTGACAGAAGAAACACTACACAAGAAGTCACTAAACGAGATAAACTTGAAGATGACATAGAGTTGTTAGCGGAAGAGATCCGAGAGAGAATCAATCAACTTCATCTTATTCACTCGAAGGTAAAAAGTTGGAGGTGGAGTGGAGGCAGAGATCGTGACAACATTTGCTTAAAGAGGGAGACACTAACACACACTTTTGCTCCATGACAGTGGGAGGCGAGGATGAAATTTCATTCAATTCTCTCACAATAGATAGGAAACATGCGTGTGGTGAGAGGTAGGTTGGCAGAGCCTTTCTCACACACTCATTGAGTAGAAGAGTCGTCGGGGAGGGATGGGGATGGCATGGTAGGGGGTTGCACAATTATCAGAGTCGGGCAGAAAAATTAGTGGCTGAGTTTGGGGATTCTGGAGATTAGGAATACAATCTTCCAGCTTAAAGAAGATGGTGCTCTTAGTCCAGATGTTTTTCCTGTGTTGTTTTACAGAGAATTTTGGGAGGTTGTGAAGGAGGATCTCATGGTAGTACTTCATGACTTTGTTCATGCAATTTTGGCTTCGAGCATTTTTACCAAGACTTCTTTTTTTATTGCCAAGCGTGAAGTGATAGATCGTGACAAGATCATAGACCGATAGAAATTTCCAACACGGTATACCTCATTATTGCGAAGAATTTGGAACCGGCTCTCTTCTGTATTGGACTTACTTATTTTCTCGAAACATACAACTTTTATGTTAGGCGGATTGATGGCGGATGGGCTAGCTCTTGCGTAAGAGATGGTGTTGGTCCTGTTGGATTGTAAACAGATTCACGGAAGAGGCTTGGTATGGAAGATTGACTTTTCTAAGGCATATGTAGGGTAGGGATGAGCATTGGGCTGTACCGACTATGCTTAAAAAGTCCAACCCAGCCCAAGCTTGAATCAACATTGGACCGGGCTTGGGCCAAAAATATTAGCCCAAATTACTATTGGGCTGGGCTTGGCCCAACCCATTTAGCTCTATAGCCTGTCCTGGTTGGAGCCCCGATGGTTGGCCCGATAACTTGACCCGGTTGGACAGCTCGATAACAACCCCCACCCCAATCCATCGCGCATGCGAAGACGTTTCCAATCTGGAAGAGCCCCCTAGCTCCTCCCTTGGGTTCAACCCTAAATTCCTAAACAAAGTATTGTTCAATACTTCCAGCCCCAATCCCTTACCACCCGTGCCCTAACATTAGTTACCGCAATTACTCTTGTGCTCCCTCGTGTGGCTGTACCCTCATCTTCCGGCACTGCGATATCCTTTAGCCTCCTCCAGTGGCCCAAGGGCACGACTCCTCGATCCCTCCTCTGTTGTCTAGCAAGTAGCAACGCAACGAATCCCCAGGTCAGTGTGCCTCTTCCAGCCATCGAGTGGAGCCCTTCTCTTCCTCAGCTTGGTGGCACCATGCAGGAAAATACCATGTACCCTTTATTTTTACGGGTTGTTTGAATTTTTTTACCTTTATATATTGTTGAAGTTGGATGAGCAGTATATTAGAATTTTCCAGATTTGGTGCTTTTACTACTGTGCACTTGATCATGGATGAATTGTTTATCCTATGTTTGCTGATTCGGTGCTCAGTGTTTGTAATGATGGTTATGGTGTTTGCTAGAAAATGCAGATTGTGTGCTTTATTTGCTTTACTGGAGTGTGTTCAATTTTCTTGCTGAGAACCTTGAAGTTGCATATTTTGTACTGCGTATTTTTATGCACAAGTTAGACTTGAGTTAGAGAAATGGTTTAATCTTGTCCTATCCTGATAAATTTCTGGCCAATTCATTGTTTAGGGACCTTGTGGATTATGACCAGTAACCTTAGTTGGACTCGTGGTTGTTGTTTAGTGTCGAATTTATGATAGGTACTGTAGCATGGCAAATGAATATCCCTCATCTCTTACCAACTGGGATAAAAACGAAATATATCAATGTGATCTATTCTGTAAGAAGTTGACATACACAGTAAAAATCGATACCTTTTGTTAATATGTGTGGATTTCTTCTATTAACCATCTATCAATATGTTTATGGGTTTGCTTCCGTTCAAGAGATTGACTTACACTAAGCAAAAAAAATAAGTACAAACAATACCTAAAGGGGTAAACAATGTGTGAAAATGCACATAAGACTTTACCATGATCAATTGATGTGCAACTTGAACTTGAGTAGGCTTAATGCAACAACATATTACAAGCCAAGTTTTGTTGCCTTTCTAATGCCTCATATATACGGACCGATCCGGCCCATGCCCTACCCATAAAAATAGGACCGGGCTTGGGCTGACCAAAAACAAATTAGGTGGGCCTCGACCCGGCCCAATGCTCCATTTATTAAATGGGCTTGGGCCTTAAAGGGCCCGGTCCAAGCCCGACTCATGCTCATCTCTAGATGTATGAGCATGGATTGGTACTTTATATGGGCGTCGTTGCATCAGAGAAGATTTCCTGAACCTTGGATTGCATGGAGGAAGAGGTGTATCGCGATGGCCTCATACGCGGTCCTAGTGACCGTAAAGGGGTTTGTATTTCAGCCGCAGAGGGCGGTTTGGCTGGGATTCACCCTGACACCTCTTCTGTTTGTGGCGATTGCTGATATGTTAAAAGCGATGATGAAATTGGCATTTGACGATGGTTTTTGCGTAGGGTGTAGATGCAGGGATAATTCTATTACCATCCTCTAGTAGGCACAATTCTATTCATTGAATGTGTAAAGGAGCAAGAAAGGGGGCATTTTGTATTATGGTTATATTTAGTGACGTTTCTAGCATTCGGATTAATAGGGAGAAGTCGACTTTTGTCACATTTGGGCTCTCACAGTTTGAGATTCATGTGTCTATTTTGGTGCTTTGGTGTTTAAGTACATCTCCCTTTAGTTGGTGGCAAACTTCATGTATCTGAATTGCAACCCCTGCTGGATAGGATTGAGGAGAAGCTGGAGGGTTGGATGGCTGCAATCCACTCTAGATGCGGGAAACTGGTTTTACTTAAGCACGTTTTCTCGGCTATTCCCATCTTTTATTCTCCCGCCAGGATGTTACTAGTTGGAGTGCACACGAGGGTGGAATGGCTGATGAGGCACTTCTTTTGGGAAGATGCTAGGTGTGAGAAGAATGAGATTGATCTCCTTGGTTGGGATACAATGACTAGATCGAAGAAAGATGGGGGTCACTAATAAAGCTTTTCTGGTTAAGTGCATTGTCAGACTGTAGGGAAAATATGAAGACTTGGTGTGCTGCCCGATACAAAATATCTACAATGTTAGAGCTTCTTTATTAGCACCACCAACCTGATTGCGTTCCTCCCTGCAAGGAAAATCTAGATTGCTGCTTGAGATGATGGGTTTGTTGAGACCCGTGGTTGGTAGCGGTAAGCTTTTCCTCTTTTCGTTGGATGATTGGACTAGTGCGTGCCCTTTTGTAGATCATTTTACTAGACTATTCACATTGACATGTAACAATGATACCACGCTGACGCAAACACAGACGAATAGAAACTAGGATCCCCTTTTTACAACTAACTTAGAAGAGTGGCTAATGGATTTTCTGCATATTCTAGCAAGGTGATGGACGTGGAGAGCCCTGTGACTGGCATGGTTCATTGGGTATAGGGAAGTGACAATTTTTCCATAAAGAATGTGTATAAGGTTTTTTGACATCACAAGAGTTGGTGCATGATGACTTGAGGTGAGACCGCAAGTTGATTTAGAAGAACAGAATTCCGTAACAGATCAAGGTGTTTCTTTGGTTGGTGAGGCATGGCCATGTACTTATGAAGGAGCATAGAAACAAAATTCTTCGAACATGGGACTTGGTTTGCGGGAGGTGTGGCAATGACATTGAGGACTTGGACCTTCTTCGGCTGCATCCATTCGGTGAACTTTTGGGCATAGCATTGGAATTCCGTGGTTGAGGATGATACTACTTTCGTAGCAATTCTTAGGAGGATAGTAAGATATCTTTTGCACATATTTGGATTCTCTAGTGTGCTTGAAATGAGTCTTTTTATTCTGAAAATGTACTTGAGCATAACAATGTCATGCATATGACTTTGCCCATTATACATTAATTTTATATTTATTTAAAGCTCATGGTGGGTTCCATCTCATGACTACATCCTCTTCTCTTAAAAAAACCAATGGCTCATTTATAATTCTTTTTTTAAAGTGTAAATCGGGTGATCCCCCATTGCGGGGGTCGCCTCCTAAAAAATTCCATTAAATAAGTTTTTAGGTTACATTACCGTGAGCTCCAAAGACTATGAAGCGCCTTACAATGCGACACTACATTCTCAAGATAAAACCTCTGGTTGTTGAAAATCAAATCATTTCTCCCTGCCCAAATGTCCCAAAGAGCAGCGAACGACCTTGAGCAGTCATTTGTTGAGTTGGTGCTGACCGTTCGTACATATCTCTAGAATTCCACCGCATCTTCGCTCGTGACCTAATGAACACCTACTTCCCTTCAGATCCGCACCAACTCCGAGCACTTGAAGAACAAGTGCTCCGAGTCCTCCATCCCACCGCACTTGTCGCACATTGTGTTCCAGAACCAATAACCTTTCCCTCCTTGCTTTATCACACAAGCGACCACATCTCATACACCAAAGGAAAATTTTGACCATGCATGGTATCTGTGATGCCCAAATGATTTTCATGTCTTGGCATAACTCTTTATCTCTCTCATCTGCCCTTCTTCTAAACTCCTTGTAAGATTTTTTCACAGAGAATCTTGAGCCCTCTCAACAAAAGTGATCGATGACTCGCGAGAAGTCTCGTGGTGTTGACAGTTTAGCTTGTAACCTGAGGTACTCATCCAATCGTTGATCCGATAGCTCCGTGAGGAACTATGGCAACCACAATCCAACATCAACTAACTGCGAAAGCGTAGCCTCCTTCGATGCAGCCAAAGAAAAAGGCACGGGAATCGGCCCTCCAACGCACCCTCCCCCATCCAATCATCACGCTAGAATCTGAATAGGTGACCATCTCCCATATTAGGTTGAAGCTTATGTGAGAACAACGACATGACCTGACGTATCCCACCCCAAAGCGGCGACTCACCGGCCCCTTCTAGCTACCATGTCTCCTCTAACCTGATAAATCGTCCTTACAAGTCTATTATCCAATGAGGTAGAGTGTCCCCATATGGAGGTCACTCATTTCGTGATGAGTGCCTTATTCATACATTCCACGTTACAAACTCTGAGACCGCCCTCGTCACGACCCTTTGTAACCTCATCCCACTTTACCAGGTGCATCCTTGGCCCATGCTGTTTCCCATCTGACCAGAAGAATCTCCTCATCAAAGTTTTTATCTTCTTTCTAACCCCCACCGACATCATCGTAGTGGAGTAGAAGAAGATCGGTATCGCCAAGAGCACGTGCTTTAACATAACCAACTTTCCTCCTCTGGATAAAATGACTGCCTTCCATCCCGCCAATCTTTGTTCTATTTTCTGTACCAACCCATCCCAATCTGCCTTCCTCAGCTTCTTAGCCACCAACGGCAACCCCAAGTATGTGATAAGAAGGTCCCCTCACTGGCCATTTGGTCAGTCCCACAATGACTGCTCATTTAGCCTCATTCATCCTGAAAGTAATAACCATCGACTTTCGCTTGTTGGTCTCCAGGCCCGAGAGCCTACCAAAAATCTCGACTAGCTGTACCGTATTTGCATTCTGATCCTCTGTTCCCCCCCAAGAAGAGAATCGTATCGGCAACATACCGTAAAAGAGTGATCGAGATGTCCTCCTTACCGAACCCCTTACACCAACCGCAATCTAGTGCCTGCCTGAAAAGTACCCCCAAAGCATCCGCTACTAGAATAAACAACATAGGTGCCAATGGACACCCTTGTCTCACTCCCCGCCGCGGCTGGAAAAGGTCCCATTCGGGTTTACCATTCACCAGGATAGAGTAAGAAGATGTGGTGACACATCTCTTCATCCAGCTCACCCAGGCCTCTGGGAAACCTCTCCTTCGCAGAAACACCCATAGGAATCTCCCGTCGACACGGTCCTAAGCCTTTGTGAAGTTTATCTTTCATAAGACCCCTTTCGTCCTTGATCGTTTCCTATCTAGGTAGATCTCCGAGGCCATCACTAGACCATCTGCCATCTGTCTCTCTGGAATGAACATAGATTGGCCTTGGAGCACCAACGAGTCCAGAATCCCTTTAAGCCTGTTCGCCAACAACTTAGCCACTTTGAGATAGATCGCATTGGAGAGCGTGATAGGCCTAAAATCGTCCATCCTTATGGGAGTATCTCTCTTCAGTAGTAGGAACAACAAAGCTCTATTGATCTTCTCGAATCCAACATTTCCTTCTCTGAACTAATTCAACACTTCCAAAATCTCCTCCTTCAACGGATCCCATAACTCACGGTAGAAGAAAAATCGGGAGTCCATCTGGGCCTGGGGCGCCGTCGGCATTCAGGTCCCATATCGCTCTCCTCACTTCTTCCATCGAAAAAGGTATAAGTAGGTTCTTCGCTTGCGTTGCGGATAAGGTTTCCGTTCTCCCCAACCAACCCTAGCCACCTCCTCTTTTCCTCCACGTCGCCTGTATGAAGTGCCCCCGTAATGCACCTCCAATCGTCGCCTCGCTCAACACATGAACCCCTCTGACCTCAAGCTCGTGTATACAGTTCCTTCTCCACCGACCCGAAGCCATGGAAGGGAGGAATCTCGTGTTGGCATCCCTTTCTTTTAGCCACTTCTGCCTGGATCTTTGTCGCCATTCTACCTCTTCTTTTTTGTCTTCTAGCAGCAGCTCCTCCAGCAGGCTCTGCCTCACCGTGAACTCTTCCTCCTCCAGTCCTCTGTCATCATCTAATCCATCTAGCCTGGTGACCTCTCCTTGAACCTCCGCCCTTCTGGCCTTCCGTCTTGCCTTCATCTCCCTCCGAAAGCTGTGAGGAACACCTTCAAGGACATGAGTTTTGCCACCAGTCTTGATACCGCCAAGCCCTCCGACGCATAGCTTCTCCACTCGCCTCCACTGCCTCTCTGAAGCCCTCTTTTAATAACCAGCATCGTTCAAAACGGAAGAAGAATCGTATGTTCCCCTCCTCACCATACGACCACAGAATTGGTGTGTGGTCTGAGTGTGACCTCGGGAGTGCCCATACCCTCGAAAGGGGAAACCTCTCTGTTCCTTCAGGTGAAAGAAGGAATCTGCCTAGTCTCGAGCAGTGTTGCAATAGTCGACCGACTATCCCGAATAGTCGGTCCGACTATGCGGTTCGGTGGGGTACCCGACTGAACAGACCTGCAGTCGGACAATAGTCGGCCCGACCGAATAGTCGGCCGACTGGCCCGACTATGGGGCCGACTGGAGTTTGACTCTTTATATTTTTTTATTTTCAATTTTCAATATTTATGGGTTACATTTTACCACGGTATCGCCACAAATGTCAAATTTTATGTCTATTATATTGATTGATACTTTTGTCTTGGATTCATGTTAAATAATGACCATATATGTATAAAAATATAAGAATATATGTATTATAAGTAATTTTTATATTAAAAAAATACAAAACCGAATAATTCCGAATAGTCGCCCGAATACCGATTATTCTCTATTCAGTGACCCCTCCGACTGAATACCGAATACCGTCTTCTGCAACACTCGTCTCGAGCGTGCTCTAACATTGCGCCATGTGTATGCGCATCCAGCGACATTGACTATTGATAGCCCCAAGCTGTGAATCACCCTCTGGAACTCCTTGGAACCCAGGTCGCCACCATCAGTCCCCCTTTGTCGATCACCGGGGAGCAACATAACGTCGAATTCCCCCCCTCCCCCCAATGATCCAAAACCCGCCTCTCTTATATTGCCCAGATGTTCGAGTTCCATCGTTAGAGTACCTCTTTCACTGCCAATTGGACAATAGACATTCGTAATGAGTAAATTGAGGTCATCCGTCTGCCGCCTCAGTAGAATGATAAGTTGAACAATGATTTTGACTCTTCAAGAAGATCAAAAACCTCCTTATTCCATCCGGTCGTCAACCCTCCCGAAGCACCATGTGTCTCCAGTGTTGCCAATTCGAAGCGACCGCCTCCATCCATAACCCTTCTTGCATCGCTCACGCCTCGAGAAAGTTTGGTCTCTTGAAGAAGGAAAATATCTGACTTTGCCTCTGCGATAAGATTTCTCACTCCCAACTGCTTTTCAGGCCGACCTAATCCTCTGACGTTTCAAGAAAAAATCTTCATTGACATAGGACATGTGTCGACTTCTTAGGCTGTATAAGCCCCAGGAGCTTAGCTACATCCCTATCCAAGATGCGAAACCGATTCAAGAAGATCTGTAAGGCTGTTGACGTCCCTAGTATGTTCTCCTCCTCCCGTTCCGTCGATGCGAGCACTGTCTCTTGCCTCTGCTTCCTACTCCCCTTGCTGCAAACCCCTCATGCATAACATGTCCCATACATGTTTACCTTTTCCTTCAGCTCCTGGAGTCGTGCTTCCCCAACTTGCCCCTTTTCTTCCTGGAAAACCTTCTCTCTGATCTCCGCCTGAAGCGTGCCCCCTCCAGGTCAACCCCCGAGCTCACCACCTCCCCTCCCTCTTTCTTTCCCCTCCCTGCCTCTCATCCCCTCTGCTATAATCTGGCCCCTCGAACCCCTCTGACCTCTTTGATAGACCGGGTTCTCGAACCTCTCCCAGTCGCCTTTCAGTTTCGACACTCGCAGAGGAATCGTGGAGCTGCGCATCCGGGTCCAGGTTGTGGTTCGATGGAGCCTCGCCCTGGATACCGTCATTGGCGATCGGAACCTGCTCCTCGGTTACGATGTTGTCTTTCAACTCAGGTCGGCCCGACGGGTTTGGAGTCCGGGCCTTGAGAGGGTCCGAATACCCATGCTTTTCAATGGCGATCAGAACCTTCTCCCCGATTCAGAACCTCCCTGATGTTGTCTTTCACTCCGGGTTGGCCCAACGGGTTAGGAGTCCGGACCTTAAGAGGGCCTGAATACTCGTGTTCGGCCCACAGATCTGGAGTATCTACTTCCATCTGTGCCAGTTCATACTTCGCAATAATCTCCCTTGCGTTACCATCCTCTAGTAGGCACTATTCAATTCATTGATGGTGCAAAGGAGCAAGAAAGGGTGCATTTTGCATTATGATCATATTTAGTGACATTTCTGGCATTCAGATTAATAGGGAGAAGTCGGCTTTTGTCACATTTGCGCTCTTACAGTTTGGGATTCATGAGTCTATTTTGGTGCTTTGGTGTTTAAGTACATTACTACAAATAACTTGTTAGGTTCTCCCTTTAGTTGGTGGCAAACTTCATGTATCTGAGTGGCAACCCCTGCTGGATAGGATCGAGGAGAAGTTGGCGGGTTGGATGGCTGCAATCCACTCTAGATGCGGGAAACTGGTTTTACTTAAGCATGTTTTCTCGGCTATTCCCATCTTCTATTCTCCCGCCATGATGTTACTAGTTGGAGTGTACACGAGGGTGGAATGGTTGATGAGGCACTTTGATGCAAAATGGAATTCGGCGCGGCGCGGGAAATAGATTTGACGGTGGATTTTCGATGGTAGAAGAAAATAGATGGGTTGAGAAGAAGAAACTGGAAGGGTTGAGAAGAGAAGACACGCCGGATGCGCGGGGTTCGAGAAGAAGAACGCGTAGACCGCGAGGGGAAGAGAAAAGAGACTCGTCAGGAATACGAGGGGTTTGGGAGGAGAAGAAGAACACGTGTAGATCACGCGGGGAGAAGGAGAGAGAGGGGAGAGGAGAGAGAGATAAATCTCTATTTTATCACATCTTGAACTGACTAAAATATTGGACACTCATCCCTTTATATAGGAGGATGACATTACAAGAATAGAAAATAATTTAAACCGACAATCAATTATCTTAAACTGACTCTAACTAATTAACCGACTGACTACCAAATTTGAAATTCAAATTAAGACTAATTGAGATCACACGCGATCTCTTTATTTAAAATTGCGACAACTTAAAAAACGTAAATAAAAAACGGCCACAATTTAAATAATTAGACGGCCCTACATGTCGAGTCCACGCTGCATCAACTCTCCTCCGCTTTTAAAAAATTCGTCTCCCGACGAATTGCTTGAACCTTGAGGCTTGACATAAGGCGCTTCATGAACTTGTGTCGACGAGCGCGTGAACACGAATCATGAGATATGCAACTCAAATCATATTGCATCTTCCAATGCGCGACGGGATCATCGAATCGTAGGGACGATTCGGTTGCCATGCTCTGATACCAAATGATGCAAAATGGAATTCGGCGCGGCGCGGGAAATAGATTTGACGGTGGATTTTCGATGGTAGAAGAAAATAGATGGGTTGAGAAGAAGAAACTGGAAGGGTTGAGAAGAGAAGACACGCCGGATGCGCGGGGTTCGAGAAGAAGAACACGTAGACCGCGAGGGGAAGAGAAAAGAGACTCGTCAGGAATACGAGGGGTTTGGGAGGAGAAGAAGAACACGTGTAGATCACGCGGGGAGAAGGAGAGAGAGGGGAGAGGAGAGAGAGATAAATCTCTATTTTATCACATCTTGAACTGACTAAAACATTGGACACTCATCCCTTTATATAGGAGGGATAACATTACAAGAATGTCAAGAATAGAAAATAATTTAAACCGACAATCAATTATCTTAAATTGACTCTAACTAATTAACCGACTGACTACCAAATTTGAAATTCAAATTAAGACTAATTGAGATCACACGCGATCTCTTTATTTAAAATTGCGACAACTTAAAAAACGTAAATAAAATTAACGGCCACAATTTAAATAATTAGACGGCCCTACATGTCGAGTCCACGCTGCATCACACTTCTTTTAGGAAGATGTTAGGCGTGAGAAGAATGAGATTGATCTCCTTGGTTGGGATACAATGACTAGATCGAAGAAAGATGGGGGGTCACTAATAAAGCTTTTCTGGTTAAGTGCATTGTCAGACTGTAGGGAAAATATGAAGACTTGTTGTGCTGCCTGATACGAAATATCTACAATGTTAGAGCTTCTTTATTAGCACCACCAACCCGATTGCGTTCCTCCCTGCAAGGAAAATCTAGATTGCCGCTTGAGATGATGGGTTTGTTGAGACCCATGGTTGGTAGCGGTAAGCTTTTCCTCTTTTCGTTGGATGATTGTACTAGTGCGTGCCCTTTTGTAGATTGTTTTACTAGACTATTCACGTTGACATGTAACAATGATACCACGATGACGCAAACACAGACGAATAGAAACTAGGCTCCCCTTTTTACAACTAACTTAGAAGAACGGCTAATGAATTTTCTGCATATTCTAGCAAGCTGATGGACGTGGAGAGCCCTATGTCTGGCATGGATTGTTGGGTATGGGGAAGTGACAAATTTTTTTATCCAGAATGTGTATAAGATTTTTTGACGTCACAAGAGTTGGTGCATGATGACTTGAGGTGAGACCACAAGTTGATTTGGAAGAACAGAATTCCGTAACAGATCAAGGTGTTTCTTTGGTTGGTGAGGCTTGGTCATGCACTTATGAAGGAGCATATAGACAAAATTCTTCGAACATGGGACTTAGTTTGCGGAAGGTGTGGCAAAAACATTGAGGACTTGGACTTTCTTCGGCTGCATCCATTCGATGAACTTTTGGGCATAGCATTGGAACTCCGTGGTTGAGGATGGCACTGCTTTTGTGGAAATTCTTAGGAGGATAGTACGATATGTTTTGCACGTATTTTGATTCTTTAGTGTGCTTGAAATGAGTCTTTTTATTCTGAAAATGTACTTGAGCTTAACAATGTCATGCATATGGCTTTGTCCATTATTCGTTAATTTTATATTTATTTAAAGCTCATGGTGGTTCCATCTCATGACTACATCCTCTTCTCTTAAAAAACCAATGGCTCATGTATAATTCTCTTTTTTGAATGTAAGTCGGGTGATCCATTATTGCGAGGGTCATCGCCTAAAAAATCCATTAAATAAGTTTTTAGGTTACATTTATCGTGAGCTCCAAAGACTATGAAGCGCCTTACGATGCGACACTACATTCTCAAGATAAAACCTCTGGTTGTTGAAATTCAAATCATTTCTGCCTGCCCAAATGGCCCAAAAAGCAGCGAACGGCTTTGAGCAGTGATCCGTTGCGTTGGTGCCGACCGTTCGTATAGATCTTCAGATTTCTGCAGCATCTTTGCTTGCGACCCAATGAACACCTACTTCCCTTCAGATCCGCACCGACTCCGAGCACTTGAAGAACAAGTGCTCCGAGTCCTCCATCCCACCGCACCTGTCGCACATTATGTTGTCCAGACCCAATAACCCTTCCCTCCTTGCTTTATCACACAAGCGACCACTTCTCGTACACCAAAGGAAAATTTTGACCTTGCATGGTATCTGTGATGCCCAAATGATTTTCATGTCTTGGCATAGCTCTGTATCTCGCTCATCTGCCCTTCTTCTAAAGTCCTTGTAAGATTTTTTCACAGAGAATCTTGAGCTCTCTCAACAAAAGTGATCGATTACTCGCGAGAAGTCTCGTGGTGTTGACAATTTAGCTTGTAACCTGAGGTACTCTTCCAATCGTTGATCTGATAGCTCTGTGAGGAACTGCGGCAACCACGATCCAACATCAACCAACTGCGAAAGCGTAGCCTCCTTCGATGCAGCCAAAGAAAAAAGGCACGGGAATCGACCCTCCAACACACCCTCCCCCATCCAATCATCACGCTAGAATCTGAATAGGTGACCATCTCCCATATTAGGCCGAAGCTTATGTAAGAACAACGACAGGACCTACCAACCCAAAGCGACGACTCAAACCAGCCCCTTCTAGCTACCATTTCCCCTTTAACCCCGTAAATCGTCCTTACAAGTCTATCTGCCAACGAGGTAGAGGGTCCCCATATGCAGGTCACCCATTTGGTGATGAGTGCCTTATTCATACATTCCACGTTACGAACTCTGAGACCGCCCTCGTTGCGACCCTTTGTAACCTCGTCCCACTTTACCAGGTGCATCCTTGGCCCATGCCGTTTCCCATCTGACTAGAAGAATCTCCTCATTAAAGTTTCCATCTTCTTTCTGACCCCCATCGACATCAGCCTAGTGGAGTAGAAGAAGATCAGTATTGCCGAGAGCACATGCTTTAACAGAACCAACTTTCCTCCTCTGGATAAAGTAACTGCCTCCCATCCTGCCAATCTTTGTTCTATTTTCTATGCCAGTCCATCCCAATCTGTCTTCCTCAGCTTCCCAGCCACCAACGACAACCCCAAGTATGTGATAGGAAGGTCCCCCAGTGGGCATTTGGTCAGTCCCGCAATGACTGCTCGTTCTGCCTCATTCATCCCAAAAGTAATAACCACCGACTTTCGCTTGCTGGTCTCCAGACCCGAGAGACTACCAAAAATCTTGACTAGCTGTACCGCATTTGTATTCTGAGCCTCTGTTCCCCCAAGAAGAGAATCGTATCGTCAGCATACTGTAAAACAGTGACCGAGATGTCCTCCTTACTGAACCCCTTACACCAACCGCAATCTAGTGCCTGCCTGAAAAGTACTCCCAAAGCATCCACTACCAGAATAAACAACATAGGTGCCAATGAATACCCCTGTCTCACTCCCCGCTGCAGCTGGAAAAAGCCCCATTCAGGTTTACCATTCACTAGGATAGAGTAAGAAACCCTTCATCTAGCTCACCTAGGCCTTCGGGAAACCTCTCCTTCGCGGAAACACCCATAGGAATCTCCAATCGATACTGTTATAAGCCTTTGCGTAGTTTATCTTTCATAAGACCCCTTTCGTCTTTGAATGCTTCCAATCTAGGCAGATCTCTAAGGCCATCAGTAGGCCATCTGCCATCTGTCTCCCTGGAATAAACGCATATTGGCCTTGGAGCACCAACGAGTCCAAAATCCCTTTAAGCTTGTCCGCTTACAACTTAGCCACTTTGAGATAGATCACATTGGAGAGCGTGATAGGCCTAAAATCGTCCACCCTTATGGGAGTATCTCTCTTCGGTAGTAGGAACAACAAAGCTCTATTGATATTCTCGAATCCAACATTTCCTTCTCTGAACTAATTCAGCACTTCCAAAATCTCCTCCTTCAACGGATCCCATAACTCACGGTAGAAGAAAAATCGGGAGTCCATCTGGGCCTGGGGCGCCGTCCGCATTCAGGTCCCATATCGCTCTCCTCACTTCTTCCACCGAAAAAGGTACAAGTAGGTTCTTCGCTTAGCGTTGCGGATAAGGTTTCCGTTCTCCCCAACCAACCCTAGCCACCTCCTCTTTTCCTCCACGTCGCCTGTATGAAGTGCCCTCGTATTGCACCTCCAATCGCCGCCGCACCCGACACATGAACTTCTCTGACCTCAAGCTCGTGTATATAGTTCCTTCTCCGCCGACCCGAAGCCATGGAATAGAGGAATCTCGTGTTGGCGTCCCCTTCTTTTAGCCACTTCTGCCTGGATCTTTGTCGCCACTCTACCTCTTCTTTTTTGTCTTCTAGCAGCAACTCCTCCTGCAGGCTCTGCCTCATCGTGATCTCCTCCTCCAGTCCTCTGTCATCATCTAATCCATCCAGCCTGGTGACCTCTCCTTGAACCTCCGCCCTTCTGGCCTTCCGTCTTGCCTTCATCTCCCTCCCGAATGCTGTGAGGAACACCTTCAAGGACATGAGTTTTGCCACCAGTCTTGATTACGCCAAGCCCTCCGGTGCATAGATTTTCCACTCTCCTCCACTGCCTCTCTGAAGCCCTCTTCTAATAACCAGCATCGTTCAAAATGGAAGAAGAATCGTCTCTTCCACTCCTCACCATACGACCACAGAATCGGTGTGTGGTCTGAGTGTGAACTCGGGAGTGCCCATGCCCTCGAAAGGGGACTCTCTGCTCTAATATTGTGCCATGTGTATGCGCATCCAGCGACATTGACTTTTGATAGCCCCAGGTCGTGAATCTGCCCAGTCTGGAGCATGCTCTAATATTGCGCCATGTGTATGCGCATCCAACGACATTGACTATTGATAGCCCCAGGTCGTGAGTCACCCTCCGGAACTCCTCAGAACCCAGGTCGCCACCACCAGTCCCCCTTGGTCGATCACCGGGGAGCAACGTAACGCTGTGGTCCCCCCCACCCCCAATGATCCAAAACCCCGTCTCCGTTATAGTGCTCGGATGTTCAAGTTCTGTCGCCAGAGTACCTCTTTCACTGCCAATTGGACCATAGACATTCGTAATGAGCAAATTGAGGCCATCCGTCTACCGCCTCAGTAGAACCAATAAGTTGAACAACAATTTTGACTCTTCCAGAAGATCAAAAACCTCCTTATTCCATCCGGTCATCAGCCCTTTCGAAGCACCATGTTTCTCCAATTCTGCCAATTCGAAGCGACTGCCTCCATTCATAACCCTTCTTGTATCACGCCCGCCTCGAGAAAGTTTGGTCTCTTGAAGGAGCAAAATATCTGACTTTGCCTCTGCGATAAGATTTCTCACTCCCAATCGCTTTTCGGGCCGACCTAATCCTTTGACGTTCCAAGAAAGAATCTTCATTGACATAGGACATGCGACGACTTCTTAGGCTGTATAAGCCCCAGGAGCTCAGCTACATCCCTATCCAAGATGCGAAACCGATTCGAGAAGATCTGTAAGGCTGTTGACGTCCCTAGTATGTTCTCCTCCTCCTGTTCCGCCGATGCGAGCACTGTCGCTTGCCTCTGCTTCCTACTCCCCTTGCAGCAAACCCCTCTCGCATAACATGTCCCAAACCTGTCTACCTCTTCTTCTAGCTCCTGTTGCCCCGGGTTGCACCTTTTCTTCCTACTTCTCTCTGATCTCTGCTTGAGGCACGCCCCCTCCAGGTCAACCCCCGAGCTCACCGTCTCCCCCTCCCTCTTTCTTTCCCATCCATGCCTCTCCTTCCCTCTACTATCATCTGGCCCCTTAACCCCTCTGATGTCTTTGACAGACCGGGTTCTCGAACCTCTCCCAGTCGCCTTTCAGTTTTGACACTCGTGGAGGAATCGTGGAGCTGCGCATCCGGGTCTAGGTTGTGGTTCGACGGAGCCTCCCCTCGGATACCGTCATTGGCGATCAGAATCTGCTCCTCGATTATGATGTTGTCTTTCAACTCGGGTCGGCCCGACGGGTTAGGAGTCCAGGCCTTGAGAGGGTCTGAATACCCGTGCTCTTCAATGGCTATCAGAACCTGCTCCTCGGTTATGTTGTTGTCTTTCACCCCGGGTTGGCCCGACGGATTATGATCCGGACCTTAAGAGGGCCCGAATACTCGTGTTCGGCCCCCCAGATCCATAGTATCTACTTCTATCCGCGCCAGTTCATACTTCGCAATAATCTCCCTTACGTTTGTTGCTGGAATAAAAAGGGATATGTGCCGTCCTCGAAATTAGGTCTTTACTTCATTGATCGCTATTGAATGTCTTGAAACAGATTTCTTGCAGGATACGAGTCATCCCCAGCGAACGCGACGCTCCGCCTTCATGGCTCCGATTTGGCTTTCTCGAAGGGATGCCGGCCATCCTTGGTGCCGCTTCTTCAGAAATCTGCCGCTTCGGCCTCCCTTTCGCTTCCCATTGACGCTTCTACACCAGACCTCAGGCTGCCTGGTCCGCCGAGGCGAGCTCGATAAAGATCATCCTTCCTGCTAAACAGATCCTTCTCCAGTCCAAGCCATCCGTCGTGAAATTCCCCACCTTGAGGATGACGTCTGGAGGTTCCCTCGGGCGACATCCTGAGGTTTCAACCTCAACTACCTCCACAGTGATTCGTAACAACTCGCGAATGCTCAACAAGCTTCTCATCTCGAAAGGGACCCCTTTTGCGATCATGCAGTCCATCATTTTCAGACTCATCAGCCCGTCGGAATCTCTTGGTTTGCACCATCGAAGGTGCGCCCACCCCTCTTTTGTCCACCGCAGTAGCTCTTTCATCTCCAACTCTTCAAGACCCCTAGCCAAGACTCTCCCAATGGACAACTGCACGATATCTCTTCCGAACCGCGTCGCCGATACCATTCCCACATCAGATGTGCTCCGAAGCAATGCATCTGCACCCCCCTTCTCCTACCAGCACGCCTTCACACCCTATCAAACCAACATTAGGACACCTCCGCAACTGTGGGCACGAACCGCTCCTGTGAGAGAAACGATGGCGTTAGAAGCATCGAATCGGTTCACGACATTGCCGAGCCTAGTCGACCATGGAGCTGCATCTAAAGCAGCCTCTTCCGAATGGGTTGGAGAAGCGTCGCCAGAATGTCTCCCATTCCCAGCCTCCCTTCTTCGTGCCACGATGTCGTGCTTCCCTCGGCGGACCTCCACCCAACCTTCCTCATGCTCCATCAACATGTCATTCAAAAACCCGCTCATGTATAATTCTTGTTGTTGGGGTTTTGTTGCATAAAATAAAGGTAGTAATGTTGAAAGAAAGGGTTCGTGTATGCTATAAGAGTTGAGTCTGTGATTGCAATGAGAAGGAGCATCATTTGAGGTCAATAAGATGACAACCATGTCTGGCAACTTTACATGTTTCAGGTCAGGTCGAGGTTGTTGCTTATGTGATGTTTGATGCTGGTTGAGGGGAGGGGGCGATTTTTGTTAGATGCTGGTTGAGGGGAGGGGGTGATTTTTGTTACATACAGGAAATAAAAAAATGAAAGGTCAAACAATACAAATTCCTTGGAATCGTCGAGGCATAAGCCTTTGTTTTCATGAGCAAAGTATGCAATTTAGCTAAAAATATTATATAATATTAATAAAATTATAGAGATCTTTACACCCATAACCTCGAGTAATTTCGTAATAACATTCATAACCCTGCATAATCGCGAATTACATGAGAAACCCTAAGTAAAGCTTAACTCTTACATGATATAACCCTATGTTATGTTCCGTTTGAGATGTTCGTTATATTTGATGGTTTCCGTTAAAAAAAGACAATGTTGCCCTTAATACTCATTCTTATTTGCAAATCATGCCATCACATTCTCTCTCTCATCACTTTGGATGGGATGGCAGCCGTCACCATCCAAAGCATGACGAGGAGCCTACTCGCACGCAAGAGCCTCCGCCTCCTGCAAGGTCACCACTGTCTACGTCGTCCGCGCACCTCCTCCGCCTGCAAGCTCCCCCCGTCCCTGCCTGCAAGCTCCACGGGGATCCCCTGTCGATCCCCCCGCAGCCATAAACTCCCCCTGCAAGCTCCCCACCCCCTCCGTCGACCTCTGCAAGCGATTCTGACGCCCCCGCGATTCCCCAGCTGCCGTCCGCAGTCCCCCTCCGCCTCAGATGACACTCACGTCGATCCTCGGGAAGGTGGGATTCCAGGAGCTGTCCATGGCCGTCTCCGCCCTCTCCCCTCTGTCGCACTCCTCCCTCACCCTCTTCGTGTCGTCGGATGATTCCATCTGATCATGCCCCTCGTGTTCCGCCTCCACCCTCCTCCGCGAGCACCTCGTCCCAGGCCTATTTCCCTTCTCCCACCTCTCCCGCCTCACCTTCAACACTAAGCTCCAGACGACCTCCCCCTCCTACTGCCTCACCACCACCTCCACCGCCACCTTTCACACCAATTCCTCTGTCAAGATTTTCATCAACGACGTCGAGATCACCTGTCCCGACCTCTTCAACGACGACCGCCTCGTTATCCACGGCCTCTGGGGCTTCGTCTCCCCGCTCTTCCCTCTCTCCTGCAGGCACAACCCCCTCCTCCAACCACAACTGCAACCCTAACCACTCACCTCCCCCTCCTCCTCCTTGTCCATCCTCCGTCTCATGCTCCGCGACACCATCATCCACCTCCGAGACAACGGCTACAACATCCTCGCCCTCGTGATGCACGCCAAGTATTCGGAACTTGCGGAGCTTCATAATATGATCATCTTCACCCTAGACGACTCTACGATTCACCGGCTATCACGCGAACGTCACCAACGTCTACTTCCACGTCCTCCCCAACCGCCTTCTTATGCACGTGACCTCGCCTCCCCTACAAACTCCCCCGTCAAAGCCCCCCTCCCCCTCTGCAAGCTCACCACACCGCTCTGCAAACTCGTCAACCCTCCCCTCCCATGCAAACTCCCCTTTGCAAGCTCCCCAATCGCGCCACTGTCCTCCATCGTCGTCGAGCCCCAAAAACGCCTCGCTCCTTGCTGGCCCCCATTGACGCCCTCATCCCCGTTGCAACCTTCCACCATTCCACGTTGCTTGCAGGTGCTAGGTATTGGCTCAAGAGAAAGGGTTGTGTTGGTGGAAAAGTATCGTTCTATTATTCCAAAGAACCTTAGGCTCTCTTATATAGAGAGAACCTATGGGTAAATTAGATAAGTAGTAACCATGAAAATAAAGATTGATAAACTGTAAAACGATTACATAATTATCTCTACACTCTCCCTCAAGATGGAGCGTAGATATCAATCATGCTCAGCTTGGAAGAACACTTCTGGAATGATCCTCTGAGCAATGGTTTGGTGAAAATGCCGGCCGAACTCACATGTGAAGTAGAAATCAGGCCTTTCTGGATCATATCTCTAGTGTAGTGACAGTCTACCTCAATATGTTTTGTTCTTTCGTGCAAGGCGGGATTATTGGTAATGAACAATGCGGCTTGGTTATCGCATTGTAGCTGCATGGGTAGAGGTACATCTATATGCAAGTTGTCTAGTACGGCTCGAACCCACATCATCTCCGTACTTGCTTGTGCCATGACCCTTCAGGCTTATCACTAGATCTAGCCACAACATTTTGTTTCTTGCTTTTCCATGAAACAGGTGAGCTGCCCACAAAAACTACAAAACCTGAAGTAGACTTCCGATCTTTAGGGCCCTGCACCGCATTCGCAGAAATAGATAAATTTATTTCCTTTTTAAATAGTAATCCTGTGTCTGTAGATGACTTTAGATACCTTAGTATCACATATATGGCATCCATATGTACCTGTCTCGGTTGTTCCATGAACTGGCTAACTCGACTAACTGCAAAGGTAATATCGGGTCGAGTAGTAATGTAGAGAAGCTTACCCACAATTTGTCTATATCTTCTCCTGTCAACTTCCTCGGTATCATTATCATATAATTTCATGCTTGGGTCCATAGGAGTACTTGTGGGTCTACACCCAACCATACCCGTTTCAACAAGCAGATCTGTAATATATTTCCTTTGGGTCATCACAAGACCCTATGCATTACTGGAAAACACCAACCCCAAAAAATATCGTAGAGTACCCAGATGATCCTTTGTAACAAACTGACGGCCCAAAAAAGCTTTTGCCATCTTTATCCCCTGAGCATCATCTCATGTAACCAAAAATGTCACCAACATACACCATGATGACAACCATACCTCTAGGAGTCTTCTGGACGAACAACGAATGATCTGCATTTGATCTCTTGAATCCTTGTTGTTCAATTAGATGGGAAAGCTTTTGAAACCACACCCTTAGGCTTTTTTTAAGGCCATATATTGCTTTATGAAGTCTACACACTATATGAGTCTCCCCCTCAGTAGTAAACCCTAGGGGTTGCTGCATGTAGACTTCTTCCTGCAGGTCGTCATACAAGAATGCATTCTTAATATCAAGTTGAAACAAGGGCCAGTCACATACCACAACAACAGACAGAAGAATACGAAGAGTGGAATGACGAGCAACAGGAGAGAATGTATCCATATAATCCATGCGATATGTCTGAGTGAAGCCTTACACCACTAGCCTTGCCTTGTAATGGTCAAGACTACCATCTACATGGTACTTAACTGTAAACACCCATTTGCAGCTAACCACAGACGCTCTTGAGGGAGAAGGAACCAAGCTCCATGTACCCCGGGAATGTAGGGCAGCATCTCCTCCTCCATAGCAGAGTGCCAACAGTCAATCTTCAAGGCATCTTGATAATTCCGTAGTATCTCCACGGAAGACACAACCACAACAAATCTCTGAAAGTCCCTTGCAAGACGATGAAAGGAAACCTGAGAAGCAAGTGGATATGATGCACAAGAACGTTCCTGCATCCGTATAGCAATAGGGACATCTAGATCATCACCAACTGTACTCACCGATTCACATTCCTCCTACAATGATGAACCCTGTACATGCACACATTCCGACCCATCATTAGTAATACCATATGAACATACCTGAGGCGCTTGGGATGATTGACATGCAGCATGAGAAGGACGTGACCGACGTGTATAATATTTAGGTAATGGCGAGATAGGTTGTCTTGGTGGTGGTGGCGGCGGTGGAGGTATAACAGGAACGAGGACGTACGTTGGTGGACTCACAATAGGAGGAGGAGGAACATAAATCTCATCAGTAGAAGTGGACGATGCCAACCTATCACCTGCAGGTGAGAAGTATATAACAAACTCGAAAAATGTAACATCAGCACTGACAAAGTATTTCCTGTTGACAGGATCATAGCAATGGTATCCCTTCTGAGTCTGAGAGTAACCCACAAAGACACTTGACAACCCTAGGTGAGAGCTTGTCAAGAAAGGCCTTAAATGTCAATTTCGCTCACTATGTCAGTGACCGACCAAAATGCAATTTTGGTGGAATTTCGGTCATTTTTTGTACTAAGGCCCTCATATTTCGGTCATTTCGATCGAATTTCGATTTTGACGGGATATCAATATTCGACAGAAATTCGATCGAATTTCGTTGAAATTTGAGGTCATGTTGTCAAGTCCAGGAACAACTGGTGAACAAAAGCTACAACACCAAAAACATGAGGGGTAAGTGAGAATAATTCCTTGTCAGGAAATACAATAGAAAGAGGAATTTTCTCACCAAGTACCGAGGAGCGCATACGATTCACAAGATAACAGGCTGTAAGGACTGCATCTCCCCAAAAAGAAATAGTTGCACAACTCTGGATAAGCAGGGTTCGAGTCATGGCCTCAAATTTCAGCGAAATTCAGTTGAATTTCTGTCGAATATCGATATCCAGTCGAAATCAAAATTCGATCGAAATGACCGAAATATGGGGGTCCTAGTACAAAAAATGACCGAAATGACCAAAATTCCACCGAGATTCCACCGAAATTCTGTTTTGGTCGATACCGAAATGGTGACCGAAACCGACATTTAAGGCCTTGGTTCGAGTAATATCAAGAAGATGACGATGTTTTCTCTCTGTGACTTCATTTTGCTGAGGTGTGTAAGCACATATGTTTTGATGAATAATACCTCTTGAAGAAAAGAAATGCGAGAGAGAACGAGTGCAAAATTCCAAAGCATTGTCAGTCCAAACATATTTCACATGAGAGGAAAAAATATTTTGCACTTCAATTATAAGATTTCGAATAACATTCCCTGCTTCAGATTTGTTCTTTAATAGAAAAACCCACGACAAACGAGAGAAATCATCAACGACTACAAGATAAAACCTATGTCCGTGGTGATCAGGAACACGACTCGGACCCCAAATATCGATATGAAGTCAATCAAACGGGGAGTTACTGCTCCGACACTGACACCTAGGGAAGCTAGCACGATGGTGCTTTCCCTACTGATGGGCTTCACCTTTGAAGGAGGAACTCAGAGAAATCTGAGGCAAGAGATGACACATCTTCTGGAGCAGGAGGTGACCAAAGTATAGGTGCCATGTATACGGAGAGACTGATCCGACTGAGTAAGAGGGGACGCCAACATAGGAATTCTGTACCAGACGACAGAGACTATCCTACTCAGGATCACAACCAATCACCCTGCCTGTTAGGATGTCATGAAATATAAGAGAAGATGTGCCAAACATAGCACGTCAGTGCAGATTCATTGTAATCTGACTAATAGATAGTAAGTTCATCGAAAAATCAGGTGCATGTATAACATTCTGTAAATGCATGGAAGGTGACAAAGTAATCTCCCCCTGTCCAATGGTGGGTGAATGAGTCCCATCAATTATTACCACTGATCATCCTGGTGGAATCTTCACGTATGACGTGAGTCTATCTCTGTCAAGATAAAGATGGTGTGTTGCACTAGAGTCCATAACCCAATCTGAAACATCTGAAATATGATATGATGGAAAAGTGTAAGCACTAGCTGAGGTGTTAGCAGAGGCAGAAGTACTGGCAGACGCTGAAGCAACAATACTCGAAGATTCTCCTGGAGAATCTGTAGATACGAGAGGCATAATGTCTCGCAATCTCGCAACGAGCTCCTTGAACCGCCTGAAGTAGATGCTGACGGAGATGCAACATGCCCGGCTGCTCGCACTGATGTTGGAAACCCATGCTTAGAATAACATGTATCCTCAAAATGGCCTGTACGATGGCAAAAAATGCATGGTTGACGAAAACGATCGCCTCGACCACGAGGTCCATGGCCACGGAACAAAGACGAACCATCTCTTCCTCTGGACGCTGCCATCGTCGAGGGTGGTGAAGTAGAAGCACTGGATGAGACAGAGATGCGGCTGAGCCTCCGGTAGACTTCCTCCACAGGAGGAATGGTAGCATCGGCAAGTATCTGTGAGCGTGCAACATCGTATTCAGGATCAAGGGCCGCAAGCATGACCCCCACCATAGTAGAATTCCTAAAAGTCTCTGCTGCTCAGGGGTGGCCGTGAGAGGAATAGTATTGTAGAGCTTCTCAAACATCCCCCAAAGGGATGTATACAAAGAATGAAGTGGCCGTCCATTCTGCTTCATTGTGAATATGTCGTGCAGGAGCTGTAACATCTTCGTCTCATTTCGCACATGCAAATATGTTGCCGCTAGTATGTCCCACATCGCCTTAACGGTGGGTTGATGGAGAACATCATTAGCAATCTCCATCGACAACGTGCCTGATAGCCAAACCTTGGCATATGAATCATCAACCTCCCAGGAGGTATAAATCTCAGTTTTCTCTGCCGGTTCTTCCTCAGTAAGAGTGTTCCTCTTACTGTTCGACTTCATGAGGCTCATGAACTGCGTCGCGCAGAGCTCATAGTTTGTCTTATCCATTTTGACTATTGGTGCGGGGCCTTTGAACGTGCCTATGGAGGGCATATCAACTTTGTTTTCTGACATATTGCTAGAGACGAAGAACTATGATTTGTAGACCAAAAGAAAGGTGTCTACATAAACTTCATAGGATTTGAGTGCGTTTGTAGACTTCACACACTCAAATCCATTGAGATGGCAGAGGAGGCAGTTGCTGCAAAGAGCCACTAGGGAAGGGGTCAACAGGAGGGGTCGGCGGGAGAGATCCAGCGAGGTGGCGACACTGGGGAGAGGGGGCGGCGTCGGGAAGAGGGGGCAGCGCCGGGGAGAGGGAGCAGTGCCGGAGAGAGCAGGCGATGGCGGGACGAGATGACAGTGTCGAAGATCATTGATTGGTTAGCTTAACTCAATCATCTGGTTGAGTTAATGAAGTAGAGTAACAGAAAGTTATGGGTGTAAGACGACACACTTATTTAGGGTCCTGAGCATAATTCACGATTATGCAGGGTTATGATTGTTATTACGAAATTACTCAGAGTTATGGGTGTAAAAATCCCAAAATTATATCATACACAAATCTCATTAGGGATGAGCATTGGGCTGGGCCGGCCCGGCCCATCCCGAAGCCCAGCCCAAAAAGCCCGGCCCGGCCCAAGCCCAAATGAACATTGGGCCGGGCTTGGGGCCTAATTTTTAGGCCCGAAATTTTTTTGGGCCGGGCTTGGGCTTGGCTTGGCCCAGCCCGACCCGGCCCACGGGCCCGACTCGATGAGGGCTCGAACACTTCCCATATCCTACACGTATGGAAACTCTCACCTATTATGCACACTCTATTCATGTATCCTATCTTCATACAATGTTTATAAATCAAGAAAGTCAGGTGTGTGACATATGAGTTGATGATCATTGTATTTCATTTCAGAATTAATTTTTCTTAATTAGTCTACGTCTTATATTCTGGCGGTTGTTCTTGAATTTTTTAGTGTTTATTTTTTCCATTAGAATATTTTCTATTATTTAACCTTTACCCAATACGAGCATTATGCCGTTTTTTTTAACATGTAGTGCCTGGTGCACCTGTTGTTGTTAAACTGTGTAAACTTGGTTCACTCTTTCAATTTCTGTAATGAGAGACATTTATGGTATATAACATTCAGTGGACTTGTATAAAATGAGAAATCATCTCCGGTAGAATTGAGTTTGAGTTGTTTCACAAGTATTATGGCATATGTCTTAAACAATTTTAGCTCGTCTAACTTGAATTGAGATTGACTTTAAAAACAAAGTCAAAGTTAATAATATATAATGGGTTAAGATGGGCCGGCCCGACCCAAGACCGGCCCATAGGAATTGGGCCGGGCCTGGGCTTGGGCCGAACCAAAAAAAAAATTTGCGGGCCTAGGCCCGGCCCAAGGCCCGAAGTTTTTAAGTGGGCTTGGGCCTGAGCCCTTCAGGACCCGGCCCAACCCGGCCCATGCTCATCCCTAAATCTCATACATTTGAAGTAATACGTGTTTTTTAGTGCAATTCTTCAATGTTAAAAAAGGTTGAATACATTGTGCTTGGGAGCTTTTAATATGACATTTACACTCTGTGAAATATATCCACGGCGTTTTATACTTCTTAAAAACATACTTGTGTGGTCTGTGACATGGCTGAATAAAATTCTTAAAGTTTATTTTAAACAATTAGCTTTTCTATTATCTTTTATAATATATTTGATACTTGTAAGAAATTAATAAGTTGAAATTCAAATCTATGTATTTACAAATGTCCTTTATTTGTTGGTTCAATTGGATATTCATGTAAATTATTTTCATAAAAAGCCAACACTACACAACTTTCTTTATCCCCTATAGTTTCCATAAAAAAACTGTCAAAGATATCTTTTTCCACATTGCTTAGCTAAATTATGCTAAGATAATGCAAGTGCTGTATTTATAATCACACGTTTATTAAATCCTAAAAACGAAAACCTTTTCAATAAAAACTAACTCATGCATTTATATCCTTTGCCAGAGCACATCAAGCAACATCTTCATTGAATTCAACAATACCACCACCACCACCACCACAACAACAACAAAACCTTTTCCCACAATTAAACATGCGGCTAAAATGACGAAGCCTTCCCCCACTTTAAGTAGGGCCGGCAACATGGATTCTTGCTCAAATCCATGTTGAAAGATCTGACTATTTGTATGCCAGTTGTCGGTGACCTAACTGAAGACGCACCCTCTAACACTCTTAAATTTTCAAGATTTTTGTCGTTTGTAATATGTGATAAAGAGCGAGCAATCAAAACACACAAAAATAATATTCAATTAATTTGAATGTGGAAATTGTTTATTCTACTTGGGCAAGTTCTAAGGTTGAACTCAGGGAGGCAATATGAGGGTTTAGAATCAATTTTCTAACAACTCAGGGTTGTGTTATTAAGAGATGCGTTTTATGGATTTTTGAATTTTGTAAAATTTGTGGATTTTTAAATAAATGATGCGGTGAATTGAAGCAAATATGAGATGAATGTTTTAAAATAGATGCTATGCAAAATATGCGGGGAAAATAAAATAACGCTATTTTTTTATGAATTTTGAATGATGAATGAATGGGAACACGAATTATGCAAGAAAACAAGTAGGTTAACAAATTCTTCTCAATTTTAATCCCTGAGCCCCATGAATTTCACAGAATAATTGATCAATTAATACCAAATCAATTCCCAAATCTTTCCCGATTTTCCCACAATTTTCTACCAACAACAACAACACAATTTTCTAAGCTATAAAAATCAATTTCGAAGAATAAATGTGCTTACTATTATTAAACTCCTCAATTTTATTGATGTCAAAAAATGTCTCAACATGAATAATTCAATATTATAGACGACAGAGAATGAAGCAAGCTTCAAAACGACACCAATTACACCTAATTTAGAGTCTAAATGCTCAAGATATGAATGATATATTTCTAAGGGCGTAAATATCATACAAATAAATAGAATATATTTCAATTAGGACCTCCAGAGGGGTGTAGACACAATTTGTTGAAGCCGAAGGGGGTCCACAGCAATTTGTCCAATGTAGTGGGTACATGCGCAGACTCCATAGCATGTGGGGGTTTAGTGAAATATCTCTCATGCTCGTGAGAGAACTTACTTGAGGGGGGTCGTCTCTGCTAATCCTCGAAAGTGGATGAGGATGCCTTGAAAAGTGCTCGGACTACGTGTGATGCACGTGACCTGAGCCTGTAACTTAGGCTCCTGTCCTCCATGTGGGGCTTTGCGATTAGTGGATCCATATGAGGTTGGGAAGCTCGGGTGGCTCTCGAACGGTGGTGATATGCATAATCCTACGGTCCGGATTGATCTTAAGATCTATCAATGGTAGCTATGTGTCGGGGGGATCTTCTTCCCCTTCGATCCGGTGGTGTCGATGCTTGAGTGGAGTCTGTAGCGTGAGGGTGTCCTCCTTCCATTTGCAGGGCAGAACAAAGAGGCATCTGAATCACCTCCAGTTGACGATGACTCCGATCACTGTTGGTGTACCCACAAGTAGTTTGATGGCTCAAGATTGTGAAGCTTGGTCGTGTCGTTAAGTGTAGAGAAGGAGGAATGAGGTAGAGGAGGTTTCTGTATGCGAGGGATGTAGATTTTTTTTATGGTGGTGGGTTGCGGAAGGAGAAGGGAAGCGAGGGGTTTTTGAAGTTGCGGTGATGCTTCATCAGACGGGTGGTTGGAGTGGATGAATGAAGGTAGAAGGTGAAAGAACGGGTCTCTTCTAGAGACCTTGATGGAGCAAACGAGGGGCTGAGAAATAAGGAAATGAGGGAAAAGAAGAATGATAAACGAGTTACCTTAAGTCGAAGATGCCTGAAGGTGGAGGAGATGCTCTCGACTCCTTGTCAGTTAAGTGGCTCGACGAGAAGCCTCGAACTGTGGTTGTTCCCTAGATGCAGAGAGCAGCATCAAGGTATCAGGGGGTGTCCTTGGATCACACTAGTGGAGGTCTTCACTGGAGAGGAGTACGTAGCTGTGACCGACCACAACTCTCTAACCCTCTCATTCTCTCGTATAAGGATGATTTGTGGATGCTGACGAACGGATAGGGAGATTGGGTTTTATAGGGTGGGGGTATGAAGGAGATGGGTTGCCATTGATCCTGTGTTTTGTTTGGATTAGTTGCAGATGTAGGGTATTTTGTTGGGTAGAGATGTAGTTGACTAAGAAGTCAACGTAGAGACGTCTGTGATAGGTTGGTGTGAGTTTAGTGCGTGATATGTGAGTGCGATAAGTGCAGTGTGAGTGTCAAATGAGCTCAGATGCAAAAATGGAAGAAAGGAAAATTGTAGCCTTAAATGTAATCTACAATGTTTATGAAGGACTCGGATGCAAATGAAGCTATACGTGCAAGTTATGAATTTTTTGATGGTATTTATGCATATAAAATATTGATCGTCAGTGTTTTGTATTTTTATTGGGTTTTCTATAAGCAATAAATGCTTGCAAAATCAAACACGATGTAAAATAATTAAATAGTCACTAATGCAATTTTATAGAATTTTAGAAGTTAAGAAAATTCAGAAGTAAATTGGTTATGTGAATTCTGTACATGTGAATTGGGCTTAATGTACAAAGTTAGAACTTATCTTTTTCTTTGTTTGACTGATTTTTTGGATTTTCATTTTTATACACTTATTTAAAACCAAGGTTGCCAAAGTCGATAGTCGATACTCGGTCGGTTGGGTCACTACGGATTAATCGACAGTCGGACGACTAGTCAAATTTAGTAGGACTTTAATTGATTTTGAATTTTATGATTATTTTAAATATAATAATTCATTTTTATACATCTATATACATAGATTTTGCACATTTTATACCATCATAATAAAATAAAAGAAGTAATTTAATTTAAGTAAACTATTAAACATATGATAATAATTTTGCTTATAAAAACATCAAAACATGAAAAAATATGGTATCTCGAAGCAAAAATTGATCGACTAATTTACCTAATCGGAACTAGTCGGTACTCGATCGACCACCCCACAGACTAGACCAGTCGAACCTACTAGTCGAGCTAGTCGGATGACTTTTACAAAACTGATTAAAACATGTGATGAATTAAGAAATGGGAAAGAAATAAATAAAAAAGAGTTAAATATATACATGAAATAACCGGTTAAAAATCAATAAATATGTATAATATACAATTCGTACCCAAAAACCAAGTTTCACATATGAACCTCGTTCTTTTGAATTTGGTCTTGATTTGAGATAATTGAGTGTAAATTAATTCAAAAGTAAGTAAAGTGAAATTGGACATTGTATGTGAGAGATATTAGCATTTACAACTTTTCTGTCTCAAACTAGGGGTTGGGTTTATTTCAGATATATACATGTTAGTATTTTTTAGGATTTTTCATTGATTAATATTAGTGATATGTACACAATGGAGTTGGTTTAATGTCAAGTGGAGTTAGTATGAATTAATTAAAAATGGGTTAAGTTATGTAAATATATACAAGTTAATACAAATGCAAAATGAAATACTAATTTATCAAATTATTTTCAGATGCATAAAAGCTAATTATGGATTTATAAACACGTGAATGCTATTTTCAGCTAACGCAACCTCCACATGGAGGGATCTGAACCCTGGTCTTATGGGTGGTGGGCACACTGCATTACTGCACTACCACCGGACCATTGGAGTGGGTGGATTCAATATTACCACCAATTGGTAAATTATATAATCTTTTACGCCGGAAAAAAACTGAAAGAAAGGTAATTGCAAGGTTTTAAGTGGAAAAAGGGAAAAATGTCAAAGATCTGAGGATGCATCGCCTTGCCCTACTGCCTTAAGACTGCTTCGAGGCTCATGCCTCTTCAAAACCAGTTGAGATGTCCGCCTCGTGGCATATGCCTCAACCATCTTGTGGCTAGACTTTTCATACCATAATTAGATGCTGTCTTGAGGCTAGCCTTTTCATTCATACCATAATTATACTTCACCGGTAAAGTATTGGTTTATTCCATAATTGTAGATCTCTTGACAAGTGTAGGTTTCATGGAGACGGCCTCTTTTTTAGTAAAAACTGGGATAATGCCGTTGTTGGCATATGGTGGTACAATGTCGAAAGACGTTTTCAGATGCCATGTTTACTCCTCTTTTAGGCTCGAATCATCTCTCTATCAAAATATAAACTTTGCATATACTCTAAACAAGATATGCAAGTCTTCATACTAGAATCGTAGAAATTTGTACAAGACTCATGGAAGGAGGATTGAAAACCCTTCAAGCAGCGATGAGGCTATGATGGTTGGTGAGCTCTCGCTTTTCAATCAATCTTTTGGAAGTAGTCTATACAATCACAAAAGCGTGACAACAATTTGAATACCATGCTTCAATATCAATTGATGTAAATTGAAGGGTGAGGTTCTTAGACACACCAAACTAACACCTTTGTTTTTTCTAGGTAAAAGAAGGCGAAACCCGTAAAGCTGTCCGTCCTGAGTATGTTAATCTATTGGAAAAATACCAATGTTACCTTACATGAGCCATGGCTCGAAGAGTGTCTTGATATGGTAGATTGCATTCTCAACATAAAATCGATTTGATGAAAAAATAACCCTATCGCATAATGTCCAAATTTCCTAGAGAACCCTAACACCTTTATGTAAGAGGTATGCGATTACATGACATCAAAGAAATTAATATGTTTACCTTCGTATTCCAAGTTTTTGTATAATTCCACAGAAAAAGTCTGAACAAGCTGCTTTAACAAGGGTAAGTTGGAATAAATTTGAAGGATGATGTGTAGAAAACCCTGAATACTTTCTTGTATACTGTCTTGAATAATATAAGAAAGAAAAAATTCTACATCGCCAACATAACCATATACAATATATTTTTTTGTTGAGAAACCAAAGGGATTCCAACTTGGAATGCTATCCAGATTTTATTTCAACAAATAAAAATGTACATGTACAATACTTTATATCCTTTCAACACAACATGCTAAGAAGTGGTGGCTGTTTTACCTCTTGGAAGGTGCGCCTAATAGCGGGCTATTTTCTTATATTATTCTTAATAGAAATTTGAAAGCTTATCTCTATTTAGATCTCTCGCTATTCACAATCGAATTTTTTTTGGGTAAGGGACTACAATCAAAATTGAATACTCACTAATTATTTGCATTAACGAGAGGTCCCAATAATCAATCTAATTCTTAGTAAGTTGAAATAAACAATGCCGATGCATGACTAAATAACCCTGCAATGCCCGTGCTTGAGAGGATGTTGATATGATGCCCAAGTCGGCAGAGGCTTTGCTTTTTTGGGAGGTGGACACATCTCTATATTGGAACTGGTTAGAATTTTTTTCCTTTTGCTTGATGTATCGCCTCCAAAAAAGCCCACCTTGGCGTTCTATTTACCAAATTGTTGATGTATTTTTATTTTTTTCAGTTGGAGCAGGATTTATTTTGGTGTTTTCGTTTATCAGATTTATTTCATGGTCTTTGTGCAGAGGAACAGATAATAAAGACAGATACAACGAATATATTGATTAGGTCTCTTCAGCTGAATAAACAAAAAAATGAATTAAAGGATTTGAGGTCCAAGTCTTCAGATGCTTGCAGGGGAAAAAGGTAATTGGCTCTGACTCCAATTTTTTTGAAATCATGTATCCTCTTCTCATTTCCCATTTTTAACTCAACGATGAAACTTTGTTTATTACAGTGCCATCCTTAATCCTCTCCGTGGATTCATGTCTTGTAAAAACTGTTAAGAAACTGTAATAATAAGAAAAAAGCACACTTCTTGCTTTTAGCAAGGTTCTAATATGCTCTTTTATTTCTTCAAGATTGTCTTTTAACATTTTTTGCGATAGAATGTTTCAGCATGTGGATGAAGTGCATGCTTGAATCCTCTCCTAGGATGCGTAGTGTACTGCAAAGTGCTTAGAAACCCTAATTAGAGAACACAGAAGACACTTCATTGTTACATGGGGGTAGAGATAACTTTCCGAATTTTAATTCACCCTTAAGAAATAGGGATAATAACATTGTACCCTGACCCTCCAATCCTAAATCCATCACCTCCCTTCCGCTCCCCCTCCTACAAGCTTGATGCTCCCATCTTCCTTCTATATTGTCCCAACCACCAATGTATAGGGATACCGCTGTCATACATGCTCCCTCCAATCCTCAAATCCCTAGTTCCTCTGCATTCCCTCTCTTACCCTCCAAAAGCTTGATGGCCCAAATTTCCTTGCATCCCCACTCTTCAACTCCGAAGGCCTGGCACCCCCAATTTCCTCTCATCACCGTTTAACATATTAATATTGATATGATGGTTGGCTTTGGAAATATATACCAGGGATATCTTTTAGGGGAAAAGGGGTATGCACTCAAACAAGTGCGCACCTAAATTTTAGATCAGTATTTAGTTAATATTAGGATATACATAATGTGTGAGATAGATAGGGGATTCGACAAAGATATAAGTGAGAGTTTTACAATTGACTCCAAAAAGTGATTTTGTAGTGTAATAAGTAATATAAAATTATGATGTAATCAAGAAGGATGTATGCAGCACATCAATAGTACACTACATTGCATATATCGTAATATCAGGTACACAATAGTCTACTGAGAGGTACTTGAAAACAAAAACAACAACAAAGCCTTTTTCTACATTAAGTAGGGTTGGTTACATGGGTTCTTTGCCTCCATTCAGATTTATCTTGGGTCATTCTCTGGCTAAGATTCAAAAACTAAAATCCCTTAGGATAAGTCTCATTCCAACACTTCTCGAGTTTTCCTCACCATCTCTTGACCGGCTCAACATTCGAAAACGCACATCTTCTAACTAGTACATCAACCGACCTCCTTTGCAAATGACTCAATCATCTTAAACGGTTTTTACTCATCTTATCATCTAGCCATCCAAAAAACTAAGATATTTGAAAACTAGTTGAAATGTAAACGTGGAATCCTCTTCCATGAAATATAAACTAAGATAATTAGAACTATAAATAAAGAAATGAAATAGTGGAATGCTCAGATTTTACGTGGAACCCTATTCCATGAGGAGCATGATAAAACAATGGGAGAAGGCCTCTAAGGGCCTCTCAACAAGTGCATGAGGTGTGGAGCTTCTTATATATCCCCACAGACAGACCATAGTCTAACAAATAGTAATGCATGATTAAACATGAGTGGGTGATAATTGGATCTTGGAGATATCTGATTACCCCTCTATTACATACTCCGATACTCCCCCTCAAGCTGGAGCTGAGAAAACTGCAGCTTGTAACAAAAGAAAGATATACAACAAGTCTTAACTCGATACACCCGAAAGAGATGGGGATAAAGACACTCTGCTCGGATGGGGATAGCGATACTTGTTTGAAGTAATTGCAACTGGTAGAAGACCTCGCTCAAGGACGGGTCTGCGAAGATCATGTCATCTGGAAAGAGCATCATTTGTGCCTGTAGTAGTCAATGCGACAATGATGCTGTCTAAATTAAGGGAAGAATTGTTGAGGGGTGAGAAAAGAAGAAATAAGGGTGAGAGGATATGGAGGAGCATGCCAACCTATGTTGGAAGGGAGAAGACAAGGGAGGATAATTGGATTGGAGGATTTAAGAAAAGAAAGAAATTCAAAGGGGAAAGGAGGATAAAGACAATGGCTATTCAAGTATTACTTTATTTCATCTTCTATTTAAAATGAGTATGTTGCTTTATGTAAGGATTTAACCCTTAAAAGATGCAACCTTTCACCTAAAAGACACATCTAAATCCAATAAACACATAACAAGATTGTGAATACAAAAAAATTATAACAAGACTATATTTTGTACTACATTAGACAACCATGTCGTTCCTGTAGTAGAGTCGCTGTAAATGAAGAAAGTCTAGTTCGGAGTAGTATTCGGGGATAAAGACACCCTGACTAAGTAGTCAATGCTTGGTGAAGACGACTCATAGCGTTAATAGTTTGGAGCATCGATATGTCTATTGTGGACAGACATTAAAGTTCTTGTATATACATCTCAAGCAGAAGAATATATGCCCTATCGAGCTCCCTCTTTCTCCCATACTTAATAGTAGTGTTGCAGGAGTTGGCCAACTAGGTCGATTATTCAATCCGACTTTAAGGTGGAGGGGGGGTTCCCCACTGAATAGCCTTTAGTCAGACAATAGTTGGCCTAACCGAATAGTCTGTCCGATTATTCAACTGACCGACCGACTATTCGACCGATTGGTAGTTAACTGTTGGATTTATTTATTTTTTTGATTCTCAAGAATTACCATTTGTCATGATATTATCAAAAATGTCAAGGCTCTGTGTATATATGTTGTTAATGGATACTTCATCATTGATTCTTGTTGATTATGATAATGTATGTATAAATATATAAGAATATATGTGTTAAAAATCATTTTAAATTAAAAATAATTAAAAAAAATACAAAATTGAATAATTCCGAATAGTTGTTCGAATACTGATTATTCTGTATTCCGAACCCCTCCGGCTGAATACTGATTTATGCAACACTGCGTTATAGAATAAAATCATGGATCATCAAGTTGGGAGAAAACAAAACAAAACATATATATTTTCCCTTTTTTGTGTGTTTTTTTATTTTTTGTATACGCTCTTTTTTTGCTTAATTTTTTTCGTACAACTTCTTTTTGTACGACCACCCCCTTTTTTTTTTTTCAAAACACGCTCTCTCTCTCTCTTAGGTCGTTCACTTCTCTTTTTTTACTGCAACCCGCTGTTGGGCCCATAATCTCTCTATTTCTTTTTTTATGCTAAGCATCATACCAGCCTACAGCCGGGCATGCTATTGGGCCCACCCTTTTTTGTTTTGCATAGGACCTCTCTTGGGGCTTTACAAAGATTTCAAGAGAGAAAATTTTGTTTGGAGTGGCTACGTGTTATTTAGGATTCCCGCAACGAGGAACCCAAATTAGATCGCTTAATGGGGGCACATGTGAAGTCGTTGTCGCTTGTAGTTTGTACGAGGAGGCGATGGCTTATCGCAAAATAGTGCTCATCGCCACTTGAATATGCATGACTCGTCGCCTCCTAGTATTGCGTGAAGTACATGGATGATCATGCGTAACATCGCCTAGAGGGTAGGAGGCGATGCATGGAGCAGGAACCAGTTGGCGCATGGATTCTGAATTGCTAAGGAGCCTGGGTGCCGCAAATCCGCCTGTAGAAGGTTGGTGATGTTTGAGGATAGGGGTCGTCTGATATTCTTTTTGCACCGGAGGTGCAGTTCCTTCTTCTTCGACTTCTTTTGGATCTTTACGAAGGAAAGACACATTGGGGATTTCGACTCCACCGTGGATGAATTCAAGAACCTTCACTTGTAAGGGAATGATGTCGCACTTGGAGCAGAGAAAAGAAAAGTCAAGGAGCGGTTCCATGCCTGGAGGTCCTCGTTGGAGTAGGAGGTCTCATGCAAAGAGTTTGCGAGCAAGGAGGGGCCTGGAAGGATTGGGGCTCGCATAGGGGGACTTTCATGCGTCTTCTTTCTTCTTCTATGAATAAGGTTTTCGCCTTGTATCTGTGCGCACTTGAGAACTGCTTGAGGCCGATCACCTATGTGGATGCGTGAGAAGTACACGTGGATCCCTCTTTCTTCATTTTCTTCTTTCTTTTTCGAGAATTGGTTGTTCTGTTGGAGTTGAACTTCTTCTCCGAGATTTAGGGTTCAACAATCAATGCTTGATTATTGACATAACATATGCTTGGAATAAGAGGCTTGCATCGATGGGGCTTGGAGACTAGGGTTCGACTAGAAGCTCGCAGATGATGGTGGTATGAGACGGTCTGGATCTATGGTTTTATGAATAAACCCTAGCCATTACAGTGGTGTCGAACTATGGTTTTAGAAACCCTTCAAAGCTCGTAATTGAGCATGGTTTGGATGCTTGGAACACACCTGATTTTTTTACAGAATTAGGGTTTCACAAAACCTTTGAACTCGAACTTAAACAAATCTTTGAACGATAATGAACATTTAAATAATAAAGCATAAATCTTCAAAAATGATCATGTGAAGAAAGGTAAACTGTGTGTTTATTCCAATGGGTCTAGGGATCCTTATATAGGAAAACCCTAGAAACCCTAGAGAGTACAATATAATGGCAATATACGGAAATACCCCTGTAGGGTTATAATAGAAGAACAAATGTCTTTTCTAACACTCCCCCTCAAGTTGGAGCATATCCATCAATCATGCCCAACTTGGAAGTTATCCATAAAAGACGCTTCTTTGGTAGTGCTTTAGTAAACATGTCTGCAAGTTGAAGATCTGTAGAGATATGTGGTGTGACGATCTTCCCTCCTCGTATTGCATTTCGAATGAAGTGACCGTCTACTTCAATGTGCTTCGTTCGTTCATGAAATACTGGATTTGTGGCAATGTATGTAGCAGACTTGTTATCACAGTATAGCGGTGTTGGAGTAGTAGCAGGAAACCCAAGGTCTCGTAGAAAAGATACAAGCCACGTAATCTCACAAACAGCATGGGCCATTGCCCTATATTCGGCCTCTGCACTTGATATGGAGACCACGGTTTGCTTCTTGCTTCGCCATGTAACAAGGTTACCACCAACAAACATAGCATAGCCAGTAATGGATCGTCTGTCCTAAGGAGAACTGGCATAATCAGCATCTGCATAAGCAGTGATATCAGTATGATCGTTGACCCTATAGACGAGTCCTCGCCCTGGTGATTCCTTCAAGTATCGAAGGATCAGAAGGACATCCTGCCAATGACTGTAATGAGGTCTTTCCATGTGGCGGCTGGCTCTGCTTACAGCATAAGATATATCAAACCTAGTAACGGTGAGGTAGATTAGTTTACCCACGAGGCTTCTGTATCGTGTAGTGTCTTCAAACTCAGAATCGTCGGATGTAGCGTGTTTTCGTACCTCTGCAGGGATGCCAGATGGTTTGCATCCAAGTAAACTGACTTCCGTAAGAATATCCAAGCAGTATTTCCGTTGTGATAGATGTAACCCGTCAGCAGTGCGTATCACCTCAATACCAAGAAAGTACCGGAGTTGTCCAAGGTCCTTGGTGACAAACACCTTCTGAAGGAAGGCCTTGGTCTCTAGAATTCCATTGTCACCGTCACCAGTGACGACCATCTCATCAACATAGACAACAAGTATCACAGTTCCAGTGGATCGTCGTCTAATAAACACAGAATAATCAGATGTTGTCTTATGGAAGCCAAGAGAGCTGATTTCAGTGGTAAGTCTGTCGAACCATACTCGAGGACTCTGCTTTAGGCCATAGATGGCCTTACGAAGTCGACACACATACTCCCCCTTGACTGAGTAACCCGGCGGCTGCATCATATAGACCTCCTCTTCGAGATCACCGTATAGGAAGGCATTCTTTACATCCAGTTGGAAAATTGGCCAATTCTTGTTAGCTGCAACCAAGGTTCAGAAAGTCGGTATGCGGTATTCGTTCGGTCATGCGGTCTGGAGCGAGTAAGCGGGTAGGCGGAAGTATATGCGGAAGTATATGCGGATTATGCGGTTTCTATTATTTTAATTAAAATTAATTAAAAATATAATAATATAAAATCTGTGCAATATTATATCCAAATTTTATTTTTTGGTAACAAGAGTATAATATATAAACTATACCATATATTAGCTACATTTGTTTGTTATTGTACATCATATGACAAATAAAAGACACATGCTAATGTACAACATATAACAAATAAAAATGGCATATGTTACAGTATAACTTATGTTAATGTACAACATATGACAAATAAAAAGACATGCTACAGTACAACATATAACAAATAAAAAGGCATATGTTATTGTACAACTGTTACTGTACAACATGTGACACATAAAAAGACATAAGTTACTGTACAACATATGACAACTAAAAAATAAATATGTTATTGTACAACATATGTTATAGTATTGTTGTACAACATATAACAAATAAAAAAGACGTGTTATTGTACAACATATGACCATTCTTTTTAATAAAAAGACCAACCTATGTTACTGTACAACATATGACTATGTACTATGCATATTAACGACCTAATTTTATGCCCAAAGTATTAAAACATTCTTATTGTACAACATATGACCAATAAATAAGACAACTAAAAGAGAAATGGGTGGCGATGACTCTACAGGAGACAAGGAAGCTTCTGGAGCTGTGAGAATCGTGGACGAGCTGTTGGAGCTGATGGAGAAGTAAGGAGTCATCTCTATTACATATGCGGCCGCATATGCGGATTACTCGGCCGCATATACTCCATGGCCCGCATATTGACCGAGTATAGTATACTCGGTGCGGTAGGGGGGCCGCTTACGCATATGCGGCCGCATATGCGGCCGCCTAGGCCGACTTTCTGAACACTGGCTGCAACAGAGAGTATTGTGCGAATGGAACCCATCCTAGCAACAGGGGAGAAGGTCTCAAAGTAATCGACTCCATATGTCTGAGTGAATCCTTTTGCCACAAGTCTGGCCTTAAGTCTGTCAATAGAGCAATCTGGAGATTGTTTGGTCGTAAAGACCCATCTGCAAGCAATAGGCTTGATGCCTGCAGGACATGGCACAAGATCCCATGTGCCCCTGGATGTGAGTGCATCCATTTCTTCATTCATGGTCTGTCGCCAACCTGCATCTTGGAAGGCACTGTGATGATCTTTCGGAATGGAGATAGTCATTAGGGCATCTGCATATTGTTTGTCAGTGCAAGAAAGTCCAGCAGTAGTAGTGAAGTTAGACATAGGATAAGAGGTACACTTTCTCTTTTGCTTCCGTAATGCAATCGGTAGGTCTTCTGGATCATCCAGGACAGTAGTGGTGGGGACTGTTGAAGATGGCATATCATCCTGAGGCAGAGGTATGGGTAGAGGGACATCTGGTGGTGAGGTCTGAGATCGACGGGTGTAGATGATTGGTGGTGGAGGAAGATCTAGAGGGACATCGGTGACCGGTTGTGTCAAGAAGCTGGTTTGCTCAAAGGAAGTTACATCTGCAGAGATGTAGTATCGATTGTCAATAGGATCATAACATCTGTAAACTTTTTGAGTGTAGGAGTAACCACGGAAAACACATTTGATGTCACGAGGGGATAGTTTGTCCTTGGTGTGAAAATTGTGGACGAAGGAGACACATCCAAATATCCGTGGAGGCAGAGGAAAGGGAATATCATTAGGGTGAAGTAAAGAGAATGGTGTGGAGACTTTGAGAGTAAGAGAGGGAATCCTGTTGATAAGATGGACTGAAGTGAGAATAGCATCACCCCAGTATGTTTTGGGAACTTTCATCTGGGTGAGAAGGGAACGGGCAATGTTTAAGAGATGACGAAGCTTGTGTTCAGCAACCCCATTCTGCTGAGAGGTATAAGGACAAGAGGTTTGATGTATTTTCCCATTGGAAGCAAAGAAATCAGAAAGATCTCGTTGAGTAAACTCCAAGGCATTGTCAGAGCGAAAGATCTGAATATTAGATGAAAAATAATTTTTGACATAAGCAAAGAAACTTTTGACAATTTTATTGATTTCTGAGCATTCTTTAAGAAGATAGACCCAGGATGACCTACTATAATCATCCACAAAGACAACAAAATAACGGTGTCCACCAATGGTTTGGACAGGACAAGGTCCCCAAACATCACAATGAATTAATGAGAAAGACATAGTACGACGGGGTTCAGTCCTAACAGGAAAAGATGCACGGTGATGTTTTCCGAACTGACATGCCTCACACTCGAAGGGTTTAAGCATGAACGGTTCAGGGAACATTAAGGAAAGAGCTGTAGCAGAGGGGTGACCCGGACGACGATGTCAGAGAAGATGATCGGCAGAGATGGAAGTTGCGCCAACGAAACCAGAGTTAGAAGGGATATCAAGATAATATAAACCGTTCTTCTCATGTCCCCCACCAAAGATCTGTCTCGTCCGGATGTCCTGAAAATAACAACATAAATCATCAAATATCACACGACAATTGAGTATTGTGCATAATTTGTGAACAGACAACAGACTGAGGGGAAAAGTAGGAGCACAGTGAACATCCGTTAGCTTAAGTTTGGGGCTAAATTCCATGGTCCCCACACTAATGATAGGTGAGTAGGCGCCATTGGCCACACGAACATGCTTCACCGTAGAGGGTTCCCTGGGAGAGGTGAGGAGACTACATTCGCCTGTGAGGTGGGTTGAGGCACCCGAGTCGATGATCCAGGTAGAAGTAGAGCTAGAGGTAGAGGCAGAACTGGCAATCGTACCTGTGGTGGCTGCTAGAGTCGCAATAGGCCCTGAATTTGTAGTGTCGACAACTGGGTTCTGAAGGAGTTGGTGAAGACGAGCATATTCTGCAGTAGTAAAAGACACTTGAGCATCTGTGGGAGATTGAGTCTGGGAGGTCTCCATAGTATCATAACTGTTGTCATAAGTCGTTGCCTCATGTGCATTATTGGTTTTGGGCATGCCAAAGGTAACCCAACATTTGTCAGACGGATGGTTCCAACAGCCACAATGAATGCATGCTGGATAACGAGCATTAGAAAAATCACGGCCACGACCGCGTCCTGAGTCACGTCCACGTCCTTGCTCTCCTCCTCGACCGCGTCCAAACATACAGCCTCGTCCTCCTTGGAAAGGTGAGCGTCCTCCTGCAAAGTGAGCAGTAGTGTCTGCAGTGGGAACTGGGTTGGGCGTCTCCAGCTCCTGTAGTCTGCCAAAAATAGTTTCAAGGGACGGTAGGGCAGCTGCCGTCAAGAATTGGTCTTTGATAGGTTTATATCGAGGGTGTAAACCTGAGAGAAATCGGTACACATGCCATTCTGCTCTTTCACCTATTTGCTTGTCACAGCAGGCAGGTTGAAATATAAGTAGTTCTTTAAATAACCCTGTGAGGAGCCTATAATATTCTATCAAGGATGTTTCTCCTTGATTTGCAGACCAAATCCTTGTGTAAATGTCAGAAAGCCTGGATTTGGTTGTTTTCTGGGAGTATGTTTTCTCAAGACTCTCCTACATTTCTTTTGAAGTTGTATTGTAGTGCAAATTTGACGCAATATTAGGATCAACACTATTCGTCATCCAAGTGATTACCTGGCAATTGTCGACGTACCAGGTGTCATAGTTGACGTCTGTCTCGGCAGGCGGATTGGCAGTGAGAATGTAGATCTTGCGCTGGCCACCAACGAATATTTTGAAGGATCGAGACCATAGTATGTAGTTCTCCGATCCCTTTAGTTTGATAGAGGTGCCCTGTACCATCATAGATGAGGTAGGGTATAGGGGCTTGGAGTCCGAAGATGCAGAAGCAGATGCCATGGTAGCCGCAGTGGTAAAAAAACAATGACCTAGTATGCAGAGGTATTAGAGGTCATACGCAATTAGCAAACCATGCTGATATAGTCCGTGTAGAAGACCATCAATCTTCGGTTGGGTGTCGGACCGTTGGAGCTTAGGATGCTTGGGAAGCGCAGGGATTCAGGGGCAGGGGCAGGCCTTGCGGAGGGGCAGGGGCCTTGAAGAAGCAGGGGCCTTGAGGAGGGGCGCCTGTAGACGAGGGGCAGGGGCCTGGCGAGGAGGGGCCTGGCGGGAGCAGGAGCGCCTGTAGGCGATCGGCAGGGGCAGGAGCAGGCGTTGGGCGGAGGCCTGGCGGGAGGAGCGGAGGCGAGGGGCGGAGGCCTGGCGGGAGTAGGCGCTGGGCGGAGGCCTGTGGGTAGAGGCTTGGCGAGAATGGGAGGAGAGGTGTGGTCGATCGGGCGGCGCTGGGAAGAGGCCCTGCGGGAGGGGCGGCGGGAGGCTCAGATGGGAAGAGGCCCTGCGGGAGGGGCGACGGGAGGCTCAGTTGGGAAGAGAGCCTGCGGGAGGGGCGGCGGGAGGCTCTGTTGGGAAGAGAGCCTGCGGGAGAGACCCTGCGGAGGCCCTAGGGATCACACATGGCGAGGGGCGACGGGTGGGGTGGGAAAAAAATTTAGGTTTAGAGCCCCAGTCTAGGACCATCGCTCTGATACCATGTGAAGAAATGTAAACTGTCTGTTTATTCCAATGGGTCTAGAGGTCCTTATATAGGAAAACCCTAGACATCCTAGAGAGTACAGTACAAAGGCAAAATACGGAAATACACCTGTGAGGTTATAATAGAAGAACAAATGTATTTTCTAACAAATCAGAATCGTACCCCCTGTAATACCATGTTGAAATATAAACGTGGAAGCAAAATCGATAATCAGAACAATAAAATAAAGAGATGAAAACATGATACGCTCTAGTTTTTACGTGGAATCCTACTCCGTGAGGATCGGGATGAAATCAGGGGAGAAGGCCTTTAAGGGCAAGATCTTATGTATTGAATCTCTCAATGAGTACATGGGATGTGGAGTTCCTAATATAGCTACACCGACATACCAGATCCCACAAATAGGAGATGCGAGACTAAACATGAGTGGGTGGTAATTGTATATTGGAGAGATCCGATTACCCGTCTATTACGTACTCCAACAAAAGCAAACAAGAAAATTCGTACAATAACAATACTGTAGATTATAGAATACATCCTCTACAAAGGTTCGGAAATATGGTATGTGGTATTTGTTCGGCAAACCAAGTTGTTTAAAGCATGTAAACGGGTTCATCGAGGAGTATACATGGGTATATGTGGATTATGCGATTTGTAATACTTTAATTTAAAAATAAAAAATATGCTAATAAAATTTAATAATAAAAAATGGTTGATGATTTAACATGAATCTAAAATAAAAATTTCAAATAAGATAATATAATCTACGTATAGATTGATTATTTTATAATGCATAAATTGAAATCAATGCTTAAATATATTTGAATCGGACAGGGAACATCAACACACATATATGTATCCCATAGAGAACAAGAATTGAAGAAAAGTTGTAGGCATAACATTTTTAGACCTAAAAAAATATGCATATATTATCCATTTAGGAAATTTAGCTTTTACGGAACGGGTCGATTTTTAATTCCTATAGATTTTATGTTGAAAATGTTATCCCTTTAGCTAGATTTCTCCTCGAGACTTTGTTGTTGTAAGTTTCCTTATAACCCTTATCTCTTTATAAAAGCTTGGGACGGGCACCTTCGGAGTGTTTCCCCCCTTTCTTGACACAAAAAAATAAAAGCAATATGGATCTCCTATAAGGAACAATACTTGTTGCCATAAAATAGAATGAGGAAAGTTTGTATATGCCTTAATTTTAGGGATTTGTTACACGTGCCCTTTTTTTAAGGTCAAAAGGTGAGGGGAAGATACAAAGGTGTTTGCCATAGATTATATTAAATTAAAAAGGTAGGAAGAACTTACAATGACCAAAACTCAGTAAGAGACCTTGTATGAATAATTACATTTTCCCCAGAAACATTTTTATGAAAAATGACTCTAATTCATGTTCCCTTCTTAACTTATGCAATATCACTTATGCCCCTCCCCTTTTTTGTAATATCTATGGTGTCCCTAACTTTTTTTATTAAATTTACAATTTTGCCCTTTATAATATCAGCTATGCACCTACTTTACCTTAATGGAAGGGCATAATTGTGAATTTTGTAGAAGTCAGGGACACAATAATATTACAAAAAGGTAGGGGCATACCTGATATTGGAGAAGTTAAGAAAATCACACGTGATAAAAACCCTAAAATTTATTGGAAGCACAAAAATTTAAAGTGTTAAACTATCAGTTCTTTTTTTTGAACCAAAAAAGGGGAAACACACGATGATGTCCGTCCCAGCATATTATTTAAATAAAGAGGATACATGAGTGCTTACAATAGCAATGACTCGAGAAGAGACCTAGAATGGAAAATTACATTTTCACCGTAGAAACATTGAGAAGGAGAAAGTGCGCCTTTGCGCGTGAGCCAAATAGCCCATATTGTTGCCATTGGACGAATGCTGTCCTCCCACGCACGCTTTCTCGCATTGACCACAGAGTCCCAGAAATAGTTGAGGTCCTGGGTATTGTGCCAACCTTGATTCACATCAGACCAGATTGGGTCGATCTTTGCACATTGGAAGAAGAGGTCATCCACGGCATGGCCTCAAATTTCAGCGAAATTCGGTCGAATTTCTGTCAAATATCGATATCCAGTCGAAATTGAAATTCGACCGAAATGACCGAAATATGGGGGTCCTAGTACAAAAAAATGACCGAAATGACCGAAATTCCGGTCGAAATTCCACCGAAATATCATCGAAATTCTGTTTTGGTCGATACCGAAATGGTGACCGAAACCGACATTTAGGGCCTTGATCCACGGTTTCCTCGTGTATGTCGTCGCATAAAGGCTCCTGTTAGATAAGGCTGAAACAACGATCCCTTGTCATGCTACGTCTTCTCCACACCAACCACATAAAGAAATCGATTCTACCTGGTAGACTTAGTTCCCGGATAAGTTGACAATCATAAACTAAAGTATTTATCCTCTGCAGAGGCGGTTAGGAGATTTCTCGGTATACCCTTTTGAATGTGAACACGTTATCCTTCAAAACCCAATGATCTCTGCCCTCCATTGGTCTATAAGTATGTCTCAAGGATTCAAGCAGAATGAGGAAATCCTCCAGATGTTAAGAGAGATCAGTTAAGAAGCATGGCATCCGGTTCCCATCAATCCAACAGTACGAAACTGAAACAACACAGTTTTTCGCCAAAGCAAAAAGTCGTGGAAATCTAGTAGAAAGGGTCTCTCGTCGAGAGTGGCTTCAAAAGTCTGACCTAAACTCTTCCTACTGAATATGAGAAAGGCAATAAAACAACCAACTACTATCATTTCTTCATTATATTATGAGATCTTCGAACTTGATGCACAAATAGATGGAATATCAACAAATATCATCTTTCGATATTGCATATCCGTTGAACTCTCTCTCATTTAGAAGTTCTTCAGTATCGTCTGGAACTCAACGGGAAGTCATTGGGGAATCGGATGTGCTCGCCCAACGAAAAAATACCTGCGCCTCAGAACCCCACCAACGGTTTGTCCCATCACCAGTCCAGTTGTCCTTTCAAAACAAGAAAGAATTACCATCACCGAGCACTGGTCTAAAAAGCTCATGAAAGTGAGGAAGCAGCGAGGTGATTCCTTTCCAAAAAGCAGAGGAATGAAAATATTGATGATTTGACAAAGAGAGAGGATCCCTAATGTTGTAGATCCTACGAATTAATCTGCGACAAATGTCCTCTCCTCTGCCTCAAAGTCCACTAACCCACTTCAGCAATAAGGCCTTATAGTTTCCAAGCGCTTGATTCTATGACCACCGTCATTCTTAGACAACATAACTATTACCCAACCAACTAGATTTACCCTAGGGCTAGCATGATCTGATTTTCCGCAAAGGAATCTACGCATGATCTTCTCCAATCTATTTCTGATACCAACCGGTAGAAGAATGGATGACATGAAGAAAACATGAATAGAAGAGAGTACCGCATTAACCAGCACCAACCGCCCACCTCTGGATAGAATTGCAGCTTTCCAACTCGATAACTTTTTCTCTAATTTTCAATGACTGGTAGCCAATCAGAGGTCTTCAATCTACCACAGGTAAGGGGGATGCCAAGATAGCAAATCGGAAAAGTACCACTAGATGTGCCCAACTCAATGGCACATGTTCTTGCATCATCCTCAAGGAGAGAAAAAGGAATGCACGTGGACTTTCGAAGATTGAGGACAAGCCCAAACATCTCGCTATAGAGCTCAAGAGTTGTAGCCATGCCTCGAACTTTCTCCTTGCCCCTCTCATTGAATAAGATTGTGTTGTCCGCATATTGTAGGAGGGAAATAGAAATATCACCATTGGAGTATCCAACAGTGAAGTCGGAATGAACAACCTGATTCACCATACAAGATAGAACGTCGTCCACTATAACAAAAAGCATAGGCGCTAAGGGACATCCCTGTTTGACTCCCTGCTGCGGTTGAAAAAAAACTCCCCCCGGGCGACCGTTGACCAGAACCACGTAGGACACAGTAGTGATGCAACGCTTCATCCAAGAGATCCAACGATAAGGAAACCCCCGTTTGTTCAGTGCCAACAAAAAATGCTAGTCCACTGTGTCATAGGCCTTTGAGAAATCCACCTTTCATAGGAACCCTCTCACCCGTTTATATTTCCAGTCTGCAACGATTTCAGTAGCCATATCTAGGCTTTTTGCAATTTGCATGTTAGGAATGAAGGTCGACTGAAGAGGAGATATGATATGATCCATTACCCTACTCAACCTAATGGCCAAGACTTTAGCAACAATTAGATAAACTGCGTTGGAGAGGGCGATCGGCCTAAAGTCCTCCACCCTTTTAGGTAAATCTTTTCTGGGTAGACGAAAGATGAGAGTTTTGATAGGCCTATCAAAGCCAGCATTATTACGTGAGAACCCCCCAATGACCTCGAAGACCTCATTACCCAACAAGGCCAAAAATTCACAGAAGAAGAAGATGGGAAATCCATCTGGTCCCATTGCACCATCCGCGTTTTAATTCCATACTGCATTCTTTACCTCCTCAGGTGTAAAGCTCTGTTGAAGATGATTGGCATAAGTTTCAGTAGGGGGTAGCACCCCACCCTTTCCACCTCCAAGATCTTCCCTCTTGCTTCTAGAGAAATCATGGAAGTGATCAGCAATAGCCCTGCACATCTCTCGATTGCCTTCCACTCTAACATCATTCACCATCACCAAGGTTCAGAAACGTGGTATGCGGTATTCGTTAGGTCATGCGGTCAAAAGCAAGTAAGCGGATATGCGGAGGAGTATTCAGAAGTAAATGCGGTTTATACGGTTTATAATATTTTAATTTAAATAATATAAAATACAATAATAAAATGTGATTATATATAAAAAATGACGACCTAACAAAATCCAAAATCAAACATTACAACTAACATAATATAATCAACAAGATATATAAATATGATATTATAAATTGATTATTCATTGGTACGCATTTTGAATTTAATACATATATACATATACAAATTTGGATTCAACAGGAACGCATGAATTATATAAGAAAACACTTAGTGTATGTATATATATCCTATAGACAACAAAAGCTAAAGAATCATAGGTATATAAATCATACACCCAAAATTATACACATATATGTATCCCCAAGGGACAAAATTTGTTGACTTGTATTTACATATAAAATTTATTAGAAGCACAAAAATGTAAAGTGCCAAACTGTTAGTCAATTATTTCATGTTTTATTTGATGAATTAGAATGAATTTCATTAGATAACAAATTCAAAAAGTAGTAAATAGTTCATTAATAAGTGTTGAGAACAATGAGAAAAATGGATATGAGAAAAAATACCCTAGATTATATCCTCAAATGCAACATATATGAGAATAATGAAAAGATGCATCGATGTAAATAATGATATAAGAGTTGCTTGAAAAAAATCGAGTTAACGTGTCATCAACTTGTCATGGATTAACGCGAATCCTATCAGATATGCGGCTGCATATGCGGCCGCATATGGCGCATATTCGGACCGTATATGCGTTTCGACCACATATTGCCGCATATGGCATATGCACTTCAGTCACGTGGTCGAATATGCATATGCGGCCGCATATGCGTCCTCATGGACCACATTTCTAAACATTGACCATCACAGATCGAAACAAATTGTGACGATGTCTTCCGCTTGCCATTCAGTAGAAGTAAGTAGTGTTTGCATCACCATATTTCAAACAACACTGTCTGGAACGTCGTTTCCATTCGATCACACGTTTTTTTGTCTTCAACAACAATAATCCGATGTGCCACTACTCTTTCGGCTAATTCATTGGGGCCAAGAGCTCTCTGGCATCCTCTAAATATTCAAGTCTATGGACCTCAGCCTTGGCCTTAGCCGATAAGCGACAAGCAACCTGACTTCTCTAATCTCCTTCTTAAAGGAGCAAAGGTGTTTGCACACAGATGCAAGTTTCATGGCCAGACAGTAAACGACAGACCCCGAGGAACGAATGGAGGTCCAGTGGATGGGCACAAGTTCTCTGAAGGACTCTTCCTGGGGCCAAGCTCATTCGAATACGAAGAAACCCGGAGGTTGCGACTCCAACCCATAGTCCCAAATAGGAGGAAAATGATCCGATCTGGTACGCGGTCTTGTGGTGCTCAAGGACAACAGCTAAGCATTCATAAGCTCCTCCGAAGCGTTGAAACTGTCAATACATGATCTCGAGCTAGAGTTCCTCCAAGTGAACCTTGTGTCATTTGCATCTACAACTTCAAGTTCAATATCATCAATTAACTCAGCGAAGGTTGATGAGCCCGGATCTTGGCCCCCATGCATTCTTATATATATATATATATAGGTAGGGAGTCAGGTTAGAACGAAGGAGGAAAGAGAAGTCAGGGGTATGATGACATTCTTGCCCGCCTCCCTTCTTTGATGATTAATTAAAAGACATTGACCTGCCAAGAGTTGACAGAAGATAGATTGACTAATGAGCGAGAGGAGTAGAGAGTTACATTGAAGTCACCCTCCCCCTTAATGCCAAACGATCCTTGAAAGAACCTCCCTAGCTGTACAGATGTCAGCCCATAGGTCATCCCTTAAGGAATGAATGCAAGGCCCATAATCATAGGAAACAACCAACTGAGAGCCAGAACGATTGTTTTCCAGGAGAACCGGCTTTGAATTTCAAAGCGGATTGTGAATAGCGTGTCTTTCCGAGCAAGAATCAATCCTTCTGAGCATGGTTTGAAAAAACCTACCTCAAGCCGCAAAGGCGCTCGAGCGAAACAAGATGGAGCCAAAGAGCCTCGAGGCAACCACCTCGAACCCCCTGGCTGAGGCGGTTGAGGTGGGGCGAGGCGCAAAATGAAGCGTTAAGGATTTTTTCAAGAATTTATTTAAAGAAAATAGTTAGTCCTATTGGTATTTTCAGATGTTTATAAAGGCCTAGTTATTGAGTATATATTTATGCAAGATGAATGCTTAAATTTGACCTTTTTCATATTCATATTTATCATTAACATGTCCAATTATTTCAATGAACTCTTAGTATCATACCCTTAAAAATATAAGAAACTGCATGTGAACTCGAATACTCATATAAGAAAAAATTTGAAACGACACATGGGGACATCAAACCGTTCTTCATCTGGCTTCAATAGAACATACAATTAATATTCAAATCATATGATTCATATCAACAACTTGGATATCTTTAATGATAACTATACCCAATCCCTTTTTGATAAATATTTTAGTTATATTTTTATCCAATGATTTCCTTTCGACTGGGTAGAAATTTAGTAGAAAGGTTTATGACATTGACATATCCTTTTTTCTCATGTTCATATCTTCATAATATCATCATATACTACATTGCTATATATTATATGTTTGTCAGATTATATTATTTCACCGATAAATATATTTATTATACATTTTGTAATTATTTTCCGAAACAAACCGAGGCTTATGCCTTGACTGCCTTAAGGCTACTCTTCGCCTCGCTTCCAGGAAAAACGTCTCATTCCGCCTTTCGTTTGTTCAAACCTTGCTCCTGAGGCACCAACAACATCTAAGATTCTGAAACCAAAAATCAAGGCAATCACCATCCTCTAATTCTTCAAGTTTACGGACCTTGGCCTCAGTCGATAAGCGACAAGCAACCTGACTTCTCTAATCTCCTTTTTAAAGGAGCAAAGGTGTTTGCACAAGGAAGCAAGTTTCATGGCCAGACAGTAAATGACAAACCCCGAGGAACGAATGGAGGTCCGGTGGATGGGCACAAGTTCTCTGAAGGGCTCCTCCTGGGGCCAAGCTCATTTGAATATGAAGAAATCCAGAGGTTGCGACTCCAACCCAGAGTCCCAATTAAGAGGGAAATGATCCGATTTGGTAGTGGTCTTGTGGTGCTCAAGGAAAACAGCTAAGCATTCATAAGCTCCTGCAAAGCGTAGAAACTGTCAATACACAATCTCGAACCAGAGTTCCTCCAAGTGAATCTTATGTCATTCGCATCTACAACTTCAAGTTCAAGATCATTAATTAACTTAGCGAAGACCGATGAGCCCGGATCCTGTCCCCTACGCATTCGCATACGATCAGAGGAGTAGAGAGTTACATTGAAGTCCCCCTCCCCCCCCAAAGCCAAGCGACTCGTGGAATAACCTCCCTAGCTGTACGGATGTCAGCCCATAGGTCATCCCTTAAGGAATGAATGCAAGGCCCATAATCATAGGAAACAACCAACAGAGGCCCATAGGTCATCCCTTAAGGAATGAATCTTGTGTCATTCACATCTACAACTTCAAGTTCAATATCATCAATTAACTCAGCGAAGACCGAATTAGTCTTATTGGTATTTTCAAATGTCAACCGGGCTCGGGAGGTCCTTCTCTATGGGGGATCCCGTCGCTCCGGGAAGGGGAAGGCGATGCGTGTGGGAGTGTGGCTCTGCATGGGGTGGTGGGCCTTGGGGTTGTCGTCGGCGGAGGGGTCTCGGCGGGGGTTGGAGGCGGATGCTTCGATGATGAGGAAGGCGCGAAGGGGAGGGGTGATGCAACGTGGAACGAGAATATAGGGCCGAATATTTATCTAATGGGATTTTTACCCGGCAGACCCTATAATCTTTTGCAATTACCGCTACGACCTTCGAAACATCGTAATTCCTCCCCCGAACCTCTAAAATTGCTAACCCTTACCCTACAGACCCTGCGGTTAAGCCCCGTTAATTTACCCGTTAAAATTAACCAGATTCCGTCATGTTCCTTTACATTATAGCCATTTTGTTTATTTAATTTACATTGATTGCCATTCCATCATCTGAGACCCCCCGGGCAATGGAGCCTCCCGCCGTTGCCTCGCCCCCCGGCCGTCGCCGCTGCTTGACCCCCCCCCCCCCCCCCCCCACGCGATGGAGTCTGCTTCGCCGCCGCCGCTGCTTCGCGCCCCCGGCCGCCGCCGCGCGCGATGGAACCCCCCTACCCGCCGATGATGGAGGACCCTTACCCCCCAGTTGCTGCTGCTGCTTCGCACCCGCTGCCGCCGCCACTCTCCCCCTCGCACGATGGAGCCCCCCCTCCCTCGACCTGCCGACGATGGAAGACCAACGCCTCCCCAGTTGCTGCTGCTTTACCGCCGCCGCCCTTCCCCCGCGTGATGGAGCCCCCCCCTCGCCGCCGCGCGATGGAGTCCCCTCCCCACCCCCCGCGCGATGCAGGTCCCCCCCCGCCGCGCGATGGAATCCCCACCCACCCCCCGCGCGATGCAGGTCCCAACCCCCCCGCCGCACGATCGAGTCCCCACCCCAGCCCCCGCGCGATGCAGGTCCCCCCCCCCCCCCGCGCGATGGAGTCTGCTTCGCTCCCCCCCCCCCCCCCCCCCCCCCCCCGACCTGCCGACGATGGAAGAGCCCCCCAGTTGCTGCTGCTTCACCCCCGCCGCCGCCGCCCTTCCCCCGCGTGATGGAGTCCCCCCCACGCGCGATGCAGGTCCCCCCCCCGGCCCGCCGACGCTGCTGCTTCGCCCCAGCCCCCGCCGACGATGGAGGCCATCCCCCCTGCAGCTGCTGCTTCGGCCCCGGCACGATTTTCTTTTCTCTTATTTTTTTATTTTAGCTAATCGTAGCCGTTGGATGGTAAATTGGTTAGGTTAACTCAAGACTAACCCAAGTATTTGACTCAAATATAGTTAAAATTGTCGGCAGGGTTCATGGGGTATGACGGAGCAAGTTTACGGGGTCGGGGGAGGAATTACGATGTTTCGAAGGTCGTAGCGGTAATTGCAAAAGATTATAGGGTCTGCCGGGTAAAAATCCCTTATCTAATTTATCGGTCAATTTTATTTACGTTTATTTAAGTTGTCATGTCATTAACTAAATAAACAAGATCGCCTGTGATCTCCCGTAATTAGTTATAGATTTGATTTTCAAATTTGGTCGGTTAATTAGTTAGAGTCTATTTAGGATAATTAGTTGTCAACTTAAATTAGTTTTCTATTTTTGTAATCTCATCCCTCCTATATAAAGGGATGAGGGCCCATTGTTTTTAGTCAGTTCAGTATTTGATAAAATTGAGATTTATCTCTCTCCTTTCTCGTCTCTCTCTTTCTCCTACGCGGTCTACGCGGTTCTTCCTCCTCGAATCTCGCGCTACAGGCGTGTTTCTTCTTCTCAACCCCTCTATTTCTTCTACCAAATAATTTCCACAAAAAAATATTATTTTTGTCGACGCAAAATCCTATTTCCATCTTTTGGTATCAAAGCATGGCCCACAGATCGTCCTCACGATCCGACGATCTGTACAGACATGCACGCCGACACGCGACGAAACACCATTATTCGACGGAACGACAACGGCGAGCCGACGACGCCCACAACGAGAAGTTGAGGAGCAGGCTACTTGAGATACAAGCCAACTTCGAGTCCATGTTTCGAGATCTTATGGCTGACCTCGAGTACCTATGTGCCAAATCGAAGCCTCCAACCACCAACACCGACCTTGAAGACGGGTATCTCGCCGTCACCGAAGAACCGGTCGCTGTCCAGGCCGTTTTAGAAGGGAAAAAAAGACGAAACGGCCGCTGTTCAGGACGTTTCAGAGGAGAAAAATGCCAACCTACTTGTTGTCCAACCGATTCCCGAGGAAAAAGAGGCCGTCAACGAAGAACCGATCGCTGTCCATGCCGTTTTAAAGGGAAAAAAGGCCGAAACGCTTGCTGTCCAGGTAATTTCAGGCTTGGAAAACCCTCTGATATCGAGCTTCGCCCCATTCGCAGCCTTCTCGCGAACCCCCGCTGCAGCCCCAGCCCCTCCGACGCCCCCTAGCCTCGTCGGACCCCTCCGCCATTCCCATACCCCTCGCGATACACCCCCTACCCCGCCGCAGCCTACCCAGGCCTCCCCGAATCCCGCTGAAACGCCCCAACCAGCCACCACGCGCACCGTTCCAGCGCGCCTCCTTTGCCCCAGCCAAGGTTGCAGAAGTCGGCAGTCGGTACTCGGTCGGCAGGGTCACTGACTAAGGATTAATCGGTAGTTGGGAGAGTAATCGGATTTAGTCGGACATTAGTCGGTTTTGAATTTTTTAATTATTTTAAATATATAAATCAAATTTTATAAAATATACTCTCATTTATATTCATATATTTAGCAGTTTTAATATTTTGAGAGCTTAAAAAATTATAGCAACAAAAGAAAAAATGAAGCAAGTTAAGAACAAAATGTTTGGTTCATAGCACGGACAAAATGTTAAGAACAAAATGTTTGGTACATAGCACGAGTTGAAGTTAGAAAAAAATTAATACAAAGCTAATCAACAACCACAAGATTGTTCACTGAATCGATCTCAGGGGTTAATATGCGTTAGTGAATCAGTATGATCTGGTATGAGAAGCATGATTAAGTTGTGCTTATGTTGTTGAAAGTAGTAGGTTCACTGTAAATTAATGTTGGTATCTACTTTAAGAAGCATTTTTTAATTCAAGTCTGGTGATAAACTCAACTGTTCATTCAATATGCCGAGAAAAATAGTTTCCTTTCGTCATTTTTTTGCTTTATTATCATTGGTGCTTTCCAATTTATAAAATATAAGAAAGAGAGGATGAGAACTAGTGAAAGAGAGTAGTTGTTCATGACCTGATAAAAGTAGTTGGTAATCTTGTGATTAATGATGTTGCAATTTATAAGTGAGAGTAGCCGTTGGTAACACAATTTACTTTGAATATCGGGACGGGTTGCTATGTCCATTTTCCAAATTTCTGTAATGAGCATTATCATGAGAACGTGTTGGGAGTTTCCTTTCACATGCATTAATTAAATGGTAAGACCATATTAGAAAGCATGGACAAATTAAATAGTTGATAGGTTACTTTGCACTGCATCGTTTATAGATGATGCTTTATTTAATTAATTGGTTCTAATATAAACTTGTTGCATTATGATACTGGAACAACAGTGCTTCTATACGTCTTTCGAACACTACTCATGAGTTGGACAGATTACAAATTATAAGTAAAAAAGAGAGGATGAACTTTGGAAACTTGCAAAAGAAAGTAGAGTCGATGCAGATAAGAGAAAATCTGCAATCTAGTTCAATTCTGCTTAACAAAAAAGTCAGCCGAGAAATCTCTATGCAAAAGTTGGCCGACTAGTTGGCCGACTAGGCCGACTAATCGAGCGATTAATCGGGTCTGATCGACTATTGGCCGATTTGGCCTAGTCGAGTCGGTTACCCCCTCGACTCGACTAGTCAGACCGACTAGTCGGTCTAGTCGGCCGACTTTTACAACAGTGGCCCCGGCACTTGCCGCCTTTCCCCAACGCCTACCCACTCGCCTCCCCCTCCCCTACTACCCGCCACGACTTCGCCCAACACCATCTCGCACCCCCCTTTCCCTCTCCCACGCGCAGACCGCCTCGCGCCCGTCTTCCCTCGTCACCGCCCTCCCCGCCTACGCCCCCTCCTCGCCACCGCGCCCCGCCTGCCTCTCCCCCGACTCCCTCCCTTCTCACCGTGCCCCGTGCCCTCACCCCTTCCGAGCCCTATCCTCCCCCTTCCTTTCCCACCCTACCGCCATCGCTATTCATCCCCTGCGCTACCTCTCTACCCCATCGCTGCTGCTGTTGGACCAGCCCTACTGCCGCCACCTTGGTGCTCGACCTCTCAACGTCGCCGCCGGCCATGGCCCTCCATCCCAAGCACGCGCTGCCGCCTCTTATCTCGGACGCACAAAGCCCTAGCAAGGATTTTTTTGGCAGCCGTTGGTGAATCCCTAAAATTAAGGGATGAGGGTTTAATTTGGAAGATTTACAAAGAGACCCCTCCTCCCAAAATTATTTATCAAAAGGGCCCATTAGAGGATAAATTATGCTATGGAATCCTTTCAAGTGAATGGGTAGAATATTTGCAGCCGTACCCCTCAAATCAAAAAAATTACAAACGTGACATGGAAAATGAGCGAAATTGGGAGATTCGACCAACTAGCCACTCGCCATCAACAACTCGAAGATCCAGCAATTCGTCGGGAGACGAATTTTTAAAAGCGGAGGAGAGTTGATGCAGCGTGGAACGAGAATATAGGGTCGAATATTTATCTAAATTTATCGGTCAATTTTATTTACGTTTATTTAAGTTGTCGTGTCTTTAACTAAATAAACGAGATCGCCTGTGATCTCCCATAATTAGTTATAGATTTGATTTTCAAATTTGGTCGGTTAATTAGTTAGAGTCTATTTAGGATAATTTGTTGTCAGCTTAAATTAGTTTTCTATTTTTGTAATCTCATCCCTCCTATATAAAGGGATGATGGCCCATTGTTTTTAGTCAGTTCAGTATTTGATAAAATTGAGATTTATCTCTCTCTCCTCTCTCGTCTCTCTCTTTCTCCCATGCAGTCTACGCGATTCTTCCTCCTCGAATCTCGCGCTACAGGCGTGTTTCTTCTTCTCAACACCTCTATTTCTTCTACCAAATAATTTCCACAAAAAATATTATTTTTGTCGACGCAAAATCCTATTTGCATCAAGGGGGTGGCTTGCAGGGAAGGCGAAGGATGGCGGGTTGAAATTGATACCGCGGTGCATGGGGGTAGTATCGAGGTGCATGGCGTTGGGGTTAGCAGGAAGTGGGTGCATGTCTCCCACAAGAAACCGAGAAGAGGTGCTTCCGGTGTAGGGTTCAGGGACATGTTGCATCGCTCTGTAGTGTTCCTCCGAGATGTTTCGCTTGTGGGAGGTTGGGCCACCGTAAGGCCTCCTGTTGGTTCGGTGTCGTTCGTCATTCCGATGGTGATACTGTGCGTGGTGCTGTTGGCCAAGTCAGAAGAGGGGTGTCCTGTGGGATCGATAATCGATGGGTGCAACGCCGCATGTGGGTTGGAGCTCGACGGAGCTCCGAGGATCGTAGCCTTGACCGCAACGCTGTGGTTGCGGGTGCTCCGAAGGGTGCAAGTGATGCCAAAGTAAAGATTGCTCTGAAGGATGCGGGAGCCTCCAAGGCGGCGATTGTTGTGGTTGAATGTACGACTTCAGTCTGTCTGGCGGGTGGGAAGGTTGGTGTGCCTAATGACGACACCCATGCTGTGATTGGCTATGCCTTACAGAGGAGCATTTTTGTGGAGGCTGTAAAGGGCCACCTGTTTACTTTACTTGGTTTGCAGTTCTCGGGGGACGTCGTACCTCTTGATTCTCGGCGTTGCTGTGCTCGTGGTCTCTCCAGGCTGCAGAGAGAACGTTTGATACGAGATGGATGGATGAACGATATTGTTTGGCGGCATCTTCACTTTGCGGACAGGGTGATTACGGATATCGAAGTTTGCGTGGAGGAGGTTTGTGGGGTTCCTTTCCTCTCCAGGACGGTTCACTGCTTGGGGAGGGTTCTCCGACGATGGGGTTCGGTGCTCGCGGTGATCGATGATGGGTTAATACCTGGTTTGGTTCCTGATGTCACTCGTGTGCTGTTGGAATGCAACAAAGGTTTGATCGATGGCGCGAGTGGACGGGTCTTCTGCGAGTCTTTGGTGGTTGGTCGGTTCCGGTGTATGGTGGAGATGTTGATCGTCAAACCCCCTCTTCCGCCGGAGGTTCCGAGGATGGACAGTGTCGCCTCGCCTTCTGAGCTCCAGGTGGGCATCCCTAAGGATGCGTTGCATGGTTTGTCCCGCGAGATTGATCTGGTGCGACCTTTGGGGTTCTCCTCTCGGGTCCTGTGCATGGTATCCCAAAAGTTCGATTTGTCTGCTGAGGTGGCGAGGACGGCGCCTCGTATATCTGCACCGCCTCGCTCTTGGTCTCAGGCCTCGGAATCTGACTTTCGGGTTCCGCTCTCGGATCCTCCCGCGGGTCGGGCCCAAGGTGACACCAACTTTTGTGCTGCTTTCTTTTCGTGCGGGAAGGTCCTATCGGGCATTCTTCCTTTGCAACTCTCCTCAACTTCATCGGGCATCTCAGAATTGTTGTCTTGCCTGACTCACTCGTCTGAGGTTGGCAGGACATTCCCCATGATTGACTTTTTCAACTCGTCTGCTTTTGCCCCTACTGTCACACCTCCAAATTCCGTGATCGAGAATGATCGTGCAGAAATGGTAGCTGGATGCTCGAGAATGATCGATGGAGCTGGACTTTAGGAGGAGTCCGAAAATACGTGGGTATTAAGGAGGTTATCCATGAGAGTCTGGAGGATCTACTGTACGTGATGGAGAAGCGTCACACAGGACACTAGCTCGGTAGCAGAGTGTCGTGAAGCTTGTAGTAGTGTGAGCACAACGAGTACATGCATCAGTACAAGACATGACAGTGGATGCACGTAGTGGTACATACGCGAGGGCAGAAGGGCAGTACGTAGTGAAGCAGTACGCATCGAGGAGCAATGCGGTACAGTCACAGAGGCGTACGCACGAAGGCGCACGGTATCGGTATTGATGCGTGGCGATCCTCAAAGGCATGGAGCGTTGCAGGTGCTGAGTACGAGCATTGTCGAGCATGCTCGGTAGTACGCGTACGGGAGTGGCTGGAGGCCACGATAGCTAAGTTCTGGAGGACATTCCCTTAGCATGGAGAACGCTAAGGAAGGGTTTACCGCACGAGGGTCTGGAGGCCGCAGGTTCCCTTTGGTACAAGACCAAATGCTCGGTGGCAGTTGGTGAATTATGGCAAAGCTGAATCAACAAGCGTTGGAGCGCGAGTGTTCTGATGACTGGGCGGTTGACCGGGCGTCAACCGTGCGGGAAGACGAAAGGACAACAAGGGAGTCGAAGAGACGAGCAGATGAAGAGTTGCTGAGAAATGTGAAGGGTTGTCGAAGAACTCGAAGGGTCTCTTTTGTCTTTATGTATCATTATTGTAGATGTAATAATGAGGGTCCCTTGCGTTGCCTTGAGTCTTGTATATAATGAGAGGTGGTGGCTCATTTGTAAACACAGTGTAAAGAGTACACAGAGTGTCCACCCACTCCAGAGATAGTTACCCTTCTAATAAGTGAAGAGCTTTGTGCCCGTGCTTTTGTGATCATGTAGTTGCGTTCTTGAGCGAGTTCTTGAGATTGTTCCTGAACGATCTATAGAGTTGAGCTACTGCTTGTGTCTGAGCGTCGGTGCATTAGCAAGCAGGAGTATCGAGAAGAGTTGGAACGCGTCTGTGACCGTTATACTCGGGAAGGCTGGTTAGCTACGGGTTAGCTAACGCCACACATTATCGGTCGAAATCGATAGTGGGATTTTGACCCTGTGACAAGTGGTATCAGAGCAACGGTTCGTGAGTCAATTCGTTGGCACGAATTGGTAGCAGAACAAGGAGCAAATCACATAACTTGGTCGGTGTCAAGAAAAGCGGGCAAAGGTACGAGCGACTGTCAGTGTAGTCGATTGCGGGAATAAAAGATACTTGTTGGTGCAAGTACATCTTCAATCATCGGAGCGAAGATGGTGGGTGTTACCGAGCGTGTGGCAGAAGTGGAGCAAACGCTGACAGAAGTGGAGTCCACTACTGGGACTCATGCCCATCGCATCGCCATCTTGGAGGACCGTTCTTAAGAAGGATCAGATGTTGGGAACGAGTCTCAACAACGCTCAGCGGATCAGATCAAGTCCTTGGAGGAAAAATTGGAGACGTTCAACACGATGATGGAGGATCTACGCAGCGAGATCTCCCTCATTAAGAAGGCATTGGCGAAAAGCGGAGGCTCCACGGAGGTGCAGCGACGTAAGGTACCTGAGCCCAAATCCTTCACAGTTACGCGGAGTGCCAAGGATTTGGAAAACTTCCTATGGGATATAGAAGTTTATTTCGAGGTGACCAAGACGACGGAAGCCGAGAAGTTTGGCTTGGCATCGATGTACATGTCGAGCGACGCCAAGCTATGGTGGAGGAGCCGTGCAGCAGATGAGGCAAGACCGAAGATATCCAGGTGGGATGATATAGTCGCGGAACTGAAGGCGCAGTTCCTGTCGAAGAACACTGCGTGGATTGCACGGGAGGCTCTTTGACGCTTGAAGCAGACATGCACTGTTCGTGAATTTGTGAAGCAGTTCACGTCCTTGTTACTAGACATCAAGGGCATGTCCGAGGAGGACAAGCTGTTCAATTTCACGATCGGGTTGCAGAGCTGGGCGCAAGCTGAACTGCGGAGGCGGGGAGTGAAGGACCTGAATTCAGCAATCGTGGTGGCGGATGCGTTGGTTGATTATGGGATCAACCAAGTCAGAATGCTGAAGAGAAGGAGTTCACCAGCAAGCCGAGGGCGCGATCGAAGGACAAGGGTAAAGGCGTTGCCCATGATCCACCAATGGAGGAACGAGAATACTACGAGAAGAAGGAGCAACCCATGAGTAAGGGATGCTTCATATGCGACGGACCGCATAGGGCGCGGGAGTGCCCAAAGAAGGAGAAGCTTAATTCTCTTCGTACGGACGAGGAGGAAGAACAAGAAGGTTAGGTACGCTTGGGAGCAATCGGTGCTATGCGCAAGGTACGTCTCACATCACTTCGAGCTGGAGCTTCGAATTCGGTGGAGGGAGGGAACTCCACAACAAAGAGCTTTGGAGGCGCCAAGGCTCGATCGAGGATGCACAGGAGTGCGCAGGTGCATGCCGTGCACCAACGTGTGTGCAAGAGGCACACAACCAAAGCCACGGATAGGAGAACATCCGTGCACGAGAAGGCGAGGCAGAGCTCTGGAGGGCGATGCAGCATGGACAACGAGTTACATGTCCATGGCGATGGAGTGGTGACGAACCACACCACCAATGATCTTGCAGGAGGCAAGATACCAATGACGCTCGGAGCGCAGGCAGAGGCTCGGCAGAGGCTCGGTATGCTTCGGTTTGGCTCGTACGCTGGCTCGGTGCTACTCGAAGCTCTAGAGAGGTTCGGCGGAGGCTCGGTGATCCAAACCTATAGCTTTGACGAGGAGGCTTGGTATTGGTTCTGGAGACGCCACGTGGATGAAGATGGACCATCCGATCGTGGCGATCGGATGGCTACTGGATATGGCCGCGGACATGACGTGTCTTCATTTGGATCTCACCAAGATCCAATTACCCCACTCATGTTTAGTCCCACATGGATGAGCGGTGGGACTTCGTCTATCTGAGGGGATATATAAGGAGCCCCTCACCCATTGTACTCATCGAGAACTCTAATAGAATATCCAACCCCTTTGAGTGCGTCTCCCGTGGTTTCATCTCGCTCCTTAGGGATTAGGGTTTTACGTTAAATCGTTTTTCCCATATTTATCTCTCTTGTTTTATCGATTCGGCTTCGGCTTCTGAGATTTGAACATTCTCCATAACGATGCTCTTTTGTGCTTCATACTTGGAGTGAAGTTGTCAAAAGTACTATTTTTTCTCAAAGTTTCTTATCATCAAAATAATAATATAATTAGTACGCAAACATGGTATTGACATTCTGTCCCTTTCTGATGATGACAAATAGGCAAACTTGGAAATTAACATCTCCTCTTCTCCCCGTTTAACATATAAAAAGATTTCATTTGGAGTAGCTTTTATTTAAAAACAATTTCCTCTTTCAAAAATACATAATACTTTATCCATTTTATTTTTAAAGCATATATATCTCCCCCCTTAATGAAATTTTTCCTTAAAAAATTTTAATTTTTAAGAACTATGCTATTCCTATCTTTTTTTAATGTACTATATGATACATAAAAAGACCTAACAATAAAAGTCATAGTATGGAAAGATTATACTATATAATCAACGAGGATAGTCATGGTATGACGGCTACAACAACATCCATCTATTAGGTCGTGCCCTGCTCCATGAGGATTTTTTTATCCTCATGTATGTAGTTTCTTTAATGGTGGGACTTTAGTTTTCGTTGCTCGTAGTCTTCTTGTATATTGCTACACATGATTTGGAGTTCTTATGTAGCTTTTTTTAGTAGCCTCTCGCGATTTTCTCCATTTACATGCATAAAAATTTTATAGCATCCGTTTTGGGATTTTTACACCCATAATGTTGTATGCTTTGATATTACGTATATAACCCTCCATAATCGTGAATTACACCCAGAAGCCTGCATAGTGCTAAACTCTTCAGCTAGTCATACACCCATAACCCTCTTGCAAAAACGTATAGGGTTATGGGTGTAAAAATCCATGAGAGGTAAGCACTATTCAGGGTTCTGGGTGTAATTCGTGATTATGGAGGTTTATGTACATAATATTGAATGTAAATAGGATTACGTGTGTGAAAATCCCATCGATTTTTTTAGATCCAATAGGGCTAGTTTTATAGTTTTCAGCTTCACTTTTGGGAATCTCTATCGTCTTCTCTTTTGGAATAAAAGTGCTAGATGCACGATGATGGTTGGATTATATCTTATTACATATGCAATGGGGTTTTATGTGGAATTGCATAGGTTTTTATCTAAATTTTCTTCCCCATTAGTGAGCTTAGCAATGATCATTCTTTAATATTTTCTTGTCATTTTCTAGCATACTAGTGTGATATTTAAAGAACTAATTTCTTTATCGTGAGGGTTTTTATCCCTTTTTACTAGATTTTCCTAAAACTTAATTTTACGAATTAGTTCTTTTATTGGGCAAGATAATTCTCGGAAAGCCATAAATAATTGGGATTTTTACACCTATAACCCTGAGTAATTTCGTAATTACAATCATAGCCCTGCATAATCGTGAATTACACGAGAAACCTCATATAGTATTTCCATCTCACACCCATAACCTTCCGTTAGTTTTCCCGTTATCCCAACCATTTAGTTGACTAAATCTAACCCATGATCTAATCCAACAGTTATTAAAAATCCCATACATAAAAAAATACTGACCATCCCTCTTCCTTCCCCACGCCCGACACCCCCCCTCATGTCCCTCCACCCTCCGCCTTCCTTCTCCAGGCGCCTCTCTGCTTCTCTCCGCCCTCTGCCCCCTCCGACAACCTCCTCCTCCCTCGCGCCCCTCTGCCTCCGACCTCCTCCTGCTGCCCTCCGCCCCCCTCAATGTCCTCCATGCCCTCTGCCTCCTGGCCCTCCCCTTTACGCCCCTCCGCCTCCCGCCATCCCCCGCTTGCTGCCCTCCGCGCACCCATCAATCCCCTCCAGCACCCTCGTTCCACGATGGCTCCATCGGATTCATCGACATGGGCCAAAGCATGTCAGCGGGAATGCGGTGGTGCGCTACGCGCACAAGGTGAAGGATGGGAGCATCTTAGCAGACAATGACATGGGAGGGGGTGGGGGCTCTACAATCGGGGGTCGACTGCAACAAACAACTGCATGGGGCACGAGGAGCTCGAGTACATGCAACGACGGGGGCAGGGGGAGGGGGAGAGGGTGTGGCAGCCTTCTGCAGTTGGGGCTCGAGTGCAGCAGACGACGACATGGGACATGGGGGACTCAAGTGCATGCAACGACGGGATGGTGGTGGGGGGAGAGGGGATGGGCAGGGCTCGAGTACATGCGGCATCAATGGCAGGGGGTGGGGGCTCGAGTGTAGCAAACATTGGCAGGGGGCAAGGGGAGCTCGAGTACAGACAACGAGTTGGGGAGTTTCGAGTGCAGGCAAGGGTGGGTGTTCAACGGCCGAGTGTCGAGTGCAGTATACATCGACACAGGTGATGCTTCAAACATGGTTGCTTCCAGGCGGTAGAGAGACACCAACTTGCAGACGGAGAGGCGAGGCAATAGAGGGAGGGGGGTTCAAAGGAGGCATGCAATGGAGAGGAAGAAGAAGATGGGAGAGAGAGATGCCGTGAAATGGAGAGGACAGGAAACAGAGGAAATTCCCCGGTTCACAGGGGAACTGACTCTATTTGTTTAGATGTTGTCAATTTTCTATTAATTTGTTCTAGAAAATTTGTCAAAAAAATCAATAAAAATCACCACTACATTCGTAATGGGTGATTTATCCGTGAAAGTGCAAATGTTTTTGCGATTAGGAGCATGGATGAAGATGGATTGAGGAGAAAGAAAGTATTGATTGAGAGAAGAGAATAGCAGGAGGGGCAAGAGAAGCAAGAGAAGTATGGTGAAGGTGATTGCCGTTGAAGGGGAGGCCCGGTGCAGGCATGCAAGGTTGCTGGAGCTGCAGGTGGTGTGTGGGCGGGGGGCACGGTTGTGGAGAAAGAATGTGATGGCATGATTTGCAAATAAGAATGAGCATTAGGGGCAAATTTGTCTTCTTTTAACAAAAACTGCCAAGTTTAACGGTTATCTCAAACAGAACATAACACAGGGTTATGCCACGTAAGAATTAAGCATTACTCGGGGTTTCTCGTGTAATTCACGATTATGCAGGGTTGTGTTGCGAAATTACTCAGGGTTATGGGTGTAAAAATCCCTAAATAATTCATCATAAGATATGCGACTTACTGGATTGATCGAGGGATGGATCGAGTCTCCTAAATCTTAGGTGACTACAATGTATTGGGCTATTTTTTGGTGAGAAATTGTGTAATTGTTTGGTGCAAAAATTTATGTGAAAATGTGCTAGAATATGCTAGGGTATTGAAACTCCTGATCCTTGTAACTATTTGCCATAACTTGTGAATATAAAGTTTTGGGTGGACATCTCCTCAATGCTTCATGCTTTTTTCCTTTAAAAAATCCGTCATAAGATAGAGAGATAAATCATTATCATTCCGTATGCCTTCCTCTTCATTTTTACAAGAGTTATGATTGGAAATGAATCCGATATGGGCCTTTTTTTCATCATTACTTCTATCAGTGCGTTCTTAACTTGAGATGGTGTGAGAGAATTCTTCTCTCTTTCTTTGAGCAATGATGACTCAATCGTCACTTCTTTCTTTGCATGAACATTCCTTTTTGTTGCTTTGAGAAGATTACATTCCTATATGACGTTTCTTCTTTGCATTTGTAACAAATAATCATTTTTTGCATCCTTTCTTCGGAGGTTGCAGTTGCTTGGAGTGCTAGGTCCTTGAAATATGCATTGGTTATCATTTTTTGTTCCTTCTTGACTTTGTAGGTAAGAAGCTTTCATATCAATTCATCCAAAGGAAGTGTATCTGTATCATTTGTTTCCTTGATCACCGTGTGTATGGTCATCCACTTGGCATTTGACGATCCAAGGAGATCTGTGACAAGTACAACTTCCTCTATTACAACCAAAATCCGGCGAGTTCACAATTTGGGTAAAACATGTATTCATCTCCATGATACATTCTCCTTTGTCCATCTTGAAAAGTTCGTACATTTGTTGCAATAAACTAATTCTATTTTCTTTTACCTTTTGACATACCTTCATATGTCATGGTTAGTTTGCCAGATCTTATAGGCAGATCTACAAGCGGATACTTTGTTGAATCCTTCTGTGTCAATATGCAGAATAAAGTGTTAATCTCCTTTGAGTTGTTTGTTGCAATGTTCTTTTCTTGTTGATGAGGGCGGCACCTTCTTTTTTTTACCTGCTTTTGGTACTTGCTCTCGATAATGTCTCGCATCTCGTACTCCATGCACTTTAAATGATATGCATGTAGATCCTCCAATAGGAAACATTAGTACCATTGAACAATGGAGTTCTTACTGTGGATTTTCTTTCAACGATGTTTGTTATTGTGATCATATGCGTGGATTTCTATTATGTTGTTGCATGAACTAAACTCTGATAGCAAATGTAAGTTCTCATGGATACGTAACAAATTATTACGGTTAACAAAAAATTATCGTTTATAATAATAAATATGAATATAAATAGTCAATTTATAGAAAAGCAACTAGAATAGATAAGTAATTTAGCATGTGAACTCTACTAGGTAAAAAACTACTACCCAAATCCTTGACATGGGATTTCTGATTGACCAAATCAAACAATTATTCGGTTATCTCGAGTTATTTCTCGGCAGATAACTCAATGCATGCACTTTGGATCACTCGTCAAAGTTTTTCCAACTTGAATTGCATACCAAGTTCTTTGTACACATTGAATTAAGGGATTTTTACCCCACGAACCCTATAAACTTTGTAAATTACCTTCTCGACCTTTGAAACAACATAATTTTCCTTAACCCCGTAAACTTGCTAACTCTTACCTCATGAACCCTGCGGTTAATCTATTTGAAGCTTGTGGGGGTTCTTGGGGTAATTTACAATGTTGTTGTGGTAATTACGTTGTGCAAAATGTCCTAGTGGTAATTTAACAAGTATCTAAGGTTTGTGGGGTTGAAAATCCCTTGAATTAAACACCTTTATGGTAAAAACTTCAACAATATATAAAACCTTAAATATAAATATGCACTAAAAAATGAGGTCAAGAAATGCACGCTTGTAATAAATAAAGAAGTGCAAATTGTGTGTAGACAGATTGCTCTCAAAATGTGATCTTAAAATAGACAGCGATACAGACTGCCTCGATAGACCTTTGAGAGAAATTAGAGAGAATGTATTGAGATGTGTATCTACAATTGAGGTGTGTAGGTCTATTTATAGTGATGCGGGACATCCATTAAAAATATAGTTTGTTGGAAACAAATCTGGTAATAAATTAACAAGGTTTGATAAATATGACTGATCACAAAAAAAGGGTAATCGATCAATCTCAAGTTGATTGATCATAAAAGAGCAGTTGGAGGTTTGAATTCAAAAAGTGATCGATTGGCTAAAAGTATTTTGTCGATCAAGATTGCTTGGTTAGGTCAAGTAGGCTGGTCAATCAAGTCTAATAGGGTGATTGACTAGAGAGAGTTGATCGATCATTCTGGAAGGTTGATTGGCTTGGACCTAATATACCTACATGATATACATGCATATATATATATATATATTGAGACTTTTTCTTACACATGTCTATTACAAAGTCTTCTTTCTTCTTTGCATTATCCATAGTTGCTAGCTTATCCATTGAATATGCCTTTGCCATTCGTGTCAGGTGCTTGAGTAGCTAAGTCCCTTTGCTTTTGCTCTTCATTCTCCATATTGATTCTTTATTCCGCTTCACACTTGGAGTGAAGTTGTCTTGAAATCTACAATACTATATGTATTTACAATATTTATTATCATTAAAATAATAATACAATTTGTATGCAAACATGGTACTAACATCAATAACTAGGCATGATATCTCATATGATGCAAATCGAGTTTAGCGATATATGGAGACACAAAACTACACTTCACCATTTTTTTATCATCAAAACAATAATATAATTTGTATGCAAATATGGTACTAAGTTACTGACAATAGTAACTAGGCACGATATTTCATATGCTGCAAACCGAGTTTAACGATATATTGAGATGCCAAAGTGTACTTGTTTGGATGATGTTTTTCTCATCCTTAAATACATGAAGAATTTACTAGCTAAGGGATTATTCTATCTTGCTCATGGTTTATACTAGCATTACATCCTACGTAGATGAAGGTACGTCTAGTTCTCCCGAGGATAGATGTTCCATCAATGGTTTTTGTAATGTTGGTGAAAAAAACCTGGTTACTTGGCGCAACAAAAAGCAGACAATGGTTTCAAGATCTAGTGCATAGGCCAATTATAGAGGCAATGTTCAGAAAGGCGGGCTAGACGACCGCACATTCGGCCACATATACGTAGTTGGTGACCCTTTTGAACCACATATACAGTAATGGATGGGTATGCGATTTTGGAAAGTATGCGGTCGGCTATGCATCCGCCAACTGCCTATAGGATAGACACCCCCTCCCTTTAGGCTTCAGCTATTTTTGCTGCCTCAGGGCTTCAACTTCAGCTGCTGTTGTTGCCCTTTAAGTCGCAGATCCTTCTGCTAAAAATTAAATTTTGTTATTTTTGACTTTCATTTTATTGTGTAGTAGTCTGTTATTTACTTAATTTTGTTTCTGCTGCAGCCTTTTTTTGAAGTCAAAACAAGGGGGAGACACTCATCGGTGTTCACCCCAATATATTAGATAAAAAGGAAAGGAAAAAGGGTGTACAAAAAACAACAAAAAACTGTACAAAGAGGCAACACAGCCATCTTCAACCCAAAAATGAGCTGAGGCCTAAACCGCACCCCACTCCTCCACCAATCTCGCACAGTGAATAAGCACGTTTTCCTTGTAAAAGCGATGGCCTGAGAAGAGAGCCTCATTTCTCCCAAGACAAATCGACCAAAGCCTCGCCACTGGAAGCAATATTTCCCTTCTCTCTCTGTTTCTGTTGAGAACCAACGAGCCGCAGAAGGCCATCAAGTCATCCGTTCTCACCCAATCCACTTCTGGTTCCTCCCAAACCCCTCTTATCGTGGGGCACTCGAATAATAAATGTTCTATGGTTTCCACCGCCGAATCGCAAAGCACACAGAAGTTGGAGATATTGGTCAAGAATCTAGCGCAACGATCCCTTGTCAACAACCTCCTTCTGCGGAAAAGCCATAAGAAGAAGCCAAGGCGCACAGGTAGCCTTAGCCCCCAGAAAAACTAACAATCACGCACCAAGATGTCATATCGCACCAGCGGTGGTTGAGCCAACGCCCTATAGGCCTTCCACGTCGAGAAGGGGCTGTCCCTCCAGGCCCAGTGGTCCCGCCCATCGGAAGGCCTACCAGCGACAACGAGGGCGTCCAGAAGGGAGAGAAAGTCATCAAGCCTTTGATCCAAAAAGTTCGCCATGGAGCGCGGACACCAACACCCATCCGCCCAACAAGAGGCGACTGAGGCATCCTTGTCAGCCGCCAGTGCAAACAAACGCGGGAAACACACATTCAAGGGACCCCCTCCCATCCAATTGTCTTTGCAGAATTTAAAAGATTCTCCATTCTCCAGCATAGGCTTAAACAACGATCTATTCCTTTCGAAGACCTCCTGCACACCATGCCAAAACAGGGTTTCTGCTGCAGCCTTCGAAGCTTTCAACCTTCAAATTCTGCTACATTTAGTTTACAATAAATGTAAAGTTAGTTATTTTTTTTTACTTTCAATTGATCAAATTTCAGATATTTTTTTTACTTTCAATTGATCAAATTTCAGATTATATTAAATTAATTATTTGTTGACTATAAGTTGATCTTATAATACTATGTTCTCTTTATTTTTTATATAATTTGATTTATGCTGCCATTTAAACTACAATTGTCGTATCTTAGTTATCGTTGACTTTCAATCGACTATGTAGTAGATTGTTCTATGCTATTTATTATTATTTTTCTGCTTCTTTCTTCAATCTTCAGTTGAGGCTTTTGTTATTATTTTTGTTGTAAAAAATGTCAAATTCTTGTTCTGAAATTAGTTCATCGTTATTTTGGAATTGGTTTATTATTTTTGTATTTCATAAGATTTTTTGTTTTTATATTTTGTATTTTAACAGTATTTATGTTAACTAATTCCACCTCTCAAATTCTTGTTGCAAGGAACTCTTTATCTAAATGGACACCTTTTGGAAATACTTTGATTACTTTGGATGAAATCACATGTACTGGTCTATGCTTTATTTTGCATCGATGTTAGCTTTTTTAAAACATATATTTCTAATATTTGAATTTATTATTATATTTTTAATTTTTTTAAATAATACAAACCGCATAATCTGCATATACTTCCGCCTATCGGCTTATTCGCTTCAGACCGTGTGATCGAACGAATACCGTGTAGAGATATATTTATGTTTTGTGTATTGTCTCTCTATTTATCTTACTTATGTCTATCTTGTGTAATTTACCCATAGGTCTCTATACAATAGAGCCTAGTGTTCCCATGAATTATAACTTTCATTTTCTTTCCCAACATGGTATCAGAGTGGCGGTCCTAGGCCAGAGCTCTCGTACTTGAGAAAACCCTAATCCTACCTCTACCGTCAAGCCTCCTCTCTCTCTCTCTCTCGCTACCGTACCTGAGAAAACCTAATCCCGCTGCCGCCTGCTCGGGCACCTCCTCTTTCGCCATCGTCGGACTGCCAACACCTTCAGGTGTTGCAGCAGCCGCCAGCCTCCCCTTCTATGGTGTTCCTGAGGGACGCCAAGAGGCACCACTCCTGTTGCCGGTAGTCATTTTCACTGCCGGCCCCTACCACAACTCTCCTCTTCGTCTTCGTCGCGTCGAGGACCACTCATGGTTATGGATTTGATTGCATAAGTCTACACATCCAGTCAAATCCCTGTATGTCTGTGTAGACGTACTTTCAGTCATCAAGCCCTACTTTTCTTCACCCGACAATATGACAGAGAACAAAGCCGATATCCCCGCCTGCCTTTAGAAGTCCGTCGTCGATTCTCAAGATGGACGGGACGTATTACGAGCTGTGTCATGTTGTTCATGAGCCTCATGAAGTCTTCGTGTAAGAAACATATTCTTACCGAGGAAGAGTCGGTTGAGAAAACTGCGGTCAATGCTTCGTGGGAGGCAGATTATGCTTATGCCAAGGTTTGGTTATCTGGTACACAATGTTCAGGAAATCGGCCGAGTATACCGTATACTCAGCCGCATACTCATACTCGGAAGCCTCGGCGCTCCGAGTATGACCAAATCGGCATCTAGGCGGGTCTGACCGCATACTCGACCGAGTATGCGGTATATGCGGCCGAGCATGCGGCCGATTTCCAAATAAACATTTTGTAAAACCCTAACATAAACTTAGACACCCAACCTAACGCTCTTTCAATAGATGTTTTTGCTCATTTGACTCTATATTACTTTTTATCCCAATAGTTTTGTTCCTTATACGTTTAATTCTTTATTATTATATTCAAGAGCTATAATATTTAGACGATATTAACATGATATTAAAAATATATTTATATTTTTAATAATAAAAATACCAAACCGTATAAAAGCGCATACTCCCCGCATACTCTCCCGCATACCGCATACTCTCTATGCAGTGACCCCTCCGACTGAATACCGCATACTGCCTTCCTGAACATTGCCGGTACATTGACGATAGAGATCGCTAATTATGTGTTGCATCAACCCACCGTCAAGGCGATGTGGGATATCCTCGCAGCTACGTATTCCCAAGCGAGGAATGAGATAAAGATCCTACAACTATACCACATCCATATTTACCATCAAGCAGAACGAAAGGCCTCTCTATTCTCTATACGCATCCCTGCGTGGAATGTTTGAGAAGCTCCATAGATTCATGCCCCTCTCGTCTACTCTTGAGCAACATAAGTCATATAGGAATGCCGCCATAGTTGGTGTATTCCTTGCAGTACTAGACTCGGAGTATGAAGCGGTCCATTCACAGATATTGGCAGACGCTACTATTCCTCCCTTGGAGGAAGCTTTTTGCCGACTCAGTGGGATCTGTCTCATCTCCTGCCTCTAGTCATACTTCTTCCGCTATGGTAGCCTCTCGAGGCAGAGGAGGCTCTTCTCAGTTTCGTAACTGTGGACCTCATGATAGAGGAGGTCGTACTTGTCAGCCCTGCACTTATTATCATTGCCATGGGTACACAGAGGATACATGCTACTCCAAGAATGGTTTTCCTACATTAGCTTGAGTAGTGGAGCATGTCGAGTCTTCAACAACTCATTCTTCTGATCAGAGATTTGATGACCTAGTAGCTCGATTGAGGGACATTATGCTTCATGTTATTCCCATTGCTTCATCATCTACTCAAGGAGGCCACTCAGATGTTGCTGCTTCAGCCTCCAGTATCTCAGGTAGTGCCTATCCTCTTACTACTTTTCATGGATCCGATATTAGAGAATGAATTATGGACTCCGGGGCAACACATCACATATGTGGTGATAGTGATCAGCTTGAGCTTACAAACACGTATCTTTAGGGAGGACCGTTGTCATAACAAATGGGACTCATTCCCCGATCATAGAATAGGAGGAGATCAATTTGACACCATCGATGCGTCTGCATAATGTGTTGCATGCACTTGACTTTTCTATGAATTTATTATCTTTTAGTCATATTATGAAGGATTTTCATTGTAGAGCTATTTTTGACCCATTGTCTCTTGTATTTCAGGACATACTTATGGGCATGGTGATTGGCTGTGGGCCATGAGCAGGGAGATCTCTATCGACTTATTCGACCCCCCATATATATGACTATCTTCTCATTTTATTGGATCAATCGCTTCTTTCACGTGGCACCTGCGCTTTGGTCACCTTCCGCTCCAAAAGATGCATCATGTTATGCCCAGATCTCACTCGCTCTTCCTTCCATTGCGAGGCTTGTCAGTTGAGAAAGCATCATCGATATGCTTTTCCTAGTTGTCAGAGTCGGAGCAGTAGATCCATTTTGAGTTATTTCATGTCGATATTTGGGGTCTAAGTCATGTTCCCGATCACCAGGGACACAGGTTTTACCTAGTCATAGTTGATGATTTTTCTCGTTTGTCATAGATTTTCTTTTGAATAATAAATCTAAAGTAGGGGATGTTTTCAAATCTTTTATCAATGAAGTGCAGAATATTTTTTCTTTGTTTGTTGAAATTTGTGATAATTGATAATGCTTTGAATTCTTTACGTATGCTCTCTGAAAATTCTTTTCATCCTGTGGTATTATTCATCAAACATGGTGTGCCTAAACTTCTCAACAGAATGGTGTTGTAGAGAGAAAATATCGCCATTTACTTGTTTTTTCCCCAACTCTTCTTATTTAGAGTCATGTCCCACATTCATTCTGGGCTCATGTAGTCTTACGGAATGTTATCTTGTAAATTACATGCCTCATATGTTCCATTTGTCAGCCAGTTGTCTCCAAGTCTCGACAAGCTCTCTCCTAGAGCTGTCAAATGTATTTTTGTTAGGTACTCCAGGACACATAAGGGATATAGATGCTATGTTAGTGATGATGTTAGATTTTTTGAGTCGGTTATGTACTCTTCCCCTACTGGTGATAGGTTAACTTCATCATATTCAGACGATGAAGTCTGCACGCCACCTCCTCCTATAAGCCCATTACCATACCAGTCTGTGTCGGTTGTTCCAACCCTCCCCAACCCAACCCAACCACCACCACCTCCTCCACCTGCATCACCTCCTCTTATACCACCACCTATGCCTGTTGTTCCACCATTTCCACGTTGGGGGTACGAGACGGTAGTTGAATGAGTTCGACAGGTGAGCAGAGGGAAAGTGAGCCCGCCGAGGGTCTTAGCCTTCGCTATTTGTAATCTAAAACGCGGACGTCGAGCTCTTCTTGCTGGAGCAAGCGAGAAGATGGTCAACCGACTCTCCGCTTCACTACTCGACCCTTAGAAGATGGCGGTGCTTTCATTCAGCCACCCCATTTGGTTGGGAAGTATACGCACAAGATGTGTGATGCACAATACCATGGGTTGCAAGAAATTGACTAAGTTGAGTACTATAAAATTCCAAGGCATTGTTAGAATATATAAACTTGATTTTTGCTGAAAGATTGTTCCTTATTCATTAATAAAGGACTGAATAATAGGACCAGCATCAGATTTATTTTCAAGAAGAAAGACCCATGACAACCTTGCAAAATCATCAACAACAACAAGATAAAATCTATGCCCCTGATGATTGGGATACGACTGAGACCCCAAATATCAAAATCAATTAACTCAAACAAACCATGACTACACCAAGTACATCAAAATCCCTATGAATAATGCCCAAGATATAAATCTATGATGTTCTAGAGGCATAAATGTATAGAAAATAAATTAAAACTTGCAATTATACCCTTTTAGTGATCTGCTTAGAATTTATGAAACTTGTCTATGTTTTCTGCAAATTTACCACGACGGGGTCTCTTGTATTATGCTAGAATCTAGAGGAGCCGCTTGTAATTTGTTCAAGGTCATATGTGCGACACGTGTAACCAGGACCTTGTTTTTATTTTGGATATGAACATAGGATTTTATGCAAAAATTCCAACACGCGTGCGACACACGCGAGACACGGCTGGCTCGAGGGTGACTCGGCTGGCACCCTTCACGTGTCGCATTTTCCTTGTTTTGGATGCATCCGAGGCATGCGGATCAGATCTGCGGCTCGGATTTGCTCAGGGTTGTCTGATGGAGATGGATCCGACGACTAGAATTTGGGCGAAATCTGACGACTGAGATTAGTTGAGTTTTTGATCGAACGGGTTTTTGAGCTTTGTCTTGAATGTTTTCTTTCCCTTGATAAACCGTCGGTGATGATTCGTGCGTTGTGGCTTATCGTTGCGAGTTGAACGATGGTGCGGAGGTGCTCCGGGGATGAAGAAGCTGGTGTTGAGGCACTTCGATGAGGCGGTAGAGAGGAGCGTGGTGGTGAGGGGTTGCGATGAAGTAGAACAAGAAGACTGAGGGATCTGGAGTTGAACTACGATAGGTTCGAGGTCGATTAAAGATGCATGAGATGGTGATGATGCGATTTTGAAGGAAAAAGACGAAGATGCAAAGACGAAGAAGAAAGTGATGGGTGATGTTCGGGTTTTCTCCTGGACGAAGGAGATGATGGCCTCGACTTCCTTGATGAGTGCCTTAATCAACACCGATGATGGTGGCTGAGAGGCTTGGCTACCCACTATAGAGCTGTAGAGCACCTGAGCTGTATAGGGGTCGTGGATCATGCTGTAGAGTATCTTCATCTGAGATGGTGGCCGCTATCACCGGCCACCTCTCGACTCTCTCTCTCTCTCTCTCGATGATAGATGGAGGATGCCTCATCAGAGAGGGCGGGTTAGATTTTAAATAGGTGTAGAGATATATATTATGCTATGTTGCCATTTCATTATGTTGTACTGTTTCTTATTTTCTCTTTACTTATGGACTCTTTATGTAATTTACCCATAGGTACCTCTCCTATATACGAGTTCCTAGGGTTTATGGAATAAACGACTGATCATTTTCTTCCAACATGGTATCAGACCGGCGGTCCTAGACCGGAGCTCGAATACCTAACCCTAACCCCACCTGCCGGCCTCTCTCTCTCACTCTTTCTTGTCTTCCGCGCCGGCGCTACTCGCCTTGCGCGCCGCCTGTGCGCCATCCACGTGCCTCCCGCCTTGCGCGCTGCCCGCGCGCCATCTGAGTGCCATCCGCGCGTTGCTCGCGCGTCATCCGCACTCTGCCTGAGCGTCGCCCGTGTGCCACCCATGCCTTGCATCTCTACAGCACACCGACAGTGAGGCTGCGTGCCCCATCTCGTGCGCGAGTGCACGCCTAAGCCCTGCGAGCCCGTATGTCTTCCTCGACTAGCCCTATCACATGTTGAGATTAGGTGTATGAGTCTACACATGCAATCCAATCTCTTTATGTTTGTGTAGACACAATCCAGTCAAGTATTCAGCCCTAGTCTTCTCAAGCCGATATTTCAGAGAACAGTGTTGATTATCCCTCCACAGGCGCCTTCAGAGGTCCAACGCCCATAGTCAAGATGGATGTGTCGAATTATGAACTGTGGGCTATGCGGTTCATGAGTATGATGAAGTCTACTGGTAAGAAACACATTCTTACCGAGGAAGAACCGGCTGAGAAGATTGGGGTTAATGCCTCATGGGAGACAGATGATGCATATGCCAAAGAATGTCTCTCAGGTACGTTGGCAATAGAGATTGCCAACGATATACTGCATCAGCCCACATCCAAAGCAATGTGGGATATTCTTGTTGCAACATATTCACAAGCTAAGAATGAGACAAAGATTCTACAGCTCCAACATGATATCTTCACCATCAAATAGAATGGTCGTCCATTACACTCTTTATATACATCCCTTCGTGGGATGTTTGAGAAGCTGTATAGCTTTATGCCTCTCACGTCTACTCCTGAGCAGCAGAAGACCTATAGGAAAAAGCCACCATGGTTGGCGTTTTCCTGGCAGGACTTGATCCAGAATACGAGGCGGTACTGTCTCAGATACTAGCAGACTCTACCATTCCTCCTATGGAGGAAGCTTTTCGCAGACTCAGCCGTATAACTATCCATCTTCTACTACAAATCAGACATCCTCAATAATGGCAGCATCCCCAGGTCGCGGTGGTTCCTCTTCATTCCGTGGACGTGGACCTCGAGGAAGGGGAGGTCGTGTTCGCTAACCATGTACTTTCTATCATCGCCCTGGACATACTGAAGATACATGCTACTCCAAGCATGTATTTCCGGCTTCTGCACGAGTTGTTGAACAGATTGAGCCTCCACCCGCGTCTTCCTTGGACCAACGATTTGATGATCTTGTAGCTCGATTGAGGGGTATTATACCTCCATCCGGTCCTGTGATGTCTTCTCCAGTTCCCGAGAGTCATTCAGATGTTGCAGCCTTAGCCTCCTCTAGTACTTCAGTTAGTACTTATGTTCTCACAAGCAGTAGTGGTTCTTATTCAATGGAGTGGATTATGGATTATGGTGCTACACATCATCTGTGTGGAGACTGGAGTCAACTTTCATCTTACAGACAGGTTTCTCCTGGACGTACTGTAGTTATTGCAGATGGAACACACTCCTCGATTACTGGTCATGGGGAGATTAGCTTGACACCTTCTATGCATCTAAAGAACATGTTGCATGCACATGATTTTTCATGAATTTATTGTCGATCAGTCAGATTATGAAGGATCTACATTGTCGAGCTATTTTTGATCCATCTTCTCTTATTTTTCAGGACATCCTTACGGGCAACGTGATTGGTCATGGCCGTGAGCAGGGAGGTCTCTATCGCCTTGTTCAACCTCCATATGCTGGAATCTCCTCTCTACCTGCTGGACCTGTTTCTCCATTCCCGTGTCCCCTACGCTTTGGTCATCTACCTGAAGGATATGGTTAGATCCTCAAGCGCATCACGGAAGCGTGTGCGTCGTATCGAATACGACAAGGAGCGACTAGTCAGACTAGTTGCTCGATGCAGCGGAATTTAAAAAAATTTTCATGTGACGAAACCACATGATCCAAGAACACTTCTCAGATCGTTTCGTCTAAACCACAAACAAGTATTAGGGTTACCTCTTGAAGCGTGGTTGCGATCGAGTCTCTAAACGAAGAGACCTCCTGTCTCAAGTACGATCTGACGGAGGAGACGCTTGCGAGCGCGGGGATGAACCGCGTGCTTCTCGCGATCCATGTTGATGATCCAAGCGGCGGATCTCCTGATCTCGACACACGAGATCCGTCGTCTTCTTCACGAGCGAGGCGCATCGAAGGAGACGGAGATCCACGAGCAGACGATCGGGCAACATAACGACGATGCTGCGGCGATGGAGATCCTCTCCATAGCATCCATGGTGGACGGCCATGAGAGGGAGAGAAAGAGAAAAGAAAGAGAGAGAGACTTGTTGTCTCACTTATGTGCATAGAAGAGCAATGGGGTGCCTCTCCTTTTATAGGGTTTTGGGATCCATGGATCTCAATCCATGTGTCAACTCAAATCCAATGGTCTACATTAATTTGTGTTTCTTTCAATGGTCATGATTTGTTGCTAAAAACACAACAACAATTAATTTAATAAAAAAAATCAAATATACAATAAATATAATTTGATTTTATATTAAATCAATATCCATTATAGAAATAGGAAAGGAGGCAAGCCTCCTTCCATAAGGAGGGTGGTCGGCCACCACATTCCTTATGGAATTGTCGCCGTCCCCTCTCCTCATTAGGAAGGTAGCTTCTTTTTCTTATTACATGAGATTACATTATCTCATGATTCTCTCCAATATTTGCAACAAATTTTGTTGCAAATTATTTCACAAAAATAAATCCAATTTATTTTGTAAACATTTCAATCATGCCATTGGAAATTTGTGAATCACATTCACAACCCAAAACAAAATGTAAATTACATTTTCAATTCAATGTCCAATGTGAATCCAATTCACATTAACATTTAATTAACAAATGTAAATTACAAATAGCTCTCTCTTATATATATTATAAATCACATTTATAATATATATGACTAATACGGATATTGCTATCCATATTATTCATATCCATAATCATTAAATCACATTTAATCATCTTGGATCTCTATTCTCTTGTTCTCAAATAACATGAATCATATTCATATTATTTACATCTTTGATAATCAAATCATATTTAATTATCTAAGACAACTCTTTATATAATATGAATCAAATTCATATTACTCATGATAATTAAATCACATTTAATTATCCATTTTCTCAATACTCGGATATATATATCAACAATAGAATTATCCATGAAGTCCTTCAAGGATAATACGCTTTCTCCGCAGATACTTAGAGATAAGGACAGGGCGATTGTATTGTTCCACGTATAGTGACTTGGATATTGAGATCATATCTCAAATCCAGATCTCTGACCTCCCATAGATGCTTGATTAAATCAAGACCGTAAATCTAATCTTCTCATTGGATCTGAATCATATTCAGATCAATATCCAATATTTGGACTAAGATTAGGTTACTTCTCTACTGAGAGGAGTCACTAAAATCCAGACCCGTTTCATCACTCCCTAGGAATGGAAGAGTCATGGTTATACAATCGTTTATAATCACATCACCCTCAGGTATTCCCAATACCTGTACATCCTGCATACTGGAAGACTCAGATTAAACCCGAAGTATTGGATCAACTTTATACTGTCTACTTCATGGTTTTATCAGTAAGTTTCTCATTCGATCATTGAGAGTCGGTATCGATCATATACTTTCCGAAAGCATATATCATACCTAGGTCTTGATCATATACTTTCCAAAAGTATATATCAAACCAACAAATTCAGTCAAGCTTCCAAAGCGAGACGACCGTGCGCACGGAATTTGATTCTTCCCAATATCTCATGAGTGAGCTCATGTCTTCCGGTTCAGTAACTGAACCTGTATGATCCCTTTGAGAGATCGTATTACTCATATGCCCTTACATGCACACCAGCGTGCCGGTGTATAGACCTTGATTAGGTCATCAACCTATTGGTCTGCCAAATGTACATACTCAGACATATAGTAACACATTTGTCCCCGGTCAGAGGATGTGTGCCTATATCATGACAACATATGATATAGGACTTTGGTTATCTCGATCTCGTTAAGCCAACTCTTTGACCTAACTCATCTGACACCTCCGAATCTCTATTCCTATGCAGAGGACCTGCATGAAGAGGTCGGTCAGATATCAGCCTAACTGAGATAGGATTGTCATCTCCTACTCAGGCTAGAGATCATCTCTTAACAATCATTTGACGGTGCTTGATGAGTCCTCGATCTAACTCATTAGATATTCATCTAAGCAGCAGCCTCTATGATTCAATAATTGAATCAACAGCTGTATGATCATTAAGATGGTCATGGTACATAACCCTAATTATACTAAGGGACCTATTATGCAAATTTTGTATTCTTCATTTCAGATTAAGGAGTGAATTGCAATAACATTTATCGCATAATGGCTCGCCGTGGGCTCGTATTTCCAACAATCTCCCACTAGCCCAAAGAGCCATTAATGGGCTAATCATTTAAACCGACACTCATGTGACAATCATAGGCTATTTAGAAAATAGCTTAGCTGATCAATCACTCTGATCCAAGAGACTACGCCAAGTCCTTTTACGACACTTGCATATCCCCAGTAACAGTGCTCGCATCCAATGCGAATGTTGCATCTTATGCAACCAATACTCAATTTTATCATAGTGTCCCTGACACTTTAGCTCGATTAATTATTATAACCAGTATTCCCATAATCCTTATTAGAATACCTTCATTCCCGGAGATCTCTATTTCCTAAGGAATCTAAAGTTAAGACCCTTATAGATCACTATCTACAAGGTCTTAAACTTTTGAAGATAAGACTTTGAGATCACTATCTCTAAGTTTCATCATCTTTGAAGATATTGTTATTACTGCAACTAAGTGTTTTATTTCCAGAGTAGGACTCGTAACAGATTACTACTCCCACTGCATGGCAGACATCTGGCTCTTTTGCACATCTAGCATGCACTCAGCTTCTCGTAACTGATGCACAAGTGCAAGCAGTTCTAGCATTCACTTCCTCAACTCTTTGAGGTGCTATCCCTTTAGATAGGTCAGTACCATATCTTAAGAGATGGAAGCCTTTCTTGGAATTTTCCATAAAATGGAAGATGACCAAGGTGTACTACTAATATGGTAGTCCCAATACCCTCTTCTCTTTGCTCCTGAACAATTTCAGAATTAAGATCTAAGAGGTATCCTTGAGATCATATCTCAAGGTGTGGAACAACCAAATTATAAAACACTTATTATTATCCTTATATCATTCCAAATGATTAGGATTTTTATCTACATTTAGCACGATGAACACAAAGGCACTCCCACTAAGCTTCACATGGCTCATCAAGATTCTATCTGAAATCATAACATTTATAATTTCATCAAATCTTATGTTCCAACTACAAGAAGCTTATTTGAGTCCAAAGATGGAGTTCTTTGGCTTGCACACCTTGCTTTCCTCAACCATAAATCCCTGGGGCTACTTCATATGAATATCCTCAGAGAGGAATTCATAGAGGAATGCAATCTTGACTCACATCATGAAGATGTCATAGTCAAGTTGTGTAGCTATAGTTAGCAATATTCTGATGGGTTAAAGCAAGGTCACTGGAGAGCAAGTCTCATCGCAAGCGATGTCCTCTCTTCGGTTTGCAACTCATGGCTACGAACCATGCTTTGAAGGTCTCTACCTTCTCATCAGGTTCCCTCTTTCTCTTGAAGATCCATTTACACCTTAATGGGTCTTACCCATATAGGTGGATCCTCGAGGGTCCATATACAACACTTGTATATGAAGTCTACATTAGACTTTTATTGCTAACATCCATCTTTTCATGTCATGATCCTCAGGAGCTTCATCACATGAAGTCAGATCTTTGTCAGATTCAACTGACACATGGAACCCATCATCAAACTTATTTGAAGGGGTATTAGTGTTTCATCTTTAATTGTCTTTTAGTTTCCGATTCTAGGAGCCTCATTATCATCTCAGGATTAAATGAGTTCCTTTACTTCATTTTCATCTTGATTCTTAAGAGAGTCATCCTCTAAGAATCATATTCTCAAAGATGAGATCTTTTAAGAATCTCAAGGTCATAAAGTAGGTATCCAATACCATCCTTTAATTTCCCAATGAAGTAGCACTCTCTGGTGCTAGATTCCAACTTAATCACATGGAACCTTTATTAAGGATATATATAATGTAGTCTCTACCACATATATATATGCTTGGAAACTAAGAGATAATTATGCTAAGATTAATCATTGATCAAATCTTGTCACACATGATCAATTGTATCTCCCTACAACTCTATTGAGTTAAGGTCCATTAGGAGGATTGAGATAGGAATGATATTCATATCTCCATAAGGTATTTCTTGAATTCATCTAATAGGTACAAGCTACCTTGGTTAGATCAAATTCATTTCATCTTCCTTCAAATCTTGGTTCTAAACCAAAATTGTGAAATCTTTGAACATTTCAAAGGTTTCTTAGGTGAAGAGAAGAAATTTCATATCACACATAATCATCAATAGATATCACATATCCATAATGTTTACTATGATATAGATGATTCACATACATCAATATGTATGAGATCACGAATACCTTGACATTTTACACCATTCCCAATGGAGGGTGTATTGAACATATCTACTTTTGAATACAATATTCACAAGTATGTAAGATTTGAACCTTTAGACAATCTAAAGTTTCATCTCTTATTAGTCTATTGATCACATCAACAGACATATGTCCAAAACATGATGCTAGATCATTATCAAATGATATTCATCCTCCTATTGTTCTTTAATGGTTTATTTTTCAGCATTAGAAATCTTAATGAACCATTCATTAATTTTCTTATTTAGTAGAGCATAATATTTCAGATCACTTATCTGAAATATCTCCATCATAACTCTTTATGATAGATTTATCACAGAATTCATGTTTATTTCCAACATTTGGAAATAAATAATGAGTGTAATCTAATATCTAGGTCACAGAGACATTCTCTAAGATTAAGGACTCCCACTGAAAATATGAAGCATATTCATCAGGTGGAAATTGTTGCAACAATTGCATCAATTTCAACTTAGATGACCATTAAACCTTAAGATCAGATTTCTAATATTCCAATGCACATGCAACCAATTGCAAGTGTCATTAGAAGATCGAGATACAATTATTAGACTTTGTCTAATCAAATAAGTAAGTCAATTTCAATGATTATATGTAGATTATTTTGATGCTCCATCCGAGTCCTTCTCTAAGTATTCTAGATAGACTTGATAGTCATACTATCAACACATCAACTTATTGCAGTACTGGCATTCATCCAAATCTTCGGATGACATATGGAAGTCATAGATGTACAATCAACTCTTTTGACCATACTTCTTACTCGGGTCCAACCCATGCTTCCACTGCGCTCCCTTTATCTATAAGCAACCATTGCTTAAGACTAAGGATCTCTTATGTAAGAGCATTTCAACACTTATACATGCTTCATTAAATTCATACAATATGAATATAATGAAGCTTCATGAATGACCAGAGTATAGATAGTAGAATGATGACACTCATCATCTACATCCATCTAAACTCTTAAAACATAGGTTCAGGTAGGTACTCAAACAATTTGAATACATCATCTCTTATAGAGCTACCATTCTACATGATGCAGTGAAGCATGCCATTCATGATAATGTCAAGAGCACATATGTATGCCAGAATATCTTCTTAAGTCTTTATAAGGATTATTTGACAATTGCGATCATCATCAACATGTTACTTCCAAAGTACATCCGATGAGATCAAGACTATAGAGACATACAAACCCTAGGGTAGTAGTCCTATTATCTATTTAATTGTCATTCCTCATTATTATGAGGAAACTTGCACATTGCAACCACATACATTATGTGTTCAACTGCAAGTACAATATCTGGATCATGAGTCCAATCCATGATATTTTACTGGTTATTATTGAGTATAACATTGAGTGGGTTTTAATGAAGGATTATCTGAAATAAGAAATTTGCATAAATAAATATATATATATATATATTTTACTTTGATTTAGGAATTTTTATATCAAAGTTGTCTTGTCTTGTCAACACTGAAAGTTCATTCCCTTAATCACTTTCAATGTAAGAGATATACTTACCATTATATCTCAACAAGATCTGGGATCTCCTTCCTTATCTTTGTTACATCCCAATAATATGAGAATCTGCAACTCGGATAAAAAGAAGCGGGAACACATTCCGCCTTGCAAGTCCAACTTGCATTCCCAATTCGGTCTTTAACACCCGGGCCCACCACCCCTAAGGCGATATTGACCCGTCGTTAATTGAACCAACCGTCAACAGGAATAGTACTCGCTATACGCAATCCAATATCGCCCCAATAATATGAGGATCCGATATTGGGGTCACTACGTATACGGCCTTACTCTTTCGAGAAGCAAAGAGCCCGATCCAGATGCGCTTGCATACAGGAGCTGTCACTTCGGACATGCGTCTCCTATATACAATCCCTGGCGACGGAACCCTTGGCCTTGACGGGAGACCATGGATGTCACTTGTGTGATCCTCCATCTCTTATTTAAATTTAATTAATTACTATGAATCACATTCATATAATTAATTCTTCCAAGGGAATTAATAACTCTAATCATATTAGAGTATTTTAATTGGACATAATCAATTTAATCATATTAAATTCATTATCAATCCAATTCAATCAATCAAACTTGAATGTCTTACTTGAATATATATGGTATTATTCTCAAAGTACATATTAATTCGTATTTTAATAATTAAGAGAAATACATCTTAATCCCTCAGACATTATCCCGGCCCTACCCGCTGTCATGACCGGTACCGACGAGAGTGGGACGGACCACATACGTTGCAACCCGCAACCCCAATGCTCTCCGACTAGGCACCATATCCGCCTCGGGAAAGGATAATGCCAAATTGATTAATTTGTACTTGAGATGATCATCGGTTCTTCAATCGAAATTGTACCATATAGTACAAATCAAAACATTTTTGATTATAAGGAAATTTGCTACTCAAATTCTCAAATCCTATTCAAGCATCAAGTTTGAAAGATTGTGGTTTCCAATTATGATTTAGATCACATCTTAATCAATTAATTGGTTGGGGCCAAGTCAATTAGGCAAATAATCATGTTCCAATATTTAACAAATATTTTTCAAGATTATTTCACAAAATTAACAATTAATTTCACTAATTGACAATCACATGGTTCTAGATTAGGAATGTAATTTCAGCAGTGACCCTACTTACTAAAATTAGCATATCTCAATCATATTAAATCCAAATTAGACAAAATCAATTTTCATAGATTGCTAATTTGATTTAGGACAGAAACCAAGTGATGTTTCACGCATTTCAAGGCAAGTCTAAATAGTAATTAACATTTTAATTACGTTCAGATCTACAGTTCCCGCAACAGGGCATACATGTTCAATAGAACAACCATATCTTGAGCATACGAAATCCGATTTACGCAAACTCAGATCCTATGATTTCCTTATTTAATGGGGAACTAAATCCAAGTATTAAATACGTGTTTAAACAATTTAAACAGTGCCGAATTTATTTACTAAACAGATCTGCGAAATCAAATGCGATGAAAACTTTCGCGACCTTAACGAACCCAAGTCGTCCTCGGTTTTTCGAATCATATTCGAAACCGTCGACTTAAGGCTCTGATACCACTTGAAGGATATGGTTAGATCCTCAAGCGCATCACGGAAGCGTGTGCGTCGTATCGAATACGACAAGGAGCGACTAGTCGGACTAGTTGCTCGATGCAGCGGAATTTAAAAAAATTTTCATGTGACGAAACCACATGATCCAAGAACACTTCTCGGATCGTTTCGTCTAAACCACAAACAAGTATTAGGGTTACCTCTTGAAGCGTGGTTGCGATCGAGTCTCTAAACGAAGAGACCTCCTGTCTCAAGTAAGATCCGACGGAGGAGACGCTTGCGAGCGCGGGGATGAACCGCGTGCTTCTCGCAATCCATGTTGATGATCCAAGCGGCGGATCTCCTGATCTCGACACACGAGATCCGTCGTCTTCTTCACGAGCGAGGCGCACCGAAGGAGACGGAGATCCACGAGCAGACGATCGGGCAGCATAACGACGATGCTGCGGCGATGGAGATCCTCTCCATAGCATCCATGGTGGACGGCCATGAGAGGGAGAGAAAGAGAAAAGAAAGAGAGAGAGACTTGTTGTCTCACTTATGTGCATAGAAGAGCAATGAGGTGCCTCTCCTTTTATAGGGTTTTGGGATCCATGGATCTCAATCCATGTGTCAACACAAATCCAATGGTCTACATTAATTTGTGTTTCTTTCAATGGTCATGATTTGTTGCTAAAAACACAAAAACAATTAATTTAATAAAAAAATCAAATATACAATAAATATAATTTGATTTTATATTAAATCAATATCCATTAGAGAAATAGGAAAGGAGGCAAGCCTCCTTCCATAAGGAGGGTGGACGGCCACCACATTCGTTATGGAATTGTGGCCGTCCCCTCTCCTCATTAGGAAGGGAGCTTCTTTTTCCTATTACATGAGATTACATTATCTCATGATTCTCTCCAATATTTGCAACAACTTTTGTTGCAAATTATTTCACAAAAATAAATCCAATTTATTTTGTGAACATTTCAATCATGCCATTGGAAATTTGTGAATCACATTCACAACCCAAAACAAAATGTAAATTACATTTTCAATTCAATGTCCAATGTGAATCCAATTCACATTAACATTTAATTAACAAATGTATATTACAAATAGCTCTCTCTTATATATATTATAAATCATATTTATAATATATATGACTAATACGGATATTGTTATCCTCATTATTCATATCCATGATCATTAAATCACATTTAATCATCTTGGATCTCTATTCTCTTGTTCTCAAATAACATGAATCATATTCACATTATTTACATCTTTGATAATCAAATCATATTTAATTATCTAAGACAACTCTTTATATAATATGAATCAAATTCATATTACTCATGATAATTAAATCACATTTAATTATCCATTTTCTCAATGCTTGGATATATATATATATGTATATATATATCAACAATAGAATTATCCAGGAACTCCTTCAAGGATAATGCGCTTTCTCCGCAGATGCTTGGAGATAAGGACAGGGCGATTGTATTGTTCCACGTATAGTGACTTGGATATTGAGATCACATCTCAAATCCAGATCTCTGGCCTCCCATAGATGCTTGATTAAATCAAGACCGCAAATCTTATCTTCTCATTGGATCTGAATCATATTCAGATCAATGTCCAATATTTGGACTAAGATTAGGTTACTTCTCTACTGAGAGGAGTCACTAAAATCCAGACCCGTTTCATCACTCCCTAGGAATGGAAGCGTCATGGTTATACAATCGTTTATGATCACATCACCCTCAGGTATTCCCAATACCTGTACAACCTGCATACTGGAAGACTTAGATTAAACCCGAAGTATTGGATCAACTTTATACTGTCTACTTCATGGTTTTATCAGTAAGTTTCTCATTCGATCATTGGGAGTCGGTATCGATCATATACTTTCCAAAAGCATTTATCATACCTAGGTCTTGATCATATACTTTCCAAAAGTATATATCAAACCAACAAATTCAGTCAAGCTTCCAAAGCGAGACGACCGTGCGCACGGAATTTGATTCTTCCCAATATCTCATGAGTGAGCTCATGTCTTCCGGTTCAGTAACTGAACCTGTATGATCCCTTTGAGAGATCGTATTACTCATATGCCCTTACATGCACACCAGCGCGCCGGTGTATAGACCTTGATTAGGTCATCAACCTATTGGTCTGCCAAATGTACATACTCAGACATATAGTAACACATCTGTCTCCGGTCAGAGGATGTGTGCCTATATCATGACAACATATGATATAGGACTTTGGTTATCTCGATCTCGTTAAGCCAACTCTTTGACCTAACTCATCTGACACCTCCGAATCTCTATTCCTATGCAGAGGACCTGCATCAAGAGGTCGGTCAGATATCAGCCTAACTGAGATAGGATTGCCATCTCCTACTCAGGCTAGAGATCATCTCTTAACAATCATTTGACGGTGTTTGATGAGTCTTCGATCTAACTCATTAGATATTCATCTAAGTACCAGCCTCTATGATTCAATAATTGAATCAACAACTGTATGATCATTAAGATGGCCATGGTACATAATCCTAATTGTACTAAGGGACCTATTATGCAAATTATGTATTCTTCATTTCAGATTAAGGAGTGAATTGCAATAACATTTATCGCATAATGGCTCGCCGTGGGCTCGCATTTCCAACACTACCACTTCAGAAGTTATGTCTGTTCTTCCCCAGATCTCACCTCACACGTCCTTTCAATGTGAGGCTTGTCAATCGGGAAAGCCGGTCTACCTTTCCCAGTCGTCAGAGTCGGAGTAATATCTTCCATTTTGAGTTGTTTCATGTTGACATTTGGGGCCCAAGTTGTGTTCCTGATCATCGGGGACACTGGTTTTATCTAGTCATGGTTGATGACTTTTCTTGTTTGTCTTGGGTATTTTTATTAAAGAATAAATCTGAAGCTGGAAATGTCATCAAAAATTTCATAAATGAAGTTCGGAATGTTTTTACTCATGTGAAATTTGTGAGAACTGATAATGCCTTGGAAATTTGTACCAACTCTCTTTCTAGTTATTTTTCAACCCAAGGAATTATCGACCAAACAACCTGTGCCTATACTTCCCAACAGTATGGGGTTGCAGAAAGAAAACATCGTCATTTGATTGATGTCACTAGGACACTTATCATACAGAGTCGTGCTCCTCATTCCTTTTGGGGTGATGTTGTTCTTACGGCTTGCTATCTTATGAATCGTATGTCATCGTCTGTCTTGGGCAAGAAGATTCCTTTCTCTGTGGCTTTTCCTGAAAAGGAATTGTTCTGACTTATTCCTCGAATGTTTGGCTCAGTTGCCTTTGTCCACCAGCTATCTCTAGGTATCGACAAGCTCTCTCCTAGAGCTATCAAATGTTTTTTTATCGGGTACTCCAGGACACAAAAAGGGTACGTGTGTTATGATCCGCTGTGCAGGAAATATTATGTTAATGCTGATGTTACATTTTTTGAGTCTGTTATGTACTTCTCTCCTTCAGGTGATAGGTTGATGCCGTCTGAAACTGATGACTCCATGTACGTGCCACCTCCTCCACCAATACCTCCATCTTCAGCACCAACACCACCTCTACCACCACCATCTCTGCCTACACATGCCCGCCTTCCCATTACAGTTCATGTTCCACCTCTACCACATCACTATACATGTAGGCCTGCATCTGCTCATGGTCATCGCTCATCATCTAGCTTGCATGAGGTATGTTATGATAATATTATTTCTAGTGATGGATCTAATGGTTTACCTGAGGAGGCTGAGTTACAGGGACAGATGAGGAGGCCATTGATTTAGATCTGCCTATTGCGCTTCGCACACAGAAGCGAAGCTGTGCATCATTTCCTATAGCATCTGTGGTTTCTTTTGATCGTTTACATGGTGAATTTATGAGCTTTGCTATTGCTCTATCTGCTGTGGACATTCCACGGAATTACAAGGAGGCCTTGCAGGACGACATATGGAGATTAGCTATGGAGGAAGAAATGGCGGCTCTTCAGTCGAGAGGAACATGGAGTCTTGTTCCTACCCTTACGGGCGTGTCTCCAGTTGGTTGTAAATGGGTGTTCACAGTCAAGCAAAATGCAGATGGTAGCATTGATAGATACAAGGCACACCTAGTTGCAAGAGGATTTATACAATATATCTTAACATATTCTCACCTGTTGCTCGTCATTCCACCTTACGGATTCTTCTAACTGTTGCTGTTATTCGAGATTGGTCACTATTCCAGTTAGATGTCAAGAATGCATTCTTATATGGTGATCTTCAAGAGGAAGTCTATATGCAACAACCACTAGGTTTTGCTGTTGAGGGGGGGGGTATTCACAGGTGTGTAGGCTTCATAAGACGATTTATGGCCTTAAGCAGAGTCCTAGAGTTTGGTCCCAGAAGCTTTCAAACGTTCCAATGTAGATCATTCCCTCTTTATACATAAAACATCTAGAGGTATGGTTGCAATTATGGTGTATGTTGATGATATTCTCATTACAGGAGATGATATACAAGGAATCAAGAGGGCAAAAGAAATGCTGGGTCGTGAGTTTGTCACCAAGGACCTTGGAGTCCTTAGATATTTTCTGGGATCGGAATTTTCCAGGAATCAACAAGGACTCGTGATGACTCAAAGCAAATATGTCACTGACTTGCTGAATGAAACAAGAATGCTTAGATGTCGGTCTGCCACTACACCTATGGATCCAAGCATGAAACTATATGATGATGATACTGATGAGGTGGATAGGAGGAGATACAGAGAACTGGTTGGAAAACTTCTGTATGTTACCATTACTAGACCCGATATATCCTTTGCAGTTAGTCGGATGAGTGAGTTCATGGAGCAACCACGTCAAGTACATATGAATGCTATACATATGATACTCAGGTATCTCAAATCATCTCCAGGTGTAGGACTATTATTTAAGAAAGGCAAAGAAATTACTATATCAGCATGCGTAAATGCAGATTATGCAGGATGTCCTAAAGATAGGAAGTCCACCATTGGGTTTGCTGTTTATGTTGGGGATTCTCTCGTCTCATGGAGAAGCAAGAAGCAAACTATCGTACCAAGATCAAGTGCAGAGTTTGAATATGGGGCGATGGCCCAGGTTAGTACAGAAATGATGTGGGTTAAGGCTGTTTTCACTGATATATATAGATGTGCCACTTCCTATGACACTGGAATGTGACAATCAAGATGCTATATTTATTGCAAATAATCCAGCATTTCATGAACGGACCAAGCACATGGAGGTTGATTGTCACTTTATTCGAGATATGATTCAGAAGGGTTTTATCTCCACATCTCATGTCAGCTCAGGGGATCAGACTGTAGATATTTTCACCAAGCCCTACTTAGAGGACCATTCCAGAAGTGCTCGTTCATGCTGAGCATGATCGACATCTATGCTCCATTTGAGGGGGAGTGTATATATATATTATGCTATGTCGCCATTTCATTATGTTGTACTGTTTCTTATTTTCTATTTACTTATGGACTCTTTATCTAATTTACCCATAGGCACCTCTCCTATATAAGAGAGCCTAGGTTTTGTGGAATAAACGACTGATCATTTTATTCCAACAGTAGGCAATGGTAGTTAGGAAGGGATAGATGTGTGGGAGGAGTATCCGAAGATTGGGGGTTCGAAATTGGCGATGGTGAAAAAGGATTGGGTTTGGGTTGTGAAGTTTAGGGGGAATGGTGGTTAGGTTTCGTTTGAGGGGATAATGTTAGGTTTGATCATCTGGAGGTTAGACTCGATCAGAGATGACCGTTGGGGGTTTTGGTGTTTCGTCGGAGATAGAGGGACAAGGAGATGGTCGTAGTCGACCCTTAGGAGATGGGTCATCGACGAAGTAGAAGGTAGGAGTGACACACACGTCCGAAGCATGTGCGTGGTATGAGCTGAGTGTGGTCACGCACATCGCACGTGGGGAGTGGGTGATGGTAAGCAACCGTTGGATCGTGGGGATCCAATGACTAGGAGATGAGACATGCATCGTACGTGGAGATAGAGGGATAAAGAGTGAGTGGCTATGACCATTGGATTAGTCTTGATCCAATGACCATAAATGGATGGTGTTACAGGACAAGAGTGGTTGTCCCGGCTAGGTGGTGGGTTGACTGGAATCTGAGGTGGGAAAATCAGGGAGTGGCACGTGGATGAAAACATTTACTAACAACTACTTTGGCCATTGCAATAAATAGAAGATAAATACATTAAAATAGCAAACATGCTCTGATGCAAAAATGTCCAATATGGGAAATGCTCATCTAAATGCAAACTACAATTTTCATAAAGGACTCAAGTGCAAATGAAATGATCTGTGCTATATGTGATTTCTTTGATGCAATGGGCACAAATGTATGTTTTGGTATTTTTATGGATTAAGTTAATATTATAATAAATTAGGGAAGTGGATTATATACAAGTAGATTTGGTCAGTAAGCTCAAGTCAGAATTGTCATTTTTAATTGCTTTTCTTATTTTTTATATTTAGATTTTTATTTAATTAGTTAAAACACTGAATAAAATAAAGAAATGGAAAAAATAATCAAAATGAGTAGAATATGCACATGAAATGATAGGTTAAAATTAGTAAAAATATATTGCATAGCTAGATCCTAAAATTCAATTTTCACAAATGAACTTGATTCTTTTAAATTTGGTCTTGATTTGTAGATATTTGAACGTACATTAATTCAAAAGTGAGTACCGTGAAATTATACAATGTATGAGAGAGATATCAACGTTTGCGGCTTTTTGTCTTGAAATTAAGGTTTGAGTTTATTTCAAATATATACAAGTTAGTATTTTTCATGATTTTTCATGGATTATGGTTAGCAATATGTATACAATGAAGTTAGTTGCATGTCAATCAGAGTTAACAAATTAATTAAAAATGTGTGAAATGAGGCGAAAATGTATAGATGATGATGAATTCCGAAAGGGATATTTACACCCATAACCCTGAGTAATTTTTTAATTACCCCAGAAACCCTCTATAATCACGAATTACACCCACATCCCTGAAGAATTTCTCCGTGTTACATCCATAACCTTCTGTTAGTTTTGTTCATTAACTCAACCATATGAGCGAGTTAATCTAACTGATCCGTGATCTAATGACTATGATTAATCAAAAGGAAAAAAAGTTGCGGTCATTATAGGGCTTCCATGACGGATTGGGTGGGGGGTTGGTCTTGTAGGGAGGGGCTGACGATGGTTAGGATGTCGGCGGGGGAGGGATGCTTTCAAACATGAGGTGGTGGTTCGACTTCCACCATCATCGAGAAGGGGGGCTCTCAGGCAGGAAGTGGTGGTCGGCGTGGTGGGCTCGCAGGCGCAGGGGGCCCAATCCGTCCCCATCCCTTCCAGCACGACACAAGCTGATTAACATAGAGGCTATGGTGGCCTCCCACCACGACGACCTGGGGGGGGGGGATTCTCCACTCCCTCGAAGTGGTCATGACCGTCATGGAGGTTGTCGACATGGCCTGGGAGTTATACGAGCACTGCCACCATCGCCCCTCTCTCGCACCAGAGGTGGACGCCTGCTTTGTTGAGGAATGCACCTTTGACGTATTGCAACTACTGGAGGAGAACCATTGCCTACTGGTGGCAGACGAGAAGGGAGGAGGTGTCGTCGCAGGGAGGTGGGGGGCTACCACGCGTGCGGGGTGGAGGACGTGTCGTCGCGGGGTAGGGGGGAGCTTTCAGGCGGGCGGGGGACTTACAGGCGGAAGGGTGGGGGGTGGCCTTGCAGGCAGAGGGAGAGGAGGAGGTGGGGGACTTCCAGGTGGGAGAGGAGGTGTCGAGGGGAGGCGGGGGGACTTGCAAGTGAGCGGGGAGGGAGAGGGACTTACAGGAGGAAAGGAAGGAGGAGGTGTCGTCGATGGGAGGGGGAGGTAATCGGGAGGAAGGGGTTGGAGGCAGGGAGGGGCCAAAGGGCACTTCCAGGTCGGGGGCTTTGACAACGGTTCTGGGAGGAGGTGGCCGGGAGGAAGGGGAGATCGGTAGAGGACATCGACGTGGGGCGGAGGGGTTCCTTGGCTAGAGAAGGAGGATGTCGGGGGGGGGGGCTTGCTGGTTGGAGGAGGAAGAGGACTGACCATTCATAAATAATAGAAACTTAAGCGGTATAAAATGTAAAATACATGACAGATATCGTCATAGTTAACGGAAATTTAGATGGAAGTTAACAAAAGTTTATGAATGTAAGAGTTAATCACTATTCAGGGTCCTGCGTGTAATTCGTGATTATAGAGGGTTTTGGGGTAATTACGTATTTACTTGGAGTTATGGGTGTAAATATCCCCTTCTGAAACTAATGCTAATTGATGCACATTATTTATAAGTGCCTGAAAGTTAATTTTCAAATATTAACAGATGAATGAATCAAATTTCTCGGGACGAAGCTCTATTTTTAGCTGATTAGAGTGACAGATTCTCATCAAGATACCTATTGGTCCTTTGTTTGCAGTCATTGCGGAAGGAGATATTCAAATTACTCCACATTGAGCTTTTTTGATGTTATAGTTGCGTCTTGATTTGAAGTAAACTTACTGTCAATTAGCTTGTAAAATCTCTCAACCATGCTATCAAATTATAATTTTTCCTATTTCGATCTATGGAAAGTAGAGGCTACTTTTTTTTGAAAGGGAAAAGGGTGCACACTTGTAGCGTGGGCAAACTCAGTTATATATATTACTAGGGTGTCTTCCTACACTTCACGACGTGAGTAGTTTTTATGAAGTATGAATTAAGACGTTAAATTATAAGAATGTACTTAGAACTTAATTGACAAATTATAGAGGAACATATTGCGTACAATTTATCTATCTTTTGAAAAGATTATATTTTAGGTAATATTATTTAAAAAAACATAAAAAACATGAATTTAAGAAGTTAAATTACAAGAATGTACTTATAACCTAATTATTAAATTATAGAGGAACATATTGCATACAATTAATCTATCTTTTGAAAAGACTGTACTTCAAGTAATATTATTTAAAAAATTACATTTTTGTATTAAAATGAATTCTGCTTTGATACAATATCTTCATTGAAAAATACAAAATCATTCAAATACAATGAGTACTTTTTCAGGGTGAAGTGTGAAATTAAGAGGTCAAAAAGATTGTACTTCAGGTAATATTATTAAAAAAACCTAAAAAGTATGAAATTAAGAGTTTAAATTATAAGATTGTACTTAAAATTTAATTGGAAAATTAAAGGAACATATTACATACAATTTATCTATCTTTTGAAAAGAATATACTTTAGATCATATTATTTAAAACAACTTAACAAATAGGAATTTAGGATGTTAAATTTATAAGTATGCACTTAGACCTTAATTGTCAAATTATAGAAGAACATATTGCGTACAATTTATCTATCTTTTGAAAAGATTGTATTTCAAGTAATATTATTTAAAAATTACATTGTTTATATTAAAATTATTTTTTCCTTGAAATAATGTCTCCATTGAAAAAAAGCAAAATCATTCAAATACAATGAGTACTTTTTTAGGGTAAATTATGCAATTAAGTGGTTAACTTATAAGAATGTAATTAAAATTTAATCGACAAATTACAGAGGAACATATTGCGTCTTATTTGTCTATCTATTATAAAGATTATACTTCATGTAATATTATTTAAAAAACCTAAAAAGTATGAAACTAAGAGGTTAAATTATAAGAATGTACTTAGAACTCAATTAGCAAATTATAGAGGAACTTATTGCATAAGTTAAATTATAAGAATGTACTTAAAAGTTAATTAGCAAAATTATAGAGGAACATATTGCATACCGTTTATCTATCTTTTGAAAAATTATCCTTCAAGTAATATTATTTTAAAATTTACATTTTTATATTAAAATTAATTTATGCTCAGCTGAAAAATACAAAATGACAAATTGATATATATTTATAAATATTAAAATAATAAATATAAGAAAAATGTGCTATTTATAAGTTTAAATTTAACAAATAAATAAGAATAGAGAGAGAGAAAAGATGGGAGAGGGAGAGAGAGATGGGTACAAAAATGGAGAGGATAGAGGGAGAGTGAGTGAGTGGAAAGACAGAGGAGGAGAGAGTGAGATGGGTGCCTTTGAGAGAGAGAGAAGAGAAATGGAGAGGATAGAGGGAGAGAGAATGAGTGGAAAGAGAGAGGGGGAGAGAGGGAGATGGGTGCGGTGGGAGAGAGAAGAGAAAATGGAGATGATAGAGGGTGAGAGAGCGATGTGGAGAGAGGGAGAGAGAATGAGTGGAAAGAGAGAAAGGAGAGAATGAGAGCGAAATGAGGGTGGAGAGAATGAGCAGAAAGAGAGAGATACGGGTGACGAATGGAGGAAGGGTAAGGAAGACACATGTGAACAGTTCACAGAAAGCACCTATGCAGACTAATATTCATTGTGTGTATTGATGCTAAAAGTGATTAATGGAGGAGATTTCTTTGGCATCCACCACCTATCATTAGTATATTCAACCTAAAAAGATCATCGAAGCCTTCTACTGCTCATTATGGTGGCACTATTGTCTTGGACAGCTGAGCATTTAAATTCTTCGTCATCAATTTCCTGTATTAAATTTGCTGTCATTTAAGTTTGATGGTGCTTCTGTCTAGGCTGTTGGAGCATTGAAATCAGTTTCTTATGGTAAAATTTGATGAATTCTTGAACCACTCAAATGGTCTTGTCGTTGAGCTGTGTGTTCACTAGTGAAAGGACAAGGTTCAAACCTTATAATGGTTATATCCTTAAAAAGTATGGTGAATCATTGGGTATGGGCATGAGAAAGGATGCCAGTGAAAAGTATAAATTTTCTGATTGCTTTTTGAAAAATATTAAAGTAAGTAATTGGCAATGACAATCTAACAGGAATGTTTTGTATTAAATGATGAAGTTGGGCACTGATGTAATTCCCCGGGATTTGTGGGGGGCAAGCGTTGCTCACATCGATCTCACAAGCTTAATTGAAAATTAAGATCGATGTATAATATCACGACATTCGTTTTATTTCAGACAAGGTCCAAAGCCAACTGTGATTTGGATCATTTAGTTTCCTAATGGTCTCATTTAGCGTTTTGGGATTGTAATCTGTCTTGTCTCTGAATTTGCTGAACTGCCATGCATTGAAGTTCACCATGGTCTGCACTACTTTGAATCCATACATGGTTTTGTTCTCAAAATATCTCATTTGTGACTTTTCCAACAGATCTGCTGAGAACAAAAATGGAGGAATTCCTACAAAGAAAGCTAACACCGGTGCTTGTTCTAGTGGTTCTAACCAAGGTACATTATTGTGACTCAAATCAATTACTAAATATCAGGTGATGTGCATTTCATAGCTTTTCCAAGTTCGTGATTTTTCTTGCAGCAAGCACTTTATGTATAACACATAGCTTGAATAAAGGGACACATGGCACAAAAGAAATTTTCTTAGATTTTTTATATCAGATGTAATTTTTTGAGTTAATAACTTGTCTGCTTTGTATTTCATGTAGAGGTTTATATTATGTCATGATGTACCGTTACATAATTCCTATTTATCTCATGTACATCCGTGTAATTTACCCAACGATTTTCTCTCTATATAAGAGACCCTAGGGTTCCCTAGAATAACAAGAAGTATTTTTGCTCTAACATGGTATCAGAGTCAAAACCCTAACCTAGGGTTTTTCCATCGCCCCCCCTCTCTCTCTTCCACCGCCACCTTCCCTCCCGCCGCCTCCTTCTCGCCGAGGCCCTCCCGCCACCTCCTTCTCGCCGAGGCCCTCCTGCCACCTCCTTCTCATCGCCCCCTCTTTCCCTTCCCCCCCGCCACCTCCTTCTAGCCGAGGACCCGCCGCCGCCGCCGACCAGCCCTTTCTCCCAGGCTCCTTCGTTCGTCGACCGACACCTATTCCTCCATGGATTCAAGTGCATAAAGTCTACATATGCACTTGAATCCAATCAGGTCTTTGTAGGCACCAAGTTCCTTTATCTATCAATCATAGGTCTTCTTCTCCGGCTTCATGTCAGAACAAAAGGTGGATATGCCCTCCATAGGTGCCTTTAAAAGGTTCGGCGCCAATAGTCAAAATGGACGGGACAAACTACGAGCTCTGGGCGATGCAGTTCCTCAGCCTAATGAAGTCATGTGGTAAGAAGCACATTCTTACCGAAGATGAGCCGGCAGAGAAGACAGGGATATATGCCTCCTGGGAGGCTGATGATGCGTACGCCAAGATCTGGCTATCAGGGATGCTTTCGATGGAGATTGTCAATGACGTCCTCCATCAGCCCACCGCCAAAGCGATGTGGGATATTATGGCTACGACATATTCTCAAGTGCGGAACGAGACTAAGATGCTGTAGTTGCAGCATGATATTTTCACTATGAAGCAAAATGGGCGGCCCCTTCACTCTCTGTACACGTCCCTACGAGGGATGTTCGAGAAATTATATAGCACCATCCCGCTTACAGCCACCCCCGAGCAGCAGAAGACATTTCAAGCATGGGTTTCCACCTTCGGCATGTGTAGCTGATCATGTTCAGTCTCCTTCAGCATCTACTCCTGATCACAGGTTCGAGGAGCTTGTGGCACGACTTCTGACATTATGCCACAGTCATCATCAAAGGATGCCGCTACATCTGATGTTGCTGCTTCTGCATCGGCTAGTACCTCTGCTGCTGCCAGTACCTCAGGCAGTACTTCTGTCTTTCGTCATAGCCACGATCTATCAGGTTGGATTGTCGACTCTGGAGCCACCCATCATCTCTGTCGTGACAGAGATATACTTCAGTCCTACAGGGATATTCAGTCTGGTCAGTCTGTGCTCATAGCTGATGGCACTCATTCTCCTATTGTGGGACAGGGGGAGACTTCCTTATTACCCTCCATGCACTTACAGAATGTTTTACATGCACCTGAGTTTTCCATGAATTTATTATCAATTAGTCAGATTATAAAAGATTTGCACTGTCGTGCTATATTTGACCCATCATCTGTCATTTTTCAGGACATACTAACGGGCAGGGTGATTGGTTGTGGTTCTGAGCATAATGGCCTATATCGTCTAGTCCGGAATTCCTATGTTGGCATCTCACTTCACTCTCAGGGATCCGTTTCTCCGTATACATGGCATCTTCGCTTTGGTCACCTTCCGCTCCAGAAAATGCATTAACTCCTGCACCAGATCTCTCTGAATTCTTCATTTCGTTGTGAAGCTTGTCAGTTAGGGAAGCATCATCGTTCTAGCTTCCCTGGTCGTCAGAGTCGGAGCACTAGCTCCCCGTTTGAGTTGTTTCATATAGATATTTAGGGTCCTAGTCGTGTCCCTGATCATCAGGGACACATGTTTTATCTAGTTGTGGTTGATGATTTCTCTCGTGTCTCTTAGACTTTTCTTCTTAAGAATAAATCTGAAGCAGGAGGTGTTATTAAAAATCTTATTAATGAAGTGCGGAATGTTTTTTCTTCTTAAATATGTGCGCACGGATAATGCATTGGAATTCTGCACTCGTTCTCTTGCTCAATTTCTTTCCTCTTAGGCCATTATTCACCAAACTTTCTGTGTCTACACATCACAACAAAATGGTGTCGCGGAGAGGAAACATCGATATTTTCTTGATATTGCTCGCACATTACTTATTCAAAGTTGTGCACCATTGGCTTTTTGGGGCGATGCTCTACTTACGGCATGCTTTCTGGTTAATCGTATGCCTTCTTCTGTTCTTGGGGAAAAAGCTCCAATCTCTGTTCTCTTTCCTGATAAGGACTTGTTTTCACTTACCTCTCATGTCTTTGGAACAGTCGCCTTTGTTCACCGCTTGTCTCCTGGACGACAAGCTCTCTCCTAGAGCTGTTAAGTGTGTCTTTGACTTTGTAGGTTACTATAGGACACAAAAAGGCTATCGCTGCTATGACCCTATTAACGATAAGTACTATGTTAGTGCTGACGTTACATGTTTTGAGCCAGTTATGTACTTCTCCCCAGCAGGTGACAGGTTGGTTTCCTCCACATCTCCGGATGATAATGTCTATGTTCCTCTACCTCCAACTATGGGTCAATCCGAGTCCACTCCACCACCACCACCACCACTACCACCTCCATATCATCCCATTCCACCGTTCCCTAAGTTCTACACAAGGCGATCAGGGCTTGCTCAAGCTACAACTCAACTATCCATCACGCCTCAGGTATGCTCCGATGTTGTTACTAATGATGGGTTAGATAATGTCACGGTGCAGAAATCTTTGATACAGGGGGAGGATCCGCCAGTCGGTACAGTGGATAATGATCTTGATCGTCCTATTGCACTTAGGAAGTAGAAGAGGCAATGTGCGTCCTATCCTCTTGCGTCTCAGGTGTCTTTTCATCGTCTTACTGGTGATTTACAGAAGTTTGCAGCAGCTGTATCGACGGTAGAGATCCCACGGAACTATCAAGAGGCCATGAAGATTGATTACTGGCGCTTAGCTGTGGAGGAAGAGATGCATGCTTTACAATCTCGAGGGACTTGGTCCCTAGTTCCTATTCCTCCTGGTGCTTCTGTGGTTAGTAGCTAGTGGGTGTTCACGATTAAATATCATGCAGATGGCCGTCTAGATCAGTACAAGGCTAGACTTGTTGCACGGGGCTTCACCCAAACCTATGGGGTCGACTATTTGGATACATTTTCACTAGTGGCTCGACACTCGACGCTTCGCATTCTACTCTCCGTTTGATGCAAACACGATTTGGCGCGACGTTGATAATTAAAATAATTTGGGCGGTGGAATTTCGGTGGAGAAAAGGAAAGGTTGAGAAGAAGAAAACTCGTCGGTAACAAGGGGTTGGAGAAGAAGAACCGTGAAGACCACGTGGGGAAAGGAGAGAAAATAGAGAGGGAGATAAAATCTCAACTTTTCATTAATACTTGACTGACTAAAACATTGGACCCTCATCCCTTTATATAGGAGGGATGATCTTACAAAAATAGTAACTAATTTAAACTGACAACCAATTATCCTAAAATGACTCTAACTAATTAACCGACCAAATTTAAAATTCAAATCGACCACTAATGGAGATCACAGGCGATCCCATTTATTTAATTAAAAATTCGTCGACGTAAATAAACATAAATAAAATTGACCACTAAATTAATTAAAAATTCGACCCTATAATTTGAGGTCACGCTGCATTACCGTTGCTGTGGTACGTGACTGGCCCATTTTCCAACTTGACGTCAAGAATGCATTCTTGTATGGTGATCTACAGGAGGAAGTCTACATGCAACAACCACCAGGTTTTACTGTTGAGGGGGAGACTCACATGGTGTGTAGACTTCATAAGGCAATTTATGGCCTTAAACAAAGTCCAAGGGCATGGTTCCAGAAGCTTTCCCAGCTGATTGAACGGCAGGGGTTCAAAAGATCAAATGCGGACCGCTCGTTGTTTATCCAGAAGACTCCCAGAGGTACAGTTGTCGTCATGGTATATGTTGATGATATTATGGTTACAGGAGATGATGCTCAGGGAATCGAGATGACTAAATCACTTTTGGGCAGTTAGTTTATTACGAAGAATCTAGGTACCATACGATATTTTCTGGGGATGGAGTTTGCGAGAAATGCACAAGGTATTGTGATGACCCAAAGAAAATATGTTACAGACTTGCTAGTTGAAATTGGAATGGCTGGTTGTAGACCATCAAGCACTTCAATGGACCCAAGCATGAAGCTGTATGAAAATGATACTGAAGAGGTGGACAAAAGAAGATACAGAGAGATGGTGGGTAAGCTTCTGTACATCACCATAACTCGACCTGATATTTGAAGTAAGTCGGGTGAGTAGGCAAGTCCACATGGAAACCCTATACATGATACTGAGATATCTAAAGTCTTCTCCAGGCTCAGGCTTGCTATTTAGAAAGAACACAGACTTGTCCATTTCCGCCTGTGCAGGCGCAGACTATGCAGGGTGCCCAAAGGATCGTAAGTCTACTTCAGGATTTGCTATCTTTATAGGAAGCTCTCTGGTTTCTTGGAAAAGCAAGAAACAAACGGTTGTGGCAAGATCTAGTGTTGAATCTGAATATAGAGCCATGGCACAAGCAAGCACGGAAATGATGTGGGTTCGAGCAGTCTTGGAGGATTTGAATGTAAATGTCTCTTTACCCATGCAGCTTCAGTGTGACAACGAAGCAGCATTGTTTATTGCCAATAATCCAGCATTTCACGAATGAACTAAGCATATCGAGGTAGATTGTCACTACACGAGATACATGATCCAGAAGGGTTTGATTTCTACTTCACATGTTAGTTCAGAGGACCAGACTGCTGATATATTTCCCAAACCATTGCTCAGAGGGCCCTTCCAGAGTTGTTCTTCCAAGCTGAGCATGATCGATATCTATGCTCCATATTGAGGGGGAGTGTAGAGGTTTATATTATGTCATGATGCATCGTTACATAATTCCTATTTATCTCATGTACATCCATATAATTTACCCAAGGGTTTTCTCTCTATATAAGAGACCCTAGGGTTCCATAGAATAACAAGAAGTATTTTTGCTCTAACAAAGAGCTTTGTTAAAATTTTCATTTGAAGCACGTCTCTTTTAAACCAATTTTGCATATGTTCTTGACTCTTGAGCAGTCTACTGATGTAACTTCTTTAAGCCTAGCATCGTTCCATTATCTGATTACCATCACAAGCATTCTCCAGTTCACTATTGTATTAAATTGATTTATGTGGTCCGGAAGAATGGGGGTTGGAAAAATGAGAGAGGGTAAGAAGAACGGGACCTCATTCATGCTGGTTGCTTGAGATTTTGGATGAGAATGTGTAAAGATATGCAGGACTAGGAGCGTACATCGCGCCGCTTAAGGGATGAGAAGGGGGTAAGAAATGGAACGAGATTAGAAGGAAGAAAACCAGTGGAGGGTGGATAGAAGTCGATGACTGATACAAAAAAATCATTCATTTAATCTCTTTTCCTCACACCGAGATTAACTCCAAGGAGTCCGAGTGGTGGTTGTTTAATGAAACGTTGCAATTCTGTGAACTATTACATCATTGTGTGGAAGTTTCATTTTAATATAAAAGGTGAAAAGAGAACTAGAAGAAATAAACTAAATAAACCAAATTAATCAAATGGGCTACATCAATTTTATCATGAATATTTTCCCTAATGAGTTGGTATAGTAGATCACACCCAAACTTTTGGACGGAGCTGGTGCTGAGAGTGGAGAGATGTGGCCGGTGAGATGGCAACTATTGTGGTTTTGAGGGGGAGATTGGGGCATATTCGAGGAGGTCATATTGTTGATTGGGTGGATTAACTATTGAAGGTGGAAGAGCACCACGTTTTCTTTGGTGGTTTAACAATAGGTTGAAATTGCGGCAATAGTTGGGGAGGAGCACATATGGTATAAATTTAGGAACATGTGCTAGGGATTGTATCTCATAGTTTGCGAGAATTTCGGGTGGTATTTTGAGGGATCTCTCCGATATGTGGTTGAAGATAAGTGATTTAGTTATAGAAGGGAAAAGGTGGTATCCCAAGATTGGAGCCACCATGACTTATATTAACAGTAAACGGGATAATACATCATGTTACATCCTCCATGACATACAAAGCACCCTACGATGTTATGTACATTTTCCGAGTAGAACATTTAGTACCCTTGAAAGATGGACCCATTCTTGCCATGCCAAATTGCCCAGAATATCGTAGAAGGATAGGAGTTGTCCTCATGACCATTGTCCCACACCGATCTAATGCGTTTCCAGAAGGTGGATCCATCATCTATCCTAAGCCAATGAATGTTGGCTCTACTCCAAACTTGTGCTGAATGAGAGAAAGAGAAGAACAGATGGTCCACGTTGTCTGCCTTTATCCCACATCTGCCGCAACCACAATCATCTACACATAACAATGAGCCCAGGCGAGTCTTGGTAAGCACCCTACCAAGTCTGACCAGCCACAAATTGACTTTGTTCGGCACCCTACTCCAAATGATTCTATCTACAAAATGGGCTGCATCATTGATGGAATATGACAGATGGGATCTTTTGTCCATTTGACAATAGGATATTTAATACATAATTTATGATGATCGTGGCTTAACAATGTGTCCACTTCATTTTCAAATAAATCATTTTTTACTTATATGAAAGCCAGAGTGCCTAGGGTCAGTAACCATCCAAGTTAGAGAACAGTTTTTATTCAACAATGAAACCTGAATCCTTCTTTGGTAGAAGAAGGTTGTTGGGTAAATTACAAAAAAAACATCTAAAGAAATAACTTAAATAAGAAACACATGAAAATCCATAAATAAATGACCAACGGCATTTGGAGCACAAATGCCAATCATGCCCCACTCATCACAAAGGAAAACACGAAGTTTCTTGGGAAATAGCAATCTTTTGTTCAATGACAATATTGCAAATACTGTAGGCTATGATTGTTAATCCCAATATGCTTTATATTCTCATGAATTACATGATAAGAAGCTATATAAGTAGTATCCCTATTGTCACAATACATAGGAATATAGATAGTCGTATGAAAGTCAAGATTAGCGGGAAGAGATAATCTATGCTACCCTACAAGTAGCATGAGGCAATGTTCGATTTCAGCCTCTCCACTAGAGTGGGAAATTATATATTGCTTCTTGCTATGCCAAGTGATCTGATTTTTGCATTAAAAGGCAGCAAAGGTAGAAGCAGATCTATCATTGATAGATCTCTCGTATAGTTTGCATCAGACTAGGCCAATAAATTAAGGAGTCTGTTATTCTTAAAGTAAAGTACTTTGCATAGAGAGACTTTTGGGTACTTGAGAATTATGCATACATCTTGAGAATAAATTTGCTTTGATACTATGTTAGAAATCGAGAATGTGGAAGCGTAAAGAAATAGAATAAACATGAAGAACATCGGGATTTTACGTGGAACCCTACTCTGTGAGGAGCAGGATGAAACCACGGAAGAACGCCTCAAAGGAATGATGTTTCTTATTCACTTTTCTCTTGTCTGATACAATGGGTGTGAGGTTTCTTATATAACCCTCACTGACTCTCCAAGTCTCATGAACAACCGATGTGGGACTAAACATAAGTAGGTGTGGTAATTGAACCCTAGAGGGATACAATTACCCCCCTATACATGACACATACTCTATCATATGATCATTAAAAGTACCTCACAATGTACTTGACACGGTTTAGCTATGAACCGGCTTGCCCGATTAACAACAAATGAGATATTGAGTCTAGTGATGGTAACATATAAGAGTTTTCCTACTAGGCACCGTTATGATTTTGCATCAGCATACACATGCGAGTTTTCATACATTCGTGCATTGGCAAGGTATGTAATATCATGATACATCGGTGATATATCGCCGATATATCGATATCGATGAGATGGAGGTATCGATATCTACACGCACACCCACACATTTCCTTTTCCAGTATATCGACAAATATCTCACGAGATATCGATGATATATCACCATATCGAGACATATCGCTCAAAAAACATAGATTTCAATGCAAAATTTGTCGGATATCGATGGATATCGTCCATATCTTGTCGATATATATGTATATAAATGGTTTTACTCATGAAAGATTGATTTCACTACTTATCTAGCTACTCATAGTATTGAAACACATAATAATTTATATATTTTATTTCAGGTCAAGCATCGTCTAGTAGATTATGATGTAGTATGGGGGTGCATATGACAGTTCTTCGATTCGCGGACTTCATCCTCTATAGCAATAGAGATGGAACAAGTCTAATGCTTTTCAAGTTAGAAACACATGTCCATAATATATCTCAGCAGCAGACAACAATCAACAATCAACACCAACAACCAATGCTATGTGCGATAAAATGTGTATTAATATGTTAAATACACCTCATTCTTGCATATAAATGTATATTTGTATGTTATTTATTATTTTAATAACTAGGATGATCTTAATTCATGAACAAAATGCTTTTTGCATCATTTTCGAGATTTCCACCGATATCATCAATATATCCCGATATATCTTCGATAAATTCTTTTCTGGATGGACCGCTACGATATTGATATTTCGAACCTTGTGCATTGAGATTCATAGGAATGGATGCTGGCTTAGTACCTAACATTCCTCTCTATTGTAGAAGATCTATAACATATTTCTACTATGATTGAATCGGTCCACCAATATTTCTTACGACTTCGATGTCCAAGAAATAACGAAGCTCTCCTAAGTCTTTGGTGATAAAATGTTCTGCAAGATACCTTTTAGTATATGTTATGCCACCAATGTCATCCTCAGTTAGAATTATATTAACATATACCAACATAGCAACTGTCCCTTAGTCTTGACAAATAGAGAATTATTTGTCGTTGAGCTAATGAAGCCAACCTTGGACATAATTTCAGACAGTTTTTGAAGCAAGGCTCTGGGGCTTTGCTTGAGATAATATAATGCTTTATATAGTTTGCACACCTTTTGATACTCCCCCTTGGTCTCAAAATGAGGAGGTTGTTGCATATGGACTTCTTCATTCAGATCTCCATATAGAAAACAATTTTCACATATAGTTGGTAGATTGGTCGGAGCAACTGGGCAACAATGGAAATAAGGATCTACATTGTACAGAGGCGAGCAACCTGTGAAAAAATGTCATGGTAATCCAAACCATAGGTTTGAATGTACCCATTTGTTACCAGTTGAGCCTTATAATGTTCCACCAAACCATCTGGAAGATGTTTGGTGGTAAAAACCCACCCACTCCCGACAATTGTAGCATCCCTTGGGTGATCAACTAGTTGCCACGTACCACGTTCCCTTGGACAGAAGTTTTAGTTTCTTCCTTCATAGGTGCTCTCCATTCAGGAACTAATAAAGCCTCCTGATAAGTGGTTTGAACAATAATAGTCGAAAGACCAGACAGAAAGGTCTTGTATTGCTCAGACGTCTCTGTGTGGACACATGGTTGGAAACAGGATGTAGCGTACATGTACGTTTCCCTTTTCAAAGAGTTATGGGAAGATAGGAATGACCTTGAAAGTCTTTAATCTCTTCTCGGCAACCTGCTCCCTTGCATTACGTAATACCCTTAAATACAATGTCATCAATGTTCTTATGATCTTATCTTGATATACATTGGGATGTGGTGTTGGTGTGATAAGAGGGGTGCCATCCGATAAGTATACATCAATCGAAATTGTTGACTTTCATCGATGTGAGTGTCATGAGTCGAAGACCTGTTTTTAGGAGATGACATAGGTAGACTGGAAATCCCTATGTCGTCAGAAGACAAACTGAGAATTAGAGGTGGAATAATACAGTACAGACTCAAAGATGGTCATGTCTGCACTAACATGGTAACAATGATGTACCAGATCATAATACTGGTACCCTTTCGAAGTTCTGGAATAGCTTACAAAGACACATTTCATAACCCTTGGAGAGAGTTCGTTGCGACCTGGAGAATGAATATGGAAAAAGAGGTGCACCCAAAGATTTTAGATGGAACATGGAATAAGTTCTTGTCAGGGAAGAGGAGAGAATACAATGTTTACTCTACATATATGGTGGAAAGCTTACGATTTATTAGATATATGGACGTGAGAACATCACCCCAAAAGGTGAGAGGAGTGACACTGTAAGCCAATAAAGTATGAGCCATATCAAGGATATGGCTGCGCTTTCTTTCAGCCAAGACATTATGTTGGGTTGTATATGGATATGATGTTTGGTTGATGATCCCATGTTTAGTCAGAAAGATTGAAGATATTGATTGCAAAAATCAAGAGCATTATCAATACGAATAGTCTTGACATAAAAATCAAACACATTTTTCATTTCCATAAAGATTTTTTTCATGAAAATACTAACTTCAGATTTTGACTTCAAAAGAAAAACTCGTGAAACCCGGGTAAAGTCGTTAACAACAACAATATTGGACCGATGTTCTGAGTGATCTCGGACTCGAAACAGATTTGCTAACATGATTATGACGACTTGGAAAGAAACTCCTATGATGCTTTCCAAGTTGACTAGTTTCACATCGGAGTGATGTAGAAATCGGATTTTGGGGTAGGATTCTTCTTAGTTTCAATAGAGGTAGATGACCAAGATGCAAGTGCCATGTGTATGCAGACTCCCCAGTAGATGGAGAAACTTGACCCGTAAAAGGAGATTGGGTCAAATAGTACACACCCCTTTCTTCACGGCCACAACCAATCACCTGATCTGTCAGCATATCTTGCAATACACCAGACACTGGATCAAAAATGACTCGACAATTAAGCTCCTTAGTAATTCTAGATATTGATATGTGATTCATAAAAAGTTCAGAGGCTAGAATAACATTATTCAGTCGAATATTTGTTGCCACTTGGACTTCCCCTTGTCTAGTAATAGGGGATAATTTGCTATCTGCCACAATGATTGTACAACATGGTGCAACATCTCGAATTGTGGTGAACTTATTCTTGTTGCCACTAATGTGACATAATGCACCCGAGTCTACCAACCCCTTAGACTAACTAGATTAACTCCTACATACATAGGACAATGTAGATATACCCGATGGATCAACTAATGTAGCCATGTCAGTAAACGAGTGCCCATCGAAGCTCCCGAATCAAACAATTGTGATGTAACCCCATGCTGACTCAATCGTCGCATCAATTCCTCATATTCTGTTGTGGATATTTTGGAATGGCATGATGTGTCATCGTGGTTCTTCTATACTTCTCCCAACAATGGTCTTCAGTGTGGACTATGTGGTCACAAAAGGTATACGAAGGCTTTCCACGGTCGAAATCACCACCCTGTCTCCTGCCTCGAAAGAAATTCCCTCAGCCTTTGCCTAAAGGTACGATCATAGCTGATGTAGTATCAACAAGAGTCTCTATTAGAATCGATGTAGACAACCTTCTAAACCTGCTCCAAAGATAGAATCTCAACGACAATGATCATTTGTGCTTTAGCAGCTTCATAGATGGGGTCTAACCCTCCAAGAAAGAGTCTAACCATCAGTTAAGACTTGAGGGCAATTTGGATTGGACAATTACATATAGGCATATAGGAGTTCAACCTTTGGAAGCCGGAATTCAATGTTGAATAGAACTGAACAAGAGGTAGGCCATTTTGTTTCAGTTGAGACATCATCATATGTTTGGAGGATTTTGACATAGTTCTTCTCCTCTGAGTATGTCTTGCGGAGACCGTCCCACATACACTTAACCACCTGGTAATGCACAATGTCATTTGCAATTTGTGAGATGCAACTGCTCATAATCCATGCCTTGACCATGGCATTGTCCTTCCATGCGTGGTTTGAAAAGGCCTGCCTCGAGGCGGTCGAGGCGGGCAAGGTGAGGTATTGACAAGGCATGTACCTCAGAAGGTCGAGGTAGTACGGCGGTCGAGGTAGTCTGAAGCATTCTATGAGGTGTTTTTTGGATTTTAAAGATTTTTTAAGGATTTTAATTGTCTTATTGATAGTTTTAGAAGCTTATAAATGCCTAGTTGTTTAAGATATACAATATGAAAGCTTGATATTTTAAGTCTCTTCGTGTTCATATTGCATTAAACTTGTCTAATTATTCCAATAAATTCTTAATATTTCACTTTTAATTACACAATCCACAATTCTCAAAGAAAAGCTAGTGTTAGGAGAGATGACATAATGAGCAATGTACTGTACTAACGAAAAAAAGATTAGATTCAATGCATCTCAATAGGGTTTTTATCACTTGTGCTCCTCCAAGATATTGCAATATCTATTATGACCTCCCTTTTTGGGAATATCGGTTACGCCCGCAACTTCTTGTCGTTCTATCACTTGTGCCCCTCCGTTACTTTGGCTGTCAATAAGTTGAACTTAACTTTTTTTAATCAAACCATGATGTAGCTAAGAGGTGTATATCTGGAAGAAACCCCCCACCCTCTCTTCTGCCCCTTTAACCCCTCCGAACTCGATGCCTTCTACGTATGGGCCTCCGATGACGACGTCGGAGCTCAGATACGTGCTAGCAAGGTAGCATGGGGGAAGGAGATTGTGACAGTGGCAGTAAGGAAGGCGATACAACATCGACAGAGGAGTGGTTCTTTTGTTGCATGAGGGGTGGAGGATAGGAGGGGGTGGAAGAGGTCTGCTTAGGGAGGTTGGTGGTGGAGGAGAGTATGGGGTGGAGGGGGGTGCTAGGGGCAGAGGAGAAAGGAGGTGTTGGACATGCAAGTCCATGATGAACCATTATGCAAATAAATGTTATTGCAAATATCATTCCCTGATCTGAAATGAAGAATAACTAATTTGCATAATAGATCCCTTAATACAATTAGGGTTATGTACCATTATCATCTTAATAATCATACAACTGTTTATTCAGTTGTTGAATCATAGAGACTAGTGCTTGGATGAATATCTAAAGAGTTTGATTGAGGACTCGTCAAGCACCGTCAAATGATTATTAAGAAATGATCTCCAGTCTGAGAAGGAGATGACAATCCTTTCTCTAAAGGCTGATATCTAACCGACCTCTTGATGTAGGTCCTCTGCATAGGAATAGAGATTCAGAGGTGTTAGATAATGACGCAGCGTGGATCTGGAAGATAAGGCCACATTTTTAGTTACCCTTATTTGAGTCGTCGGAATTTTTAATTAATTTTATTTACGTTTATTTGAGTCGACGAATTTTTAATTAAATAAATGGGATCGCCTGTGATCTCAATTAGTGGTCAATTTGAATTTCAAATTTGTCGGTTAATTAATTAGAGTCAATTTAGGATAAATTAGTTAGAATTTGAATTAGTTACTATTTTTGTAATCTCATCCCTCCTATATAAAGGGATGAAGGTCTATGGTGTTAAACAGTTCAGGATGTTATCCAATTGAGAATTATTCTCTCTCTTTATCTCCCTCTCTCTCTCCTCGCGGTCTATGCGTTCTTTCTCCTTCAACCCCGCGCATCCGACGTGTTCTTTTTCTCAACCCCTCTATTTTCTCTTCTCAACCTCTCCTTCTTATTATTCCACCAAAATTTCCACAAAAAAATTATTATTTTTGTCGACGAAAAATCCTATTTGCATCAATTGGTATCAGAGCATGGCCTACAGATCGTCCTCTCGATCTAACGATCCATCCAAGCGTTCACGCCGACATGCGACGAAAGACTATCAGGCGTTGGAGTGGAAACGACAAGCCGAAAAATTTTACAAACAGGACATGGACACACGACGTGAGATCCAGATTGCCCAGTCTAAAGTTGGAGAGATAATGGCTAATCTCATGGCTATGTGCGCCCAATCATTGCCTCCAACCCCCGACGCCGTTGACACGAGTTGTGACGAAGAAAACTCCGCTGTGGAGGAAGTTTTGGTTGCTGTCCAGATCATCCCGAAAGAAAGAAGTGCCGATCTGCTTGCTGCCCCGGTGATTTCAGACTTGAAAACCCCTCCGAAGTCGACCCCCGCACCACCGACGGCCCCTCCCGCGAACCCCCTTTCCCAACCACAGCGGCTTCCGCTCCGCCCCCAAGCCTGACGCCACCCCAGGTCATCCAGGCCCTCGCCGCGCCGCCGGCGACCCCCCCGCGTGTTCTCCCTCTCGCCCATCCACCCCCGCGACCTCGCCTCACCATCACCATCTCTCACGCATCACGACCCCTCCCTCTCCCCCGACCCATCTATCCCCAGGCGCCCCATCCCTTCCATGCCACTGCCGCCAACCCCATTCTTCCTCCCCTCCCACGAAACCACATCCCCGAAGCCTAAAACCCCGCTCAGACCGGCAAGCCACCGCTGTTCTCCTCAACCCTCGTCACCGCGACCGCTTTCCCCTCTCCCAACCCCTCCCCAAAGCACCGCCACCACCGCCTACCCCGGCATTTGCCGCCTCACCTCGTCGCGCCACCAACCATCGCATGCCCGCACCCTCCCAGTGCGCGATTCCTCCCAGCTCCGCTCCCCAGCCCCTCAAGCCAAACTCGCCAATGCGGTCACCTATGTCGCCCTCCATGCTTTCACCCCACCGTCGCCTACAATTGCTTCAACTCCCATCACGCCGCCGCCAGAGGAATCAGAAACCCAGCACTCGGCGCCGCTTAAAATGCAAGGATGGAGAAACCCTACCGTGGGATTTCTCTGGAAGAGAAATCGGACCCCCGAAGTTTGGGGGATTGGTTTGGAAATATTGCAGCAAAGCACCTCCTTGCATTTTTTTTATATTGAGGTCACAGGGAAGAACTTTTCCAGTGAAAAGGCATTAGAGAAAGGGGTAGGAAAATTGCGGAGGCACCCCCAATTGGAAAGAACTACAAATGTAATGTTGAAAAGAGTCTAATTGCAAGCTACAATTTCAAAGACGATTTCTCCAACGCGCATCTACATCAAGCAATTCGTCGGGAGACGAATTTTTTAAAGCGGAGGAGAGTTGGTGCAGCGCGGATCCGGAAGATAGGGCCACATTTTTAGTTACGCTTATTTGAGTCGTCGGAATTTTAATTAATTTTATTTACGTTTATTTGAGTCGACGAATTTTTAATTAAATAAATGGGATCGCCTGTGATCTCAATTAGTGGTCAATTTGAATGTCAAATTTATCGGTTAATTAATTAGAGTCAATATAGGATAAATTAGTTAGAATTTGAATTAATTACTATTTTTGTAACCTCATCCCTCCTATATAAAGGGATGAAGGCCTATGGTGTTAAACAGTTCATGATGTTATCCAATTGAGAATTATTCTCTCTCTTTATCTCCCTCTCTCTCTCCTCGCGGTCTACGCGTTCTTTCTCCTTCAACCCCGCGCATCCGGCGTGTTCTTTTTCTCAACCTCTCTATTTTCTCTTCTTAACCTCTCCTTATTATTCCACCAAAATTTCCACAAAAAAATTATTATTTTTGTCGACGAAAAATCCTATTTGCATCAGAATATAGGGCAGAATGGCCGCCCATTACATTCTCTCTATACATCTTTGAGAGGAATGTTTGAGAAGCTCCATAGCTTCATGCCTCTTACCGCCACACCAGAACAGCAGAAGACATACAGGAATGCGACAATGGTGGGTGTGTTTCTCGCTGCACTCGATCCAGAGTATGAGGCAGCACGTTCACAGATTTTGGCGGACTCGACTATTCCTCCCATGGAGGAAGCTTTTCACAGATTGAGCAGGATTACTGTACCTTCAGCAGCCACTAGTCAGAATCCCTCAGCCATGGCAGTCAACAGAGGTCGTGGTTCTCAATACCAGGGCCGTGGACGTATTCCCCGTGGAAGGGGTGGCCGCACTAGGCCAACATGCTCGTATTGTCACAGAGTCGGCCATACTGAAGACACATGCTACTCAAAGCATGGATTTCCTGCATCTGCACGAGCTGCTGAGCAGATAGAGCCCCCGTCTGCATCTACACTGGATCAGCGTTTTGATGATCTGGTTGCCCGCCTCAGGGGCATTATCCCACCATCTGGCCCAGCACCGATGACAGAGAGTCATACTGATGTTGCTGCTTCTGCTTCTGCGTCTGCCTCTACGAGTACTTCAGGTAGTACACTTGCACTTCATAGTAGTAGATCGGATACATTGCCATGGATCATGGACTCAGGCGCTACACATCATCTATGTGGCGACCAAAGTCTACTTTCAGGATATACTCAGATCCCTCCAGGACGGACAGTAGTGATTGCCAATGGCACACATTCACCCATCACGGGCCAGGGGGAGATTAGACTGACATCCTCCATGCAGCTCAAAAATGTTTTACATGCACCACATTTTTCTATGAATCTTTTGTCAATCAGTCAGATTACGAAGGATCTCCAATGTCGAGCTATTTTTGATCCATCTTCTTTGATTTTTCAGGACATCCGTACGGGCAACGTGATTGGTCATGGCTATGAGCAAGGAGGCCTCTATCGTCTGAACTAGACCCCATTTGCCGGAATCACATCTTCTCCTGCTGGACAAGTATCTTCTCTCCTGTGGCATCTGCGTTTTGGTCATCTACCGCTTCAGAAATTGCGTCTTGTCTTACCTTATAGTTTTTCTCACACACCTATCCAGTGTGAGGCGTGTCAGTTGGGAAAACATCACAGGTCATCGTTTCCCAGTAGTCAAGGTCGGAGTAGTAACTCCAAATTTGAGTTGTTTCATGTTGATGTCTGGGGTCCAAGTCGTGTTCCCGATCATCAGGGGCACAGGTTTTATATTGTTTTTGTAGATGATTTCTCAAGAGCATCATGGGTCTTTCTAATGAAAAATAAGTCTGAAGCTGGAAATATTATTATTCAATTTCTAAATGAGATTCAGAATGTTTTTTCCACAACTGTCAAAATTATGAGAAGTGACAATGCCTTAGAGTTATGCACCAATAATCTAACCAACTACTACTCCTCTAAAGGAATTGTTCACCAAACTTTCTGTGCCCATACGTCTCAACAAAATGGGGTTGCAGAAAGAAAACACCGTCACCTTCTTGATGTCACAAGGTCACTTCTCATTCAGAGTCATGTTCCGTATTCATACTGGGGTGATGCAGTCCTTACTGCATGTTACCTTATAAATCGTATGCCCTCGTCTGTCCTGAATGAACAGGTTCCTTTCTCACTGATTTATCCTGACAAGGATCTGTTCACTCTTACCCCTCGTGTGTTTGGGTCAGTCGCGTTTGTCCATCAGTTGTCGCCCGGTTCTGACAAGCTCTCTCCTAGAGCTGTCAAGTGTGTATTTGTGGGGTACTCCAGAACTCAAAAGGGGTACAAGTGTTTTGACCCTGTGCGTCGGCGGTATATGATCAGTGCAGATGTTACATTCTTTGAATCCATCATGTATTTCTCAGATTCTGGGAAAATGCAGCCGCCACCTATATCCCCTGACATTGTATTCATGGCACCACCAACATCACAACCGCCACCAACATCTGAACCAATACCACCACCGCCACCACCATCAACAGTACCTCCGTTACCATTCCATTACACCCGGAGGCCGAATCAAACTCATGGTCCTGACCAGTCAACTAGCTCGCCTACGGTATGTAATGAGAATATTAATGTTGATGGATCTGACGACATTTCTCAGCAGGGTGCATTACAGGAGCATGGTGATACCACAGAGGACCTCGATGTTCCAATAGCTCTACGCAAACCGAAGAGAAGCTGTGTCCAGTATCCTGTATCTGCAGTGGTGTCGTTTGAGAGGCTATCTGGACCATTCAGGACGTTTGCACTGGCACTTTCAGCTACAGCCATTCCACGGAACCATCATGATGCTATGCAGGATGCTAGATGGCGACTAGCAATGGAAGAGGAGATGGAGGCACTTCAGTCTAGAGGGACCTGGAGTTTGGTTCCTATACCTCCAGATGTTAGCCCGGTGAGTTGCAAATGGGTGTTTACAGTTAAGCACAATGCAGATGGTTCCATTGACAGGTACAAGGCACGCCTTGTTGCTCGGGGCTTCACGCAGACATATGGGGTAGATTACCTAGACACCTTCTCCCCTGTGGCGCGTCATTCCACTTTACGGATCCTGCTATCTGTTGCGGTTGCTAGAGACTGGCCACTCTATCAACTGGACGTAAAGAATGCATTTTTGTATGGAGACTTGCAGGAGGAAGTCTATATGCAACAACCACCTGGTTTTGCTGTTGAGGGGGAGTGTTCCAAGGTTTGCAGATTGCATAAGGCCATCTATGGTCTTAAGCAGAGCCCCAGAGCATGGTTTCAGAAGCTTTCAGACCTCTTTGAGAAACAAGGATATAAACGCTCAAATGCTGATCATTCCTTGTTCGTGCAGAAGACGGCGAGAGGTATCATTGTAATCATGGTTTATGTTGATGATATCTTGATTACAGGTGATGATGACCAAGGCATTAAGCAAGCAAAGGAAAGGCTGGGGACCGAGTTTGTCACCAAGGACTTGGGAGTTCTTAGATATTTCCTGGGGCTGGAATTTGCTAGAAATCCATATGGATTAGTCATGACACAGAGGAAGTATGTCACAGATTTACTGAGTGAGACAGGTATGCTAGGGTGTCGACCTGCTACGACACCAATGGACCCTAGCATGAAGCTGTATGATGATGACACAGAAGAGGTGGATCAGAGAAGGTACAGAGAACTGGTAGGCAAATTACTGTATGTCACTATCACTAGACCTGATATACAGTTTGCAGTGAGTCGTGTGAGCCAGTTCATGGAGCAACCACGCCAGGTCCATATGGATGCCATACACATGATTCTGAGATATCTAAAATCATCTCCAGGTGCAGGCTTGATATTTAAGAAAGGAAAGGAGATTTCTGTTACAGGATGTGCAGATGCAGACTATGCAGGATGCCCCAAGGACAGGAAGTCAACATCAGGGTTTGCAGTCTATGTTGGAGATGCTCTAGTTTCGTGGAAGAGCAAGAAGCAGACAGTAGTAGCTAGATCCAGTGCTGAATCAGAATATAGGGCTATGGCCCAGGCGAGCACAGAAATGATGTGGGTAAAATCCTTACTTGCAGACCTATGTATTGATATACCTCTTCCTATGAGGTTGGAATGTGACAATCAGGCTGCCTTGTTCATTGCAAATAACCCAGCCTTTCATGAGAGGACCAAGCATATTGAGGTCGACTGTCACTACATACGTGACATGATTCAGAAGGGGTTCATTGCTACATCTCACGTCACATCAGAGAATCAGACTGCTGATATTTTCACCAAGGCATTATTTAAAGGTCCATTCCAGAAGTGTGCGTCCAAGCTGAGCATGATTGATATCTATGCTCCATCTTGAGGGGGAGTGTTGACGCATAGGCTATTCTGTATCTTTTTGTTATTTCATTTTCCTGTTATTCTCTTTATGTAATTTACCCATAGGCTACTCTCCTATATAAGAGAGCCTAGGGCTATGGAATAGAGTATCTCATTCACGTTTCTCAACAGCATCAGATAAGTTATGTCAAAGAGTTGACTTAACGGGATCGAGACAACCAAAGACCTATGTCATATGCTATCACGATATAGGCACAAATCCTCTGATCGGAGACAGATGTGTTACTATATGTCTGAGTATGTACATTTCTCGGACTAATAGGTTGATGACCTAATCAATGTCTATACATCGGTGCGCTGGTGTGCATTCAAGGGCATATGAGTAGTATGGTCTCTCAAAGGTATCATATAGGTTCATTTGCTGAACCGAAAGACATGAGTTCACTCATGAGATATTGAGAAGAATCAAATTCCGTGCACGATCGACTCGCTTCGTAAGCTTGATTGAATTTGTAGGTTTGATATATGCTTTTGGAAAGCATATGATCAACACCTGGGTATGATTTATGCTTTTGGAAAATATATGATCGATACCAACTCCTAATAGTCAATTGAGAAACTTAATGATAAAACCCTGAATGAGACAATATAAAATAGATCTAAACTTCGGGTTTACTCGGAGTCTTCCAGTATGCAGGATGTATGGGTATCAGGTTTATCTAAGGGTGATGTGATCATAAACGATTGTATAACCATGATGCTTCCATTCCTAGGGAGTGATGCGGTCTGGATTTTAGTGACTCCTCTCAGTAGAGAAGTGATACGATCTTGGTCCAAATGTTGAATGTTAATCTGAATGTGATTCTGATGCAATGAGAAGATCAGATTTGCGGTCTTAATTTAATCAAGCATCTATGAGAGGGTCCTTGAGATCAAGATTTGAAATGTGATCTCAATATCCAAGTCACTATACATGGAGCGTACAATCGCCATGTTCCTATCTCCAAGTATCCACAGAAAAAGCGCATTATTCTTGAAAGAGTTCAAGAATAATTTCATTCTTGATATTGTGTATCTAAGCATTGAGATATTGATAATTAAATGTGATTTAATTATCATGAATAATATGACTTTGATTCATATTTGGTCATACAAGGAGAGTCATCTAAGATGATTAAATGTGATTTAGTTATCAAAGATATGAATAATGTGAATATGAGTATGTTATTTAGGCACATGAGAATAGAGATCCAAGGTGATTAAATATTGTTTAATTATCAAGGATATGATTAATGTGGATATCACTATCCATAATAATCATGGATATTTTAAATATGTTTTATATTATGATGCATATTTTTTAATTGTAAATAGAATTTACAAATTATATGTTGTTGTGAATGTGATTCACAATAAACAATTAATTGTAAATCTAATTTACATATTATGTTGGATATATGAATACGATTCATATTGGTCAATGGCATGATTGAAGTTTAAATAAATTAAATTTGGAAATATTTTTGTGAAGATAAATGCAATAATTGTTATTGCTTATTAATTAATGTATATATCGATAAAGGAAGACTTAATCTCTTTATGGTGACCGTCCACCTTGACTTGTTCAGGAGAGGGTCAGCCACCCTATTTATAGTAAAGAGACTTGGTCTTCACATTATCTATGTATATTGATTAATTTTAAAATGAATTAATTATTATCTTGAAAAGGATATAGTTAATTTATTTTAAACTAATTGTTGTTGCATTTTTGGGGCAACAAATCATGTCCATTGATTATTAAACTTTTAATCTACACCGTAGATTAAGAGGGCCTATGGATTGGGATCCATATGCATCCAACTTGTATAAAAGGAAGGGTAACCTTTGCCTTTGATGATACACATAATTCCAAGAGGAATTAAAATTCTCTCCATCTCTCTCTCTACACGCCAAGTCTCTCTCTCTCTCATTGTGGTCGTGGTATCCTAGAGGGAGTCGTCGTCATCGCAGCATCATTGTTATACCGTCGGATTGTTTGCTCGTGGATCTTTGTCTCCTTCGGTACGCCTCGCTCGTGAAGAAAACGTTGGATCTCGTGTGACGAGATCAGGAGATTTGCCACTTGGATTCTCAACATGGATTGCGATGAGCACACGTTTCATCAACACGCTCGCAAGCATCTCCTCCATCGGATCGGACTTGAGACAAGAGGTCTCTTAGTTTAGAGACTCGATCGCAACCACGCTTCAAGAGGTAAACTTAATACTTGTTTGCGGTTTGGATGAAACGATCTGAGAAGTGTTCTTGGATCATGCGATTTCATCGTTTCAGAATTTTCTAAATTCCGCTGCCTCGAGCGGCTAGTGATGCACTTAAGGATCTTCCTATATCCTTCAGGAGGTTTGGGAAGGAGGATAAGAGGGGGAGGAGGAAGAGGAGACTGGGGGCAGAGGAGAGAAGGTAAGGGAGCAGGAGGAGAGAAGGTAAGGGAGGGAGGAGGAGGTCAGTCTGGAGTGGAGGAAGGGAGGGAAGAGGGAGAGGGTGAGAAGGGTTACGAAATAGCTCTCAGCTCATTTTTTTCTAATTTATTTCCGCTTGTTTCCTCAAAGCTAACGTTCGTTTGTGTTGGGGCTATACGACAACTAACCTACGGAGCACAAGTGATAGAACGACAAGAAATTGGGGACACAACTGATATTCCCCCAAAAAAGGGGCATAACTGATATTGCAATATCTCGAAGGGACACTACTGATAAAATCTCTATATTATATATTATCCACATAAAATATACATTTCATCTAAGTAAATCTAATCATAACTTTTATGCACCACAATATTTTTTGTTGAAAAATATGTTATCTTTCATATTGTAATGACATTTATAACCAATTATTCCCTTTTTGATTGGGTAGAAACTTAGTAGAAAGGTTAATATAATTGACATGTCCTTTCTTATCATTTTCTTGTCTTCGTAATTGCATCATATATTAGAATGTTATATATTATATGTTTGTCGGATTAGATAATTTCATCAATAAATATATTTATTATACTTTTGTAAGTATTTTCCTATACAAATTGAGGCTTATGCCTCGCCTCTAGGGACAATGCCTTGTTCTGCTTTTCGTTTTTTCAAACCTTGCTTCCATGTCGCATTTGTACATGTTTTCTCGGTTGGTTCCTCCTTGGTGATTATGTGCTCCCTAACATATCCTTCTATGACATTCAAAAGAGATTGATACCATAGCACATGATTCGTACCATCCAACTTGGTAATGATATCAAAAAGGGGGTGCTTCATCTCCTCTTCATGAGTAGGGGAATCTACTACCTTAGACATACTTTACGATATATATAGGACCTACTGAACAATCACAGTAAGATGTAACGAAAATTCAATAAACTAGGCTACCGGTCCACGAAAGTAATATGTGAACTGAAGGAACCACAGATCTGGACAGACAAGTTTTTTATTTTTCGAGGTTCGGTAAGGGACATCGGTAGTCAAAGAAGCCTCTAGGAAGAGTTGCAAGTAACTGGCCCTGCTGCAGATGGGCATGCAGAACTCCAGCAATTGCTTTTTGATTTTTGGAATAGGTGTTGGAGTTAGAGTAGGTGTCGTAGATGGTTGTCGATGCTTTTTGTAGGCAGTGGAGTCGGAGTATGTGCTATAGGTGGCACATGTGGTTAATGAGGTGGTTTGGTGGTGAGGGAGGTTGTGCCGATGGTTCACGACGGTGTAAGGAGGTGATGGGGGCAGTGCACACGGTTGGCGAGGATGGAAGTTTCTTCGACCTTGGGTGAGGGGTTAGGTCACACGGGACCCTAGACGGAGAGGGAGCCCTTCTCAAAGGCTCTTATACCATCCTGAAAATTGCTAGAATAGGAAAAAAATTACTCTTTCTCCCTTATATAGAATTGAGTCTATTATTTACTGAAATAATTACATAGCCTCACATTACAAAATAATATTTGTACACCTTAAATACTTCAATACTCCCCTTCAAAGTGGTGCATAGATGTCCGTCATGCTCAACTTTGAGACACACCATGTGAATAGAGACTAATTGAGCGGCTTGGTGATGATGTCAGATGTTGGTTCCTCTAAAGCAACTCTCTGTCTTGATATTTCCTTGCTAAATCATATCCCTTGTATAATGGCAATCTACCTCCACATGTTTAGTGCGCTCGTGGAAGGCAAGATTGTTTTAATGAGCATTGCAGCAATATTGTCACAATGCATGATCATAGGACTCGAATCTAATACGTGTAAATCATTGAGAACGGACTTGATCCACATTAGTTCGGTGGTAGCTTGGGACAATGCTATGTACTCAGATTCTACACTGGATTTGGCACCTACTGCTTGCTTCTTGCTTCTCCATGTGACTAAAATATCGAGTGTTTTTCTACAGGTAAAGAACAAGCCTTTCCTTGGAGCGGATTTCAAGTATCTTAAGATCATTAAAAGTGCCTCACAGTGTAGTTGGCATGGTTTGACCCAATTGGCTTGCTCAGTTAATATCAAATGAGATATCAGGTCTAGTGATGTAGCATACATGGGTTTTTCCACCATGCACCAGTATTATTTTTCATCATCATGCACATGCGAATCTTCATACATTCGTGTACTGGGATCCGTAAAATGGATGTTGTCTTAACCACTAACATTCCCGACTCATGTAGAAGATCCGTAACATATTTCCGTTGTGATAGAATAAGTCCATCGGTATTTCTTGCGACATCGATGCCCAAAAAATAATAAAGCTCTCCCAAGTCTTTGGTGAGAAAATGTTCCACAAGATAACTTTTAGTATATGTTATGCCACTAGTGTATCCTCGGTTAGAATTATATCAACATATACTACCATATCAAATGTCCCTTTTTATGTTTTTTTTTGAAAAATAGAGAATGATTTATTGTAGAGAGAATAAAGCCAACTTGGACACAATATCTGATAATTTTTGAAGCCAAGCTTTGGGGCTTTGTTTCAGCACATATGCTATATATTCAGTTGAGCTAACATGAGATGCGGAAATGAGTCCCTTCAGAATCATGTCTCGAGTATAGTGACAGTCTACCTCGATATGCTTGGTCCTCTCATGGAAGGTTGGATTGTTGGCAATAAACAATGCAACCTAGTTGTCACATTTGAGTTGCATGGGAAGAGGCACCTTAATAGCTAGGTCTGTCGGAATAGATCTGACTCACATCATCTATGTACTCCCTTGTGCCATAACTCTGTATTCTGATTCTGCACTGGATCTAGTGACAACTGTTTGCTTCTTGCTCTTCCATGATATCCAGGAATTCCGGACAAACACAACGAAGCCAGAAGTTGACTTCTTGTCCTTAGGACATCATGCATAATCAACATCTGCACAAACTGTAACAATAAGCAATGTGCCTTTGCTAAACAAAAGGTCAGTGCCATGTGAGGTCTTCAGATACCTCATAATCATATAGACTGCATCCATATGTGCATGTTAGACTACTCCATGAATTACTCACTTCGCTCACTGCGAAGGATATGTTTGGTCCGACGATGGTTACATATAGAAGCTTCCCAATGAGCTTCATGTATCTCCTCTTGTCTACCTCTTCAGTGTCACCATCATATAGCTTCATGCTCGGGTCTATAGGAGGAGTGGCTGACTTGCAATTTGCCATACCCGTCTCCGAGAGAAGGTTCGTAACATACTTCCTCTAGGTTATCACAAGACCTCACCGGTTCCTGGCAAACTCTTATCCAAGGAAGTAGCGTAGACTGTCAAGGTCCTTGGTAACAAATTGGTGTCTAAGAAAGGTCTTAGCTGCTTGAATGCATGTGCATTATCACCTGTAATGATGATATCATCAACGTACACCAATATAACAACAGTACCCTTCTGGACCTTTGAACTAAGGAGTGATATCCAGTCGATCTCACGAACTCCTTCTGTACTATCACATCTGAGAGCTTCTGAAATCATGCTTTTGGAATCTGCTTAAGGTCATAGATTGCCTTATGAAGTCTGCACACTTTCTGACACTCCCCCTCTGCAGGGAACCCAGATAGTTGTTGCACGTAGACTTCCTCTTGCAGATCACCATAGTGGAAAACATTCGTCACATCGAGCTGTTACAAGGGCCAATCCTGTTTAACTGCAACTGAGAGAAGAACCCGGAGTGTGGAGTGCTAAGCTACTGGAGAGAAGGTATCCTAATAGTCCATCCTATAGGTCTGGGTGAACCCTTGAGCCACAAGACGTGCCTTTTAACGATCAATGCTTCCATTTGCTCAATACTTCATAGTGAATACCCACTTGCATCCTACAACAGATACATTTGCAGGAGACTTAACAATGCTCTGCGTGGCATGAGACTGTAATCCGTCCATCTCTGTCGCCATGGCTAGGCGCCATTGACTCACCTTGAGAGCCTCCTGATATGTATGTGCGATTTCAAAGGTGGATAATCCCACAACAAATTGCTTGAAATCTGGTGAAAGTCGCTTCAGAGACACAGGACCTGTGATGGGGTATCGTGCACATGAACGTTTCCTTTTCACAAGGCAATATACCAACCTAGGTCATCCTCCTACGATGGTTCTGGCTCATTCTGTTTATCTACATGCTCATCATGTGATTGACCATATACATCATGCACATTGCGAGTACCATTAGTCGAAACCAAATTTTCAGAATTTATTTGAGGCATATTGGATGATGGGGAAGGCATTAGAGCATGAAGGACAGACTGAGGCACATGTGTAGGTGGAGGTGGAAGAACAACCGCATCCTCAAACTCAGAGGAACTCAGTCTATCACTTGTAGGAGAGTAGTACATGGAATCAAAGAAGGTAACATCGACACTGGCATAGTATTTTCCTTTTAGGATCAAAACACCGATAGTCCTTTTGGGTGCGAGAGTACCCAATGAACATACATTTGACAGCTCGAGGAGCAAGCTTGTCATGGATGTGATGCAAGAGATGAACAAATGCCATGCAACGAAATACTCATGGTGTAAGAGAGATGGTCCTTCTCTGGAAAAGCAAGGAAGAATGGTGCCTTTCCCCCCAAAATGGTAGCGGGCATCTGATTTATAAATAACATATTGTCATCACAACATTACCCCAAAATGAATGAGGAGCCCGACTCTATATGAGAGACCTGGTGATATCCAGAAGATGACGGTATTTGCGTTCATCAATACTGTTTTGTTGAGATGTATAGGGACAAGAAGTTTGGTGGATAATGCCACATGAGCTGAAAAAATGAGACAATTGCATAGTATAAAACTCAATAGCATTTTTAAAATGTGTATGCATTATAGTATTCTTACTTCAACCACAAAGTTCTGAATCACTGCTAGCCTCATACTTGTTATTTAACAAAATACCTAAGATAGTCTGGAAAAATCATCCATGCAAATCGGATAATACATATATCCCTGATGATCAGGTACACGACTCAGACCCCACATATCTAAATGAAATATTTCAAAGACTCCAACTGCTACGACATTGATGACTTGGAAAGCTGGATCGATGATGCTTTCCGAGTTGACATAGTTCACACGAGAAACTGGACTTGGTAGAGATGTCAGGGATGATGCGATAAATCTTTTGCAGCAGTAGATGATCTAATCTGAGATACCACATATAGGGAGAAATCGACTCTGCAGAAAGAGAGGTGGCACCAGCATAAGGAGATTGGGTCAACTTGTACAACCCTCCATGTTCACGGCCAAATCCAATCACCCTGCTCGTGAGTATATCCTGAAAAACAAGAGAACTTGGGTAATGTAAATCTTTTGTAATCTAGATGATAGATAGTAAATTCATGAAGAAGGCATGCACATGAAGAACAATGTTCACGAATGCGGGTTGAGCGGTTGCATATGCATGTGCAGAGGCCTTAGCATGCCACATTCCTGTAACCCCTCACTATGCTCCCCTTGCGCATATGCAAACTGCATATGCGGGCTGTACAACCGCATATACCCACCGTGTACTTGTTTCCAACTCAAAAGGTGTTATCGGGTAATCAGATCCAGATCTTAAGATCCGAATATGATTTTAGGGCTTAGGTGACCCGATTTGCACTTGATTTCTTCTCCATATCCGTTTTTTTATGTTTGATTTTTGGAAGCCAACTTAGTTTTACTGAATGATTTCTTATCTTATTCCATGCCAACGTATTCCAAGATCATGCCTATTGTTGTGATTTGCTTATGCGAGCAGTTAACTTATTCCAACTTAGGTTTGATTATTGTTAGTCTCTATTCCAACACAGGTTTGATTCTTGTGATTTTCTTATGCTTGTAGGCAAGTTCTTCAAACTTAGGTTTGATTCTTGTGATTTTCTTATGCTAGCCAACTTATTCCAACTTAGATTTGATATTTTAATTCTTGTGATTTTCCCTGAAGCGAACTTTAATGTATTTTGCACTAACAATGTTTATGCATATAAAATGATTACTCCAAGATGATTATTTCTAACTCAAGTCTCTATTATTTACTAACAATGTTTAAACATAAGATAACATTGTAAGTAGGTTATCTTGAATGTTTCTTCTAATGAAAGAATTTAAGATATGATTATGTACCATATTGTTTGTTTCGAAGTATAAAATGTTTATGCTAACATTCAACTTAGATTTGTTTAATGATTATTATTCTTTTGAAGAACCCAAGGAGTGGTCTGATGGTAGAGCAGTGTGCCTCCACCTTAAAGGATCCAGGTTCGAATCCTACTATTAAAAAAATTATTCTTTTGGAAGAATTTAAGATATGATCATGTCTTAGTTCTGTGAATTTAGTTCTTCTATTGGAACACAATTATACATAAATTTAGTTCGGTTGTAGGCACTTATGTATATGTATATTTATTTATTTATTTAAATAAAAAATAGGAAACCACATAGAACCGTATTTACCCCGCATGTCTCCGCGTACCGCTTAATCGCTATTCAGTGACCTGTCCGAATGCATAAGAATACCGCTTTTGTGACCCTTGATGAAGAATATTCTGTAGTCATATGGAGGGAGTAAAATGAACCTCTCCTTGTCCAGTAATAGGGGAATGTGTCCCATCTGCAATCACCACCGATATACCTGGTTGTGATGGACTATAAGTACCAAACTGCAAGCGATCTCCACATAGATGATGTGATGCTCTAGAGTCCATTATCCTTCTGAAAGATATGGTCTAGAGCGATCAATAAATGCATGAGTAATACCTCAAGTACTAGTAGAGGAAGAAGCTGCAATGTCTGATAAATCGGTACTAGAAGATCTGACGACTGATAGCATGATCTCTCTCAGATGTACAACAAAGTCATCGTAACGTTGATCAACGAGATCTAGAGCAGTCTGAGCCTACCCAGCAGCACAGGCCGATGATGGGAAGTTGTGCTTGGAGTAGCACATGTCCTTTGAGTGGCCTGATCAGTGACAATATGAACATGGCTGACTCGAGCGTGGATTGCTTCTGCCACGTATGTCTGATCCTCTGAACGGAGATGAACCACTTCTACCATAAGAAGTTGCCATAGCCGACGATGTCTGAGAAGACGTGGCAGAGAGGGTACTCAATCGACTCAACGTACGATACGTTTCCTCCATTGGAGGTGTGGTAGCGTCGTTGTGAAGCTGAGAGCGAGCCGAATCATATTCTGGGTTAAGGGCAGCCATAAACATCCCAATCATGACATAATCTCTTTATGTCTTATGCTGCTTCGATTTGGCCATCAGAGGTATGTACCTATGGAGTCGCTCAAACGTGGTACTTCTCAACGATGCATACAAGATGTGAAGAGGACGATCCCCCTATTTGGTCGTGAAGATATCATGCTGGAGTTGCAATATCTTCGACTCATTCCTCTCTCGAGAGTATGTTCCCATGAGGATATCCCACATCGTCTTTGATGTATGTTGACCTAGGATATCATTGGCTATCTCAATAAAGACAGTACCAGATAGCCACACCTTGGCATATGCACCATCTGCCTCCCATGAGGCATTGCTCCCGATATTGTTAGCATGCTCATCTTGCGTCCGAATATGCTTCTTACCATGGTTTTGCAATAGATTCATGATTTACATCGTCACAACTCATAGTTTGTGCCGTACATCTTGACAATAGGCGTTGGACCCGTGAAGGCAACTGTAGATGACGTATCAACTCCGCTTTATGACATCGTGGACAAATAACTGGGACCTTAGACAGATCGTGAAGTGCTTAAACAGACATGAAAAAGGGTGATTGGGGGTGTAGACTCATACCACAACCAATCCTAATCGAATATCGGTGCAAAGGGACCAACACGGTTTGATTTTGCAACTTTTTAGACCAAAATCAGGCCAAAAGAGCTTTGAAATAAGACCAAAAATCGCAGAATCAGATCGGAAACCAAATGCGGAGCGACAATGGACGTCTGGACAGCGTGCCAGGGCAGTAGGAGGGCCCTCGACCGACGCAGGCCACTGCTTGGCAGCACGCCAGGGCAGTAGGAAGGCCCCTGGGTGATGTTGCCTGGTGTTTGGCGGCGTTGGGAGGTGTCTGACCTGTGCTGGGTGGCGTTGTTTCCAGGCGGTGCTTTGGGGCACTGCCTGGCAGCGCAGGGCCGACTGTTGTGCTTTGGATTTCATTGGGCAGTGCCTTGGGGCACTGTCGAGTGATGGCACACCTATCCGGGGCGCAACGGGAGGTCGCAGAGCGAGGCTAGAAGGTAGGGTTGGGAGATGGGGCTCACTCCGGTATAGGACCACCACTCTGATACCATGTGGAAAAGAGTACTTCATTGTTTATTCATAGAGCCCAAGGGTTCTTTGATAGAAGTGAGAAACCCTAATGGGTAAACTACATACTAATGACATAGAAATAAATAAACTGTAAAATAGTAACATAACATATAACTCTCAACAACCATATAATGCTTTATATAGCATGCACACCTTCTGATAACCCTTTGGTATCAAAATTAGGAGGTTGTTGCATATAGACTTTTTCATTCAAATCTCCATACAGAAAAGCCTTTTTCACATCTAGTGAGTGGCCATGAGAGCTGGACAACAATAGAAATAAGGATTGCATCGTAGGGATGTGAACCACTAGTGAAAAAGTGTCAAGGTAATCCAAACCATAGGTTTGAGTATACTCCTTTGCTACCGGTCGAGCCTTATAAACCCACTTGCTGCCAACGACAGTTGCATCCCTTGGGGTATCTACTACGTACCATTGACATAAGAGTTTTCATTTCTTCTTTCATAGTCACGATCCATTAGGAACTAATAAATCCTCCTGATATGTGGAAGGAACGGCAATAGTCGAAAGACAACCAGAAAGGTCTTGTACTGCTCAGACAGTCTCCCTGTGGACACATGGTTGGAGACGGGATGAAGAGCTATAGGTAGATCCAATGTTCAGAAAGGCGGCCCAGGCGGCCGCATATGCAACCACATGCATTCTAGGCCCCCCTAACGCATCGAGTTTCAATATGCGATCAATATGCACTCAAAGGGTATATGTGTCCCGAGTAGGCCGTCTTTGTATTGGAACCCCCCTCTCAAAAAAATGATAGCTTTATTTCCCTTAAAACCCCAAAAGCAAACCCAATGCCTCTCGCATTATAGTTATCAATCTATTTTTTAATGGGTTATAATTTTTTTTTCTTGAGAATAATCAGCAAGAGATGTGATGATATACTGATATGCTACTTTTGATTAAAAAATGTTGATATGTTAGTGGTTTCTGTGAGAATAATGATCAAGAGAGTAGTGTAGATTTTTTGAAATATGCTTAGTGGTTTTTAATTATCATATACAAGGTACAAAGATGATAAATAACAAGTAGAGATGAATAACAAGAGTATCTAGATTTTTTTTGGAGCTTTGGTTGAAATCACATCGTACAAAAAAACTTCACTTCATATTATTGAACATGTTTTTGGGAACATAAATATCTAGTATTTGAATTTATTATTAAAATTTTAATTATTTTTTATTAAAATAATAGAAACCGCATAATCTGCATATGCTTCCGCATGCTCGCTTACTCGTTCAGACCGCCTGACTAAAGGAATACCGCATACCGACTTTCTGAACCTTGGGTAGATTGGAATGACATTGGGAGTCTTGAATCTCTTTCTCAGCAACATGCTTTCCCGTATCTGTAATATTCTCAAATACAATGTCCTTAATATTGTTATCTTGACATACCTTGGGATTGGGTGCTAGTGTGATAAGATCATTGTTTTTAAAAACGTGCCTTGAGGCGCTGAGGCGTACACCTCGAGGCCTTTTTCAAGGAAAAACGCCTCGAGGCTATAGCCTCATGCAACCTCAGTGAGGTGTGCACCTCGAGGCACTGCCTCATTTGTGTGCTGATTTTTTTATTTTTTTCTACAGTATTTTTTTTTTCTTCTTGATTGTGAGTTTTTCATCTTTCGTAGACAAGTACTTTCAAGCTCTTAAGCTCACAATTCACTTAAATGCATTTTTTAGCTTATTAAGTATTACTTATTGTTACTTTGTTATGCGTGAATATGGGTCTTGAGTCTTTAAATCTAATGCCTCTACTCTTTACTATGCCTCTTGTGTTACATCTAGTCCCTAGTTAAATTTTATTCAAGACTTTAAATTTTACGGGAGTTACCCATTATTGTGCTTGCAGATCCATATTTACTTGACTCCTTACATATTTAGAGTCCAAAAATAGAGCTATATAACAATTTGTATGTTTAAACCATGGTGTTAGTCTTGAAATGTCATGGAGTTATGTATTTAATTATAACTATTTAATTTCTAGAACTTGAATATTGTAATTACGATTAATTATTATGTTTTATGAAAAAATTTCTTTATCAAGTGAGGCTTACGCCTCGATACGCCTCGAGGCAATACTGGGAAAACGCCTCGATATGCCTTACGTTTTTTAAATCCTTGGATAAGATGAGTGTCATCCGTTGGGTATACACCAACCGTAATTGTTTAGCCTCATCGATGTGAGCGTCCTGAGTTGGAGAACAGTTATGAGGAGATGTCATAGGTAGACTATCAATATCTATGTCATTAAATGACAATTCGAGAACTAGAGGTAGAATAATATGGTATAGACTCAAAGAAGGTCACACCCGCACTTACATGGTAACGGTGATGTTCCCGATCATAACACCGGTATTGTTTTTGGGTTCTGGAATAGCCTACAAAGACACATTTCACAGCCTTTGGAGAGAGTTTGTCGCGAATTGGAGAATGAATGCGGATAAAAGAGGTGCACCCAAAGATTTTAGGTGGAACATGGAATATGTTCTTGTTAGGGAAGATGAGAGAATACAGTGTTTTCTCGACCATTATGGTGGACGGCTTACGATTTACTAGATATATGTCCGTGAGAACAACATTACCCAAAAAGGTGAGAGGAGTGACACTTTGAGCTAATAAAGTGCGAGCCACATCAAGTATATGGCGGTGCTTTCTTTCAACCACACCATTTTGTTGGGATGTAAATGGATACGATGTTTGGTAGATGATCCCCATGCTCAATCAGAAAAGAGCCTAGTTATTGATTGCAAAAATCAAGAGCATTATCGATATGAATAGTCTTGACATGAAAAGCAAACATGTATTTCATTTCCATAAAGAAAATTTTCATGACAGTACTGACTTAAGATTTTGACTTCAAAAGAAAGACTCATGAAACCCGGGTAAAGTCATCAATATCAACAAGATAGAACCGATTTTCCGAATGATCTAGGACTCGACTAGGCCCCCACACATCAAAATGTATTAGATCAAAATCATACTTGCTAACATGATTAGGACGACTTGGAAATGATCTCCTGTGATGTTTTCCAAGTTGAAAAGCTACACATTGTAATGATGTGATAACTGAAATTTGGGGTATACTTCTTCTTGGTTTCAATAGAGGCAGATGACCAAGTCGCAAGTGCGATGTGTAGGCAAGCTCCCTAGCATTTGTAGAAACTTGACCCGAATAAGGAGATTGCATCAAATAGTACACATCCCTTCTTTACGGCCACAACCAGTCACATGGTCCATCAGCATACCCTACAATACAAGCGACACTGGATAAAAAATGACTCGAAAATTAAGCTCCTTAATAAGTCTAAATACTGATATATCACTCATTGGAAATTCATAAGCTAGAATAACAGTATTCCGTCGAATATTTGGAGCCACTTGAACTTCCCTTGTCCGACAATAGGGGATAATCTGCCACCTGGCACAACAATGGTACGGCATGATGCAACCTTTTGAAGTGTGGTGAACTGATTCTTGTTGCCGCTAATGTGTCATGATGCACCCGAGTCTACCAACCCCTCGAAAGAACTAGATGAACTCCTATATGCATAACACAATGTAGATATACCCGATGTATCAACAATGCAACTGTGTCGGTAGAAGTTGTGCCCATGGTAGCTCCTGAAGAAAGTTACGATGCAACCCCATGCTGACTCAACCGTTGCATCAACTCCTCATATTCTGCTCTAGATATTTTTGGAATGGTGTGATGTGCCACCAGGGCTCTTCATGCTCCCCCAACAATGGTCTTCAGTGTCGCCCATGCGGCCACAAATGATTCATGTAGGCTTTCCACACCCGAAATCACGACCATGTCCCATGCTTCGGAAGAAAGTCCCTCGACCTCTTCTTGAAGGTAAAATAACCGTTGTGGTTTCAACACGAGTCTCTTTTGGAATGCGTGTAGACAACCTGCTAAGCTTGTTGAAGACTTCTTCCATAGATGAAATCTCAGAGGCAGTGATCATTCATGCTCTAGCAGCTTAATAGATAGGGTTTAACCCTTCAAGAAAGAGTCAAACCATCAATTGAGACCTGAAGGCAATCTGGGTTGGACAATTACAGATAGGCTTGGAACCTGAAATTCAAAGGCGAATAGAACGAGCAAGCGGTAGACCCTTTTGTTTCAATTGAGACATCAACACATGTCTGAAGGATTTTAGCATAACTATTCTCTTGTGAGTATGTCTTGTGGAGACTATCCCACATCCACTTATCTGTCTTGTTATACACAATGTCATTTGCAATTTGTGACATGCAACTACTCATAATCCATACCTTTACCATGACATTGTCGTTCTTCCATGTCGTATTTGTGCATGTTTTCTCAGCTGGTTCCTCCTTGGTGATGTACTCCTTGTCATATCCTTATATTATATTCATAAGAGACTAAGATCACAGTACATAGTTCGTACCATCGAACTTGGTAATGGTACCAAAAAAGAGGTTCTTCTTCTCCCCTTTATGAGTAGAGGAATCTACTACCTCAGACATACTTCATGGTATATAGGACCAACTGAACAATCACAGCATATGAAACATGAATAAAAATCCAGCAAACCAGACTACGTATCTTTGATTTATTGGTATGATATTTTCCTTGAGAATTAAAAAACTACAGTATGGTGCACGCAACAAAGTAAAGAATATGCAAACGAGGGCACCATAGATCCGGACAGCCAAATTTTTTGCTCTTTGATGTCCGGTAAGGAACACCGGTAGTCGGCGAAGTCAATATGAAGAGTTGGAAGTGACTAGTAGTGGTTTAGATGGGTGGGCGGAGCTCCAACAGCTTCTTCTGGAGGTTTGGAATAGGTGCTGGAATCAGAGTAGGAGCCATAGGTGGCTGGCAATGCTCTTTGCAGGCAGTGGAGTCGGAGTAGGTGCAGTAGGTGGCTCAGGTGGTTGATGAAGGTGATTTGTCGGTGAGGGAGGCGGTGTCTCTTGGAATGTCGTCGAGGTACGCCCTTCACCATGCTTCGAGAGAATGAGAGAGTGATGGAGAGATAGGGATGGATGGGGGGCTCCCGTACTCGAGGCGTTGCCTTCGATGGCTTCTCCTCCCGTCGGGAGGTCTATTTATAGGGCGCGAGCCCCTCGAGCCGTCCGCCCCCATCATCCCTGCGCCCACCCGACGTGGCACCGTCGGATCCGGTCATCCCGCAACCGCCGGTCGCGAAACGGCCGGGGTGCGGTTGCTGACCACTTAAGGTCACTTCATTCAGAATCGTTCAAACATCTCCCACTTGACCGAAGTGGTCAAGACATATATATGTACTCCCACTATTCGTGTAGTATATACATGGAGATTTATCATGTGAGGATCATTATCTATGAAACCTCTTCCTTGACTCAAACATTCCTGAGTCCCATTAAACCAACATGTTTAATGTATGTTCCTGCTGCTATTCCCTTGGTTAGAGAATCAGCCAACATGTCACTGGTAGGTATGTAGGTTACCGTGATTTCTTTCTTCGTCACTATATCTTGTATATAGTGATATTGGATCTCAATGTGTTTTCCTTTAGAACTATTTGCCCCGCTATTAATCAAGCTTATCGCAGCTTGATTGTCACAATACATTTCAATTGGTCCTTTGACCAATTCGAGGCTTAGATTCTCTAGAAAACGCCTGATCCACACGGCGTGAGTGGTGGCCATGCTACATGCAATGTACTCAGCCTCCTGTGTATGTTGAGATACACATCCTTGTTTCTTGCTACCCCAAGAAACGGCGGCACCACCAAACATGAACATATAACCTGATGTGGATTTTCTATCATCCACATCCCCTCCGAAATCAGCATCGGAGTATCCTACTACCTCAAGCGATTCTGCTTGATACACAAGTTTCAGATGTGTTGTCCCTTTCAGATATCGAAGAATCCTTTTTACAGCTTCCCAATGTGTTGGACCGGGATTGCTTTGATATCTACTGACTAAGCTTACTGGATAAGCTAAATCAGGTCGAGTACACAACATTGCATACATTAGACTTCCCACCGCCTATGCATATGGTACATCTAAAGATTTCTGCCCCTTTCCGGGACACTGACTCTTACTGAGTCTCTTTCCCATCACAAGTGGTGTTGGAGCTGGAGTGATGTTCTGCATTCCAAATCTCCTTAATACAGTATGCAAATATCTTTCCTGACTAAGGCTCAATGTCCTTGAGTCCCTGTCTCTTGTTATTTGAATTCCAAGAACATAGGATGCTTCGCCCATGTCCTTCATCTCAAATTCATTGCTCAATTTCTGTTTAACTTCATTGAGCATTTGTATGTCATTACCTGCGAGCAGAATGTCATCTACATACAATGACATGATTGCAAACCTGCTCCCACTCTTCATGACATACACACAGTTATCCAATTTATTTGAAACAAATCCAAATTGAATAACTTTCTCATGAAATTTGAGATACCATTGCCGTGAAGACTGCTTTAAGCCATATAATGACTTTCTTAACCTGTAAACCTTTTTCTCCTGACCTTCAACCTGAGATCCATCAGGTTGTCGCATATAAATCTCCTCCCTCAATTCTCCATTAAGGAAGGTCGTCTTCACATCCATTTGGAATAATTCCAAATCCATATATGCGACTATGGCTAAGATCATCCGAATGGATGCAAACTTAGCCACTGGAGAGTAGGTTTCCTGGAAATCTATTCCAGCTTGCTGAGTATAACCCTTGGCAACTAATCTGGCTTTGTATTTATCAACAGTACCGTCAACTCGGTACTTTTTCTTGAATACCCACTTACATCCTATGGATTGCCTACCTTCTGGCAGATCACATAATTCCCAAACACCGTTTCGCTCGATTGAGTCCAACTCATCTCTCATGGCGGCCGACCATGATTCCGACTCAGATGAAGCCATAGCTTCATTAAAGGATATGGGATCTGTACAATCCGCGACATCCTCATCCACGGTGTAGCACGACGCCTCGCATCCATAGAAATTGTAATCTTCCATCCATGCGGGCCGTATTCTGGGTCTCTTGTTGCCGATTATACTCGTGGGTTGTGTGGGTCCACCCACTTCCTCTAAAGGATCATCATGTTCCATAGGTTCATTCTCTACATTTGGATGATCGATATCATTTTCAAGTTCTTGTCTAATGCTCAAGTCGTCTTCATTGTCCTGTAAGACAATCAGAGGATCTGATTCCTCTACTTCATGCTCCTTTTCTTGATGAATTTCAAGAAATGTTGCATCACGACTTTCGATCAGACCTTTAGTTTCATGGAAGAACCTATACCCTTTAGAATTTTCACTATATCCAATAAACTTGCACTTTAATGTCCTTAAGTCTAGCTTGTCCCTAAGCTGACTCGGTACCAGAACATGTGCAACACATCCCCATTTCCGGAGATGGCCCAATTCGGGCTTTCTGTCATTCCATATTTCCTATGGCGTTGATTCTACGGACTTGGTGGGAATCCTGTTCTGTATATAGTTCGCAGTCAACACTGCTTCTCCCCAGAATTGCTTGGAGAGTCCTGAGTGTGAAAGCGTGCACCTTACTGCATTCATCAAAGTTCGATTCTTTCTTTCTGCTACACCATTCTGATGTGGTGAATATGGCATTGTAGTCTGCCTACGAATGCCTGCTTGAATGCAATAATCCTCAAAATCCTTTGAGATATATTCCCCACCTCTATCTGTCCTAAGAGTCTTGATTGGTTTTCCCAATCTTGTCTTCACTTCTGTCTTATATCTCTTAAATTTTTCAAGTGCTTCCGACTTTCTTCCTAAGAGATAGACATAGGAGAACTTCGAATAGTCATCAATGAATGTTATAAAATATTCCTTATTTCTATGTGTACCGACGCTCAGTGGTCCACATATGTCTGAATGGATCAAACCTAGTAACTCTGTTGACCGAATTCCGGTTGAGAAGGGTTTTCTCGTCATTTTACCAGTCAGACAGTGTTCGCAGGGCAATGTCCTTGCACCCGTGATCTTAAGTAATAAATTTGCCTTAATCATTTGATCCATCTTAGAGTTTCCTGGATGACCCAGTCGCATGTGCCACAAGTCATAGTCAGACAAAAAATACAAGGAATAATCAGAAGCGACATTCATTGATTCACTAGAATTTATTACAGGAAGACAGAACAGGTCATGCTCGGGCACAAACTTTCCCATCGTATAGACCTTCTTATTCTTGCCTATTGACACACGCTTATTATAAAACCTAACTTCGAAGTCTTTCTTGAGCAGCACTGGGACAGATATCAGGTTCCGACGTATCCCTGGGGCATATAGTACATCATTCAGTACCATAATGCTATCCCCCAGGTCAAGCCTGTATGTCCCAACACCTTCCACGTCCAGATAGGTGTTGTTCTCCATGAAGATCCTCTGTTCGCCTTTGCTCAGCTCCTTGAAGTCCACCAGGCCCTCCTTCGTCTTCGCGATATGTCTGGTTGCTCCAGAGTCGATCCACCATCCATCACTGTCCGTGATGACAGAGTTGCATTCCACGACAGCCGCGAATTCCATTTTCTTTTTGCCTTTATTTTCAGGTACTTTAGAATTTCCCGGCTTCTTCTTATTGGGGCAATTGACCTTTAAATGGCCATATTTGCCACAACCGTAGCAAGAGCCACGTGGGTATTTCCCACTCTTTCCCTTGAAATTCGCCTTGGAGGGACCTAGCCTTTTCTTCGCGTGCACGGCATTCGCTTCTTCTTCCTCCTCGACCTCAAAGATCTCAGCTTTCGATCTTTGTTTGGAGAGGTCCTGCACAATTGCCAACTGTGCAGGTAGGTCTGTCACGGACTTAATGTTGCCATTCATCCTCAGAGATGCGGCAACCATGTCGAATGACGGAGGGAGACTTCCTAATATGGTTGCGATCTGCATCCTCTCCGGAATCATGCAATCAGCAGCGGCAAGATCCTTGGCCATCACAATCATCTTATTCACGTGCTCGAGGACGCTTTCAGATTCCTTCATTCTACACGAGTTGTACTTGTGTAGAAGAAACTGGACGCTCACTTCGGATTTGGAGTGATATTTCTCCTTAACCGCGGTCCAGAGCTCGTAAGCTGATTCGCAGGTCTCAAAGACCCGAATCAGGTTCAGATCCATGTGGGTCAGCATAAAGCTCCTAGCTCTATTATCTATTTTCTCCCACTGTTCGCGAGACCTAATTTCATCCACAGTTGGATTCTCAGATAAGATTGGGCCAGGTTTGTCTATAATGGTGTGTATGCTATCGTGCAACAGGCCATAGTAGATCTTTCTACTCCATAATTCGTAATTGGTACCATTAAGGTACTCAATTTTCCCTACCTCAGTGGCAATGGTTTTGCTTGTCATTTTGTTGATCTAATGAAATAAATACAGGATTGTATGAGATTTATAGTATTTTGCCGTAAAAAAAACTTAAGTAAACAGATGGATAAAGAAAGTAATTCAGGTGCAAAAAAAAAGTGAACAGGGTTAATTACTACTTAATCCTTTAATTTAAACTTTGATTATGCAACTTCAATGAAGGTACTTATTGATTTGAAAACTTATTGACAACCAAAAAAAACTTGTAATATTAAAAAACTTAATAACAATTATAGCTAATTTTATCACTATTATTATTATTTTTTATCTTAATGCAAATCAAAACAACAGACAAGTATCATAACAACAAAAAAAACGACGATTATGCACGAAAAGGTAAGATGAAACTATGTTAATAACTACGTGAACAATTAATGATTGTTAACAAAGATCCTTTTTAATTACAAAGAAATACAATCAATAACAAAAATAAGATAATGTTGATATCGGATGGGATTTAAACACCAATTTTTTTAAAAAAAAAACTTGATAGGTTTGTGTTAAGCTATTTTTTTAATTAGACAAGAACTTAATTTAACCTATTTCAATGTTAACACTATCTTGAATACAATCAAAAACTTAATACAAATTAAAAAAAATAAAAGGCTAAATCCTCCAAAAACGTTTAAGCTAATCCTTTTTTATAGCAAATTAAAAAAACTGAGAACTGTGAAGAAAAAAAACACACCGAGCATAAAAAAACTTAACTTTATTGTATTAGCTTTAAGCAAAAAAACGAGAAGAGGAAAAAAGAAAGCATTAAAAAAAAGGGGTATTCACGTTAAAAAAAACAGTGGACAGTTCACGTTATATATAAAAAAATGCAGGGGCGGTTTTTAAAAAAACTTTGATATAGAGAAATTGGATCTTGTGGAGGCACAAGCAATAACAAAAAAAATGTGAGGAGTACCTTACAGAGGAAGGCACATGATACGTGATTAAAAAAAATACACGTGAGTAGCAGCACGTGATATCGTGATAACAAACAAAAAAAAAGTGTACCTTACAGAGAGGGAGTTCACGTGATATAGCAGCAAACCAAAATAAAAAAACGACAGGTACAAAAATGAAATAAAAAAAACTTCGTGCGTGACCAACCTCGAACCCTTTAGGGTTTGGCGATTCCAAAAGAAGAGCCGCCCGCCGCCCTCTTCTTTGTGAAAGGTGCCAATCGCACATGGCCGCGGTGGACGAGGACGGCCAAGGAAAAAAAAAGCAACCGCCTCCGGCGGTTGATGTTGACGAAGATGACAATCGGCGGAGCTCTGATACCAGTCTTGGAATGTCGTCGAGGTACGCCCTTCACCTTGCTTCGAGAGAATGAGAGAGTGATGGAGAGATAGGTATGGATGGGGGGCTCCCGTACTCGAGGCGTTGCCTTCGATGGCTTCTCCTCCCGTCGGGAGGTCTATTTATAGGGCGCGAGCCCCTCGAGCCGTCCGCCCCCATCATCCCCGCGCCCACCCGACGTGGCACCGTCGGATCCGGTCATCCTGCAACCGCCGGCCGCGAAACGGCCGGGGTGCGGTTGCTGACCACTTAAGGTCACTTCATTCAGAACCGTTCAAACAGTGTCAGTGGTTAGTAGCGTTGGAAGGAGGCGATAGAGGTAGTTGGTTGGCGGTGATGGGAGTTTCTTTGACCTCGGATAAGGGGTTGGGCCACTTAGGATCATAGAGAAAGAGGGAGCCCCTCCTCTATTGATATTATCTTGAAAATTGCTAGAATAGGAAAAAATTACTTGTTTTTTCTCATTGAATAGGACTCCCTTATATAGAAAGGAGTCTAGTGTTTACTGAAACAATTACATACACACCCTCGTATTGCATAATAATATTTGTAAACACAAAATACTTCAATAAAAACTGCGCAAGGGATTGGTGGTTTTGGAGGAAGGAAAGGTCAGGTGAGCGGTTCTCCATTTGGGTAATTTAGTTCATCTCAAATTTTTGTTTTAGTGGTGGCAGTTTTTTTTGACTTGATGGGATGAACTTCCAATAGTGGCCCATGCCAGACTTCCCTGGATTCGAACCCTGGTCTCCCTTGTGATAGACACCCACCGCTACCAATAGACCATAACTATAGTGTAGTGGCAATTTTTATCGTTTAGAAAATTGTTACTTTTGAAAGACAAGGACCTATTTGTGGGTTGAATAAGAACCTAATATATACATTACTCTTATTATTATTATAGAGGCGGTATTGGGCAAAAAAGGGTTACTGGAGATTCATAGGACAATTATCTTGAAATCATGGTTATAAAAGGAGTAGAATAGTTTTTGGGAAAATGCATCTAGCAAATGTGGCGAAAGAGAGTATTATTGGGGAAGTTTTGGATGGAGGTATGTTCAAACATTTTGTTTCCTTGCTCATTTATAATAGGGTATTCATCTTTTTTTGAGAAATGATGGGATGGACCTCCATAAGAGACCCATCCAAGAAAGCTATATAAAAATTATATACAGGGATTGCAATCTCCAAGTAGGAAGGGGTTGTTCATCTCCAATTTACATACTTTTTTAGGATAAGAATAAAAAGAAGATAGGACTGAGTCGATGTGCTGATGTGAAACTATGGTAAATGGAGGTATAGAATGTGTCACTGTGCACTTCTGTGAAATCATCACGGAAACAGAGGATTATGGCATGATACTGACATGGCGGCTGCATGACCATCCTGATGGTAGCACAAATGAGAATTGTGGCCGACGAGCAATGTGGCTGTCAGAAAAAAAGAGAGCAATGTGGCTGTTATGAGGCTTCGTTTATTAGTTGGTCTCAAAGGCCAAATAGTTTTTTGAAAGATGCACTCCAGACCGGTGCATGGTTTGCTTTTTATGGCACTGAGACCCTTGGCCACACTCCTAGTTGGTTGCAGCGGAGGAAAGTACCCACTTAGCATAACCTGCATCACTGAACTCTGGAGATGCATGTCTTGTCAGTTTTACGATTAACCATATGAAGCAAACTAATAGTTGATAAATTTTCTTTTCTGGACCTGCAGATGCGTTCGGTGTTCTACCTTCTGAAAAAGAACTCCGATCTTTTACGGTAGAGAGGCTACGTGCTCTTCTTAAAGATAAAGGCCTGTCTGCCAGAGGAAAGAAGGCAAATATAGATTTTCTTGTTACCGTTTTCCTTTTATCCATGAGTTTGATATAACTTGTCCAATTGCAGGATGAATTGATATCACGCCTGAGGGATGATGACTAATTTAAGGCCAGCAGAAGTGTATCCTATACAGGAGCTGACATGCAGTTCTCTTTGGCTTCATATGTATGCGGATATAAGCTTTTGTAGATTAAGTGGGCTACATATTTGTTTGATTTTTAAGAAGAGAAGAGATCATTCCGTGTTTATAATCTAGTTAGTTGTCTCTAGCATGATGCTGCATTGGTGAGATTGATTTGATTGCCATGTTTCAATCATCGTGCTACTAGTTCTGCAAAAATTCACTGAAATATGTTTGTAGATCGTTTTTAAGATTTGAAATGACCAGGTTTTTGTATATCCTTAGAAGAGAGAGATCTGCCTCAAGTCAACCTCCAAAGCAACTTCAACTCATTGTTCCATTCAGGGAAAAAATTTCAGCATGGATGGGATGTTTTTCAATGCACACGGAACACTTTACGTATGGGTTGGGTTGCACATCTCCCGTAGGCAAATTAGTATTGCATGCGAAGGTAGTAAGTGGAATTGTGGTAGAAATATGACACTTGTCCATTTGAAAAAAAAATCCTTTATCAGGTGTATAATTTTGTGATTATATCCCAATCAATGCATAGCTCAGTTTACATCCTTACCCCTACAAAATTGCTTCCTTTCCCGTTGGTGGGATTTTTTCGGCTGCCCTCACTGTTGCGTGGGCACGAGGGATGTCAATGGGAGCTATCCAGTGACCATCCAATCTGAACTTGCTCCATTAAGGTGTAAAAATATAATATCTTTATTTTTAAACTGGATTTGGAAAGAAAGTCACTATCTACATGGGTGCAGATTTTTGGTAGAAATTTTCTCAATGCATGCCTGTACTTACCCGACTAAAACTTGATAAGCATACACGTAAACGTGTGTTGATGAACACAATATCAACTTGTAAGCATTTGGTCTGTCTAGTATGATTGCGTGTTTAGGTGCCACTGGATGTACCATATATGGGTACACGTCGACATGCAAGAACTTACTAGGAACTATCCATTTCATGAAGGAATTTTTGACACAAATCTCCCTAGAAACATGCAATATTTTTAATAAAACTTTACAAACTAGCATTAATAGAAATCCCGTTAAAATCTTTCCGTTCAGCAAAAATAAGCCCTGGTAACATTAATTATGATTAAAAAGGTAGTTATTGTAGTCACATCCCTCTTTTAATCATCTCTCTTAAATTCTATCTTCTCCACCCACCTCCCACTTTTCCATATTGGTCAACGCCATCCCTTTGCCGTCTCCTCCACCTTGCGCCAATGCTGCCTCCTCCGTACTTAGAGCCTCTTGCTTTGTCGATCATTGTGGATAATGTCAGCTACGAGTTTAGGCGTATGGTCTCTATTCCAGTGTCCTAACAGCAGGTTGTGGACCTTGATAGTCATCTCTAATTCCCATCACAGTCCCTTTCCAGCAATGCGCAACTAAAATGGGTCATGTCACCACTTCCCGCAGCAGTTTCCTTGCTTTGCCACTAAAGCCTTCCACAACCTTTATCCTCTCATCCCCCTCCCTCCCCATCTCTTAAATCCTCTCCACTCTCCCCAGTCTCACCCACCCTTCATTCCTCGCCGCATGCCGCTTCTCAGAACTCTACTCCCATATCCACTTCTACTCCATGTTACTCCAACCCTGTCCGATGCCTTTCTCCAAGGATCTTCACCATCTCTTACATATTCTCCCTCATCTCCTGATGTCATAATCTCCCCCTTTAACATTAATTTCACCTTAGAATAGGTCTCCCAACGCATGTTTTTCCTTCATTTTTCAAGTATTTTCTTATTTCGTCAAATGACATTGGATAAATTTGTGAGGCAAGTCAAGCGATGTTCACATGGAACTCTCCACAATTCTATAGGAATGTCATCATGCATCTTTTTCATATTCCATTGTTTAACAAAATTTTTTCACATGTTTCATAATTTGTGAGAGAAGTAAAGTTTCATATAATTCCTTTGTATTCGGTTCTTGCACAATTCACATAACATCGAATTCCTTTACTTAGTTATTTGACAAATCCGTTGAAGAAGTTGGTAGATATTTAGTTTCAATAGTTACATACAATGTGACGCTCCGTCCCCTGACTACTGAAATCGATGGGACGAGAGCGTTGGACCTACGGTCCAAATACGTCCATGATTTCTGACACTCAGCAAACTAACTAATGCACATAAGATTAACTTTGAAAATATATAACAACAAAAGAGTAATATAAAAAGAAATGTAATTGCAACGTTCATCCATTCACATTCATAATATTCGTCAAGCCCATGTCTACAAAATGCAATACACCATGTAAGTATAAAATGTGCAGCGAAGTTCTCCAAATATCCCTTTACATGTCTCTCAAATAGAACATAAAATAATGTAGAATCAAATAAATTTCTCTAGTTCTCCAAATATCCCTTTACGTTGTCTCTCAAATAGAACATAAAATAATGCAGAATCAAATAAATTTCTCTAAGTAGAACGCACCCTGTCTAGTGCAACTACGACGTAGAAAGTCTGATCTCTTCAATAGCCACTACTATTGCAGTTGCTTTTCAGCTACTCTTGTTTGGTTCACACGAGGGTAACGTCACGAGCAATTGCTCAGTAACAAGGCGAACATTGTAATAATTAATGTCGAGGTAAAAAAAGCATGCATACTCAACCTTATCTACTAAAATATGGATATATTTTAGAAAATGAAAAACTCCAACTAATTCTAACTTATAATGGGAGCACAAGGTCCATGATTTTTTTATAAATTTAATAATCATTTGAGGACTAATACATTGATCTTGAGATTTCTACCATTAGCTAGAGTCCACAACGGTATACAAATGCAATTACTGATATCCGATCATCAATTATTTCTCATATAATTTTAGCACATACAAGTATGTGTCGCAAACCTCTGCCATGTGGGAACTTGGTATTCATATTGATAACCCCTCAAAGAACTCTGTTCAATTAGAAAAGGAAAAGATCATAATCCAAATCTCCAACGTCGAACTATATCCCGGAACACCTCTCACAATACTAATATCATGTATATATGCGAAACCAATAACTCAACCGGTGCCACTTGCATACTCCATCAAGCGACTTCAGATGTTACCGCGTTGTTAGGTGCATCATCCAACTCGTCCTTTCGGGTCGTGATCTTCATGGTATCTACATAAGGTGCATGGTTGCATGTTCAATCCCTTGTGATGGTTAACTCCATCTACTTGTTCACTGTACTGTCTCACCCACAGATGATAATAATAAGAGGCGTTATTAGTGAAATTTTATCAAATGACCTGTTGGTAGTTAATTTGTTTGGCATACTCATTGGTGTACCCATACATATGGTTTTAATTTACGGTCATATCTCATTACTCGTTTTATTTACTTGTTGATCATTGCAAGAAGACATATCTCAATATCACAAAAGGCTTTTTAGAGGGTATCCTACCATTATTGAAGAAGAGGTGGATTCAGATCTAGTTCGATCCGGTTCGAGTTCATATATGGGTCTCCATCATTCAACTTAAAATATCAATATCTTGAGCTAGGAAGCTCAGAATTCGATGTTCTTGGGCTCGTTGGAAATGTCTCAACGAGCTCTATGAAATGTGTTGGTCGTTTATATATTTTTTAGATGTCAAAAATACCTCAAAATTTAGGACGAAAAATACAAGGATTCACATCACAAAAATGTTAAACGAAGTCTAGACCTCAAGTCATATGATCTAACGCATTCGTTTTTGAATAATGCATGGAAACATGAAAATCTTAAAGAGAATGAATCCCATAAAAATATTAAAGATAATCGAACTAGGGTTTTGTAATTATACCTTCAAAAAGATAAGGGTATTTTGTTGCATGTCTGCCTCAAATTCCTATGTGGCCTCCTCAACATTCTAACTTTTCCACAATACTTTGACCAAAGAGATGTCTTTCCATCACAATTTTTTGACTGCACAATCTAAGATCTGCACATGTGCCTAAGGGAAGGATAATCCAGCTCTACTGATAAGTCTTCATAGGTAATCACAAGTTGTGGATATCAGATATACTTTCAAACTTAGACATGTGGAACACATCATGCACACTTTCCAAGTACGGGTAAGGACTACTCGGTATGCCACATTCCCAATACAAGATAAAATCTCAAAAAGCCAATCAATCGTGATGCCAACTTGCCCTTGACACCAAATCTTTGAATACCCTTCATTGGAGATACTTTCAAGAAGACAAACTCTCCAACTTGAAACTTGAGATCGTGATGCCTTTGATCAACATAACTCTTCTGACAGCTCTACGTAATCACCAATTTCTTTCTAGGTTATTTCTACAGCTCTTATAGTATCCTCAATAACCTGAGTGGATTAAATGCCATTGTCACCCACTCCTACCAACACAAGGGATTGGTGCATCTCCGTCCACATCGTGTCTGAAAAGGTGTCATACCAATACTAGCATTGTGATTGTATTTATAAGTAAATTCCACCAAGGGATGATGATTCTTTTAAGATCCTTTCCACTCAATGGCACATCCTCGGAGTAGGTACTCAAGGTTGAATTATCCTCTTCGGCTGTCCATCCATCTGTGGATGATAGGCTGATCTAAAATGCTGTTGGATTTTAGGAACCTCATAAACTCTCACCAATAATGTGATGTAAAATGGGAGTTTCTATCAGATACAACTTCTCTGGGAATCCCATGCAGATGGATAACATGCTAGATATATAACTTGGCCAGACCTACTAGAGTGCAAGTCATGTTCATTGGAATGAAATGTACATTCTTTGTCAACAGATCCATAATAACCCAGATAACATCATATTTAGTTACTATACGTTGTAAGGATGTTACAAAATCCATTGAGATACTCTCCCATTTCTACATCGGGATGGAAGTAACTATAGCGAGTCAGGAGTATGCTTGTGCTCTACCTTCACCAATTGACAATTAAGGCAATGAATGACATGTTCTGCAACATCTCTCTTCATGCCCTCCCACTAGAAGTGTTGACAAAGGTCTTTATACATGTTGGCACTTCCTGGGTGGATAGATAATCTAGAACTGTGGGTGCCATCTAAGCTGTCTCTACACAACCTGTCATCGCCATGGATAAAAACACGATCTATATTCTATATGATGGACTCATGGATGATGAATCCATCAAAATCCTCCTTCAAACATCGATGGAATTAGTCTTGTAATTTATGATCTCTCTGCTTACCATGCACAATCTTGTCCCATAATCCACTATACTTTGCATGTATAATTGCAATATCTGAAGTGATGTCAAATAGGATCCGATCACGGTGTGCCATGAGTGCATCTCAAGTTTTTAGCCATGTAGTTATGGCTACTATACATGCTCTCCTACTCAAGGCGTCTTCCACAACATTCCCTTTACCCAAATGGTAAGAGATCATACAATCGTAATCCTTTAGAAGCTCCATCCACTGTCTTTGTGTCATATTCAGCTCTTGTTGGTCAAAAGTATATTTCAGACTCTTTTGATATGTAAAAATCTCAAAGGTGATCTCATATAAATAGTGATGTCATATCTTCAATGCGAATACTACATGCAAACTCCAAGTTATGAGTAGGATAGTTCTTTTTATGATTCTTTAGTTATTGTGATGCGTATGCCACAACATGACCACATTACATCAACACTTCTCCTAAACCCTCCCTCGATGCATCAGTATACACCATGAAATCTAAGATAACTGAAGGAAAGGTGAGAATTGGAGCAGTGGTCAGCCTCTCCTTCAATGTGTGAAAACTAGGCTCGCACTTGTAGCTCTAAACAAAGGGAACATCCTTTTATGTCAAACGAGTCAGTGGTAGGGCCAACTATAAGAAGCACCTAACAAAATGTCTATAGAACCCGACAAGGCCTAAGAAGCTGCACATCTCGGTAATTGTCTTAGGCTTCTCCTTAGACATGACTACCTCTATCTTGGCTAGGTCATTTGCCACACCTGCTCCCAAAATTGCATGACTAAGGAAAGCTATTTCGGTAAGCAAAATTCACACTTGCTATATTTTGCATACAACTTTTGTGTTGAGATTTATTCTATGAAATCTGATTGGCTGAATGCTGGTGGAGAGCATTACTGAAGTGGTTGATCTCCCTCATGCCTTCTGATTGGTTGAGAGTTGTTGAGTTGGATTGCTGAGGTGTCTGATCTGCCTCCTCCATTCTGATTGATTGAGAGTTGTTGAGTTGGATTGCTGAGATGCCCAGTCCACCTCCTACATCCTGATTAGCTGAGGGCAGGTGGTGGGGACTGCTGAATACTTGGTATTCTTTTATTGTAGTAAAAGTAACCCTGTGGCACCACATATTGTATCCAAAACATCATTCAAGAAATAGTAGAGAGATTCCTATGTGATCAAGTGGAGTAGGCACACTTCCGAACCACTATAAATCATTGTCTTGTGCAATTGTTCCTGCTTTCTTCTTTGATTGTGATTCTAATCATGTGATGCTTGATCAGATCCGTCCTCAACAACTGGTATCAAAGCAAGTTTCGGAGATCAACCTCTATATAGATGGTAAAAGAATAAAAGGTCAAGATCGAGAAGTTCAATGGATCGAAATTCACATTCTGGAAGTTGCAGATTGAAGATGTTCTACATTAGAAGGACCTCTATCTTCTGATCAAAGGGAAGAATCCTGAAGTCATGAATGATGAGGAGTGGAAGGTCCTAGATCGAAAGTCTCTTGGAACGGTAAGCCTCAGATTTGCTCCATTGGTTGATTCATATATCACAAAGGAGACGACGATGGTGAATCTTTTCAAAGCTCTTAAAGATTTATGAGGAGCCATCCACATCAAATAAGGTGTACTTGATGAAGAAGCTTTTTAATTTAAAGATGACTGAAAACTCTATAGTGGCTTCACACTTGATTGATCTGAATAGTATCATCAACCAGTTGGAGTATGTGAAGATCGTGTTTGATGATGAGGTAAAATCTCTTCTACTTCTTTCTAGTTTACCTGATAGTTGGAATTCTTAAGTTGTATTACTCAACAACTCACTTGGTTCTGCAAAGTTGAAGTTGGAGGATGTTGTTGGTCTTCTTCTTGGAGAAGAAGCACGACAGAAGACGTCTAGAGAAGAACACTCGACAAATTCTGTCTCGAATACATAAGGAAGAAGCAAGAAGAGCTACAGGAACCAAAAGCATTCCTGGGAAAGTCAGTAAGAGGAAGATCCAAATCCAAAGATTTGAAGTCCGTGGTCTACTGGAATTGCAATAAAAAGGGGCATTACAACATAGAATGCAAGGGCCCAAGAAAGCAGAAAGGAGAAAATGACAAAGGTAAGAACACTGTAAATATTACCATGATGAGGATGGTGGTGCCTTAATATGTGTTACAGATGCTCGAAGTGAGTCCTAGATTGTGGACTCGGGTGCTTCATTTCATACCACTCCATAAAGGGATATCCTCCAAAATTATGTGAAAGATGATTTTGGAAAGGTATATGTAGGAGATGATGAATGCTGCGACATAATTGGAAAGGGAGATATTGACATATCAACCCAATGGTTGCTTCTTAAGATTGAAGAATGTTAGACATATACCCAGTCTAACAAGGAATTTCATATCTGTTGTATAGATAACATAAAGTGGTGTGGTGACATCATTTGATTCATATTCATGGAAGTTGTCACATGGATCATTTATCCTTACTCGAGGTAAGAAAGAAGGAACCATGTACATTGCATCTGGCTCATATGACAAGGTAAATGTTGCATCATCTGGGTGTGATGCTAACACTTGGTATAGACGACTTAGTCACATGAGTGAAAAGGAAGTGAAGATCATGTAGAAGAGTGAAAAGTTGATAGGATTGCAGACTATTGATCTAAACTTCTGTTAATCTTGGGAACACAGAAGAAAGTCAGTTTCACAAAGACTGCAAGAGTATGAAAGACTGAAAGACTATAGCTAGTTCATACATACGTATGGGGTCCATCTCAGGTATCTTCCCTTGGTGAATCTCATTATATTATTACTTTCATTGATGATGCAACTAGAAAACCGTGGGTTTATTTTATCAAACATAAATCCAATGTGTTTGAGACCCTCAAAATGTGGAAGGCCTTAGTTGAGACTGAGATAAGTTTAAAGTTGAAATATCTCAAGTCAGACAATGGGGGAGAATACTACAATGAGGAGTTTTAATCCTATTGTGCCAAGAATAAGATTAGGAGATTGAAAATGATTCCAAGAAAGCCCAGACAGAATGGTATTGTTGAATGCATGAACATGACTCTTTTAGAACGTGTGAAAAGCATAAGTATACATGCAGATCTACCCAAGCTACATTGGCCTGATGTAGGAATACATGTGCATACTTAATCAATCAATGTCCATCTGCTGCTTTAGATGGGGATCTTCCAAAAGAAACGTGGACATGAAAGGAGGTAATACTTTCTCATTTACATATCTTTGGATGCATAGATTATGTTCTCATTGAGCAGGAAGACAAAGGAAATCTTGACTCCGAAGCAAGCGAGTGTACCTTTGCTTGGCTATGGTACAAGTAAATATGGATATAGATTGTGGGTTTTGGAGAAAAAGAAGATAGTCAGAAGCATTGATGTCACATTCAATCAGTCTTCCTTATACAAGGATGAATTGATAAAAGGAAAGACAACTGAAAATCCAGACTTTGTGGAGTTTGATGAAACTTTGAAACAAACATACCACTGCCAATCGATGAGACTGTGCAACCTATCCCATAGAATAATCTGCAAACTTCGTGCTATGAAAATCTTCCAGAATCAGCAAACCCACTACAAGGTATTCACCTTCCTTGAATTATTTATTTATGACTGATAATGGTGAGCCTGAATGCTTTGATGAAGCTATAAAAGGTGAGATAAGGAATCAACGAGAGTTAGCCATGGATGAGGAGATGAACTCTCTCTCAAGAAACAAAACTTGGTTTAGTCCCACTACCGAAGGAAAAGAAGGCTCTGCACAACAAGTGGGTGTACATGGTGAAGGAGGAAGTTGATGGTTCCATTGAATACAAGGCTTGGCTAGGGGAGAAGGAATTTCATCATAAAGCAAGAGTCGATTTTACAGCGATCTTTACACATGTTAAAAAGATATCAACCATAAGAGAAGTATTGAGCATTGTTGCAGCTGGGAACCTACATTTGGAGCAGTTGGATGTTAAGACAACATTTCTCCATTTATATCTTTCGATCTAGGACCGTTCCAAGATGTAACAACTAGAGGGCTATGTAGCTACTAGAAAGGAAGACATGGTATGCAAGCACAAAAAAATCCTTTATGGCTTGAAGCAGACACAAGACAATGGTACAAAAAGTTTGATGATTTCATGACAAATACAAGATTACGTAAATATCATGCTGACAATTGTTGCTACTTCAAGAAGCTTGGCGCATCTTACATCATTTTATTATTGTATGTAGATGACATGCTTGGTGTAGGCTCCTGCACGGAAGAAATAGCAAATTTGAAGGCTGTCCAAAGAGTTTGAAATGAAGGATCTAAGTCCTGCAATGAAATCTTTGGAATGCAGATTATCAGAGACATGAAGAATAACAAGTTAAGATTGTCTCAATCATATTTCATCGAGAAGTTACTTGCGAGATTCAATATGAAAAATGCAAAATCTACTTTAACACCTTTCGGAAGCCACTTCAAACTTTCGAAGGAGGAAGAATCTGCTACGAAGGAGGAACATGAGTACATTCAAAAGTACCCTATAGTCTGATGTTGGTAGTTTGATGTACGCAATGATTTGCACAAGACCATACATCTCCGATGCAGTAGGTGTTGTGAGCAGATTCATGGCGAATCCTGACATGGAACATTGGGAAGCTGTAAAAGAAATTCTATGCTATCTGAGAGGTACCTCTAACATGGCACTATGTTCTGGAAACACTGACATTTCCATTCAATATTTTGTATACTCAGATTTTGTAGGAGATATCGATGGCAGGAACAACACAGTAGGGTATGCCTTTACCATGAGGAGTGGAGCCATTAGTTGGATCTCTAGACTCCAAAAGAAAGTGACCATGTCAACCATAGAAGCAGAATATGTGGTGGCAACTGCAACTTGCAAGGAAATGATATGGTTGAAAGGTATGATGAAAGAACCGAATAAAAATGTTAAGATTTTCAATTATCCAACGACAGTCAATGTGCAATTCATCTTGCAAAAAAATTTATCTTTCACTCAAGGACTAAGCACATTGATGTGAAGTATCTCTTCATTCAGATGTAGCTAGAAGATGATCAATTTAAGTTAAAGAAGATCCACACATTAGAAAATCATGCTGATATGTTCACAAAGTTTGTAACAGTGGAGAAGTTGAAGACGTGTTCAACTTCTATTGGTCTTCAAGCACAGAAGACAAGAAAAAGTTCACGTCGGGTATTGAAGATGTGGTGTGTACCAAAAATCAGTCTTCGAGTGGGAGATTGTTGTGAATTATTTTGTGAAGACTGATTGACTGAATTCTAGTGGAGAATATTACTAGTGGGTGATCTCCCTCCTGCCTTCTGATTGATGATAGCTGTTGGGATGGATCGCTAAAGTGTCTGATATGACTTCTGCATTGTGATTGGCTGAGAGCTATTGGGTTGGATTGCTGAGATGATCAGTCCACCTCCTACATCCTGGTTGGCTGAGTGTTAGTGGTGGGGATTGCTGAATACTTGGTATTCTTTTGCTGTAGTATAAAAGGAGCCTTGTAACACCACATATTGTATCTAAAAAATCATTCAAGAAATATTAGAGTCTGGTGTAAGCAAGTGGAGTAGGCACATTGCCGAGCCACTATAAATACTCATCTTGTGCAATTATGCCTACTTTCTTCTTCGATTGTACTTCTAGTCATGTGGTGCTTGATTGGATCTGTCTCCGACATTGTGTTCTCTGAATGTCTCAAGAATTGTATGAAGATGATGGTCATTTTCTTGCTCAATATTTGAGTAGATCAAGATATAATTATTCGATACCACCATAAAATGATCCAAGTATAAATGGAAATTCTATTCATCATATCCATGAACGCGATAGGTGTGTTTATGAGTCCAAAAGGCATGACCAAAAACTCATAGTGATCGTATATGATGTGAAAAGTAGACTTAAGTACGTTGTCCTTAATTCTCAATTTATGATAACTTGATTGTTGGTCTATCTTTGAGAATAATGCTACTCCCTACAACTCGTTGAAAAGCTCGTCTATTCGTGGGAGTGGATAATGGTTCTTTACCATCCTCTTATTCAACTACATGTAATCGATGCACAATCGCATAGGTCCATCCTTCTTCTTTACAAAGAGAATTGGTTCTCCCCAAGGTGATGTATTGGGATGGATAAATTCCTTCTCCAATAGCTCATGTAATTTTACCTTGAGCTCCTTGAGTTCAGTTGGTGACATTCGATATAGAGGGATGTGGATCGATTATGTATCGAACAGCAAAATGATCTCAAACTCAATCTCCCTTTCTGGTGGTAGTACAGGTTACTCCTCTAGAAATACATTTTGAGAATCCCACACAATTCTAGAATCATGAATCATACGATCCTAGGAAGGTCACTCCATAAATAGGTGAGAAAATCTATGCAAACTTGATTGAGAAAATATAGATACTTAAACGTAGACACATACAATACCTCATTATCTATGGTGCATCCATCAAACTGAAAGACATGTATGCCTGAGAGACAAAATACTATCATCTTCTCGAAGTAATCAAGACACACGTGGTGCTGCTCAGGCCAATCCATACTCAGTATAACATCAAAATATTGTAACCAAATAAGTAAAATAAATACGGGCATCAGGTGACCACCGATATGCACATTTACATTCTCAACTGCTTGTTGTACTATGAATAGTTGGTCCTCTAGGCCTTTGATGTAGTAGGAGATTAAAAACATACCAACGCTTAATCTAATTTAGATATTAATTGTTGTCCTAGAAAATTATGTGCGGCTCCCGAATCAAATAAGGCATGTAAAATTATACCATGCACCGAAATCATACCTCGCACTATGACTCCTGATGCGTGGGTTTGCTTATGTGTGATTGCATTCAACTATCCCTGAGGCTGTGATGGGGCGCTAGAACCTACAGTGCTGAAGGTTGGTCATGATGGAGGATGTTGAAAACCTTGACCTCTACGATGAGAAGCTAATCCAAGTAATTGCCCAGATGAGAAAGTCGGTCGTACACTTGGTTGAGGACCACTTGAGCTGTTGGCAAGTAAAGGACACATGTCCTTGATATTACCTGGTTGTTGGCATTGGAAACGCCGATGATCTCCCGACTAAAAAAAGCCTCCAGAGACAAGGCCATCACCTTCTGACATGCAACTTTGGGAGTGTGTAGGAGAGCTGGAAAAAGTAATAGTACGAGTCGCCATGTCCTGCTCCAAAGTAGGTGTGGGGGGGGGGGGATTTGCTAACTGCAGGGTTTGTCTCCATTGGGTGGAAACAACACTCTCTACTGGATCTATAGAAATCACGATGAGTGGATCTCCTCAATTACTTCGGTTGGAATTGTGATGGGCATCCCTGAAGCTGACTCTGATTTGCCTCCATCTTGGTAATCTTAGCAATTACCTCCTTGATAGAAGTGAAATCCAATGTGAACAACTAGCGTTGCACATCTCACGCAAACCACAGATAAAATTTTATATATTCTCCTCGGTAAAAGCATTAGTTGCTGGTGAGTGGCGAAAGAGTGTAGCGAATAAGGTATTCTCATGCCGTCATTGCCCTCTCCTTCAGCTCAACAAACAACCTCCTCTGAACTTCTACCCAATGATCAGGATAGAACTAGTTGCGAAACTCATCAAGAAATGTGTCCATGTGATGGGCTCCTTGATGAGTTACTAAATACGTGATGTTTAATTTGGGTACGTTGTAGTACGTGTACTTAGCGAATCAGTCAGAACCGAGAGAAGATCTTTATAAAGAGGGCTCAGCTTTAATTTATATCTCGGGCATGTCCGGGGTCGAACACAAAGAGGCAAAGGAACAACTTTGGAATTAACTCAAAATTTAAGAACTAGATTCCCAATGCGTATTTTTTCTAATTTTTTATGCAAATAGATGCCAAAATGTACAATGCAAGTGAACTAAGACACTAAGAAATCACACAACTTAGCCATATCAATTTTAATGTCAAATCATTTCAATTCAGCCAAATTATATTTTTTCTAGGATCCTAATCCAGTGATGAATGAAGAAATATTTTTTTAGAATTTTAGGGTGAAATGCAAAAAAAAATTCACACTTTTTATGGGGTTTTTCGTAAATTTTCAAACAAACATAATGCAAAAAATATGAAAATTTTACTGAAAGCTAAAAATGATGAAATATGAATTTTTTTTAGTGAAAATAGAGTGACAATGAGTAATTAATTCCAAATAAATCCACAATATCAAATTAGGCAGAGAGTGAATTATATCATTTAGGTATTTTCATATGGAATCCCAGGAGACTTGAAATTTCGTGAAAAGGATGTATGTGGATTTAATTAAAAATCAAATACGTAAATCACTCCACAATTTATTTAAGGCACAAGAAATTCTATTTTGGATGAAATTTGGATAGTAATTCAATCACATTTCAAGGCTTTATGTCTAATTTTCAAGAATTTTTAGAGCAACTATGTGACATATATGTATTTAAGAGCACAGAATGGGTAAAATATGCAGAGTTTCAGTTAGATAATTTTAATTAATTACCTAAATATCAGAAAAATATAAATAAATACCCACGTGGTAGAGAACTAGTTGCCCAACATCAAAATATTTTTTCATTGAATAAAATGATGCAAAATTGAGGTCCAAATTAATATGCAAAAAGAGGGGTATCTGTGCAAAACATAAATGAACTTAAACAACACAACAAAGGCACATGGATTGTTTGTAATTATAGAAACTATGCGGGAAGACTATGTAATTTTTACAATAAAAATAATAAAAAATTTGAAAATAACCTTCTTCTTTGTCAGGTCGGTTAGGGCGTAGGAGGGTGAACGGAGCGAGCGGTGTCTCCCCCGCACGGCGACGATGAGGAGGGCCGCCAGGTGTAAGGGAGGCTGGTGGCGGCGGTGCGGGTCATAGGCGGTGGGGAGCAGCCGCTGGAGGCACCCGTCCGCGGAGGTTGAGAGGGTGACGACCATGCGCAGTCTAGAGGTTCTGCGGCGTGGCCGCGCATGGCTGGGCTGAAGGCGGAGCAGCATAGGCCGCGTGGATGGCCGATGCTGGGGAGCACCATCGCAGGGGCGGTTGGGCTGCCTCCAACGGCGACGGCGTGCAATGGCTGGAATAGGGGGGCGGCGGGCGGTAGAGCTGCGGCTACTCCCTCTGTTTCTTTTTATTATTATTTTTATTTTTTTAATATTTTTTTATTGAACCGTTAGAATTGAATTTCTTATTTTAATTTATTTAATTTTTCTTATTTTTTAAATAGAGAATGCAAATAAAAATGAGAATGACCATTATGGTGATGGAATGATGAATATTGTGATGAAATATGCAATGTGAAGTGCTAAAAAATGCAAAGATAAAAAATGATGACTAGATGAAGGGAAAAATACCTACGATGGATACGATTGCCTATATTGTGCTCATGAGAGCACGGTCTTCGCTCGAATCACCGACGAGCGATGAGCTCGAGCAGCGTGCAGGTGGGGCTGCGATGTTGGCTAAAATGCCAATGGATCTCACCGGAGAGAGGGCTGTCGTTACTCGACCGCGGTCGCGTCGCTGTCATCGATTCAACCCTGGGAACTAGGCTCTCTTCACATAGAGATGGATCAAGTGAAAAATGAGGAGGATGAGATGTATATAAAGAGAAGATATGAGAAGTTATTAAAGTGGTGGTTGAGTGTGTGGTTATTAAAAATGGTGGAGTAGAATGGAGGTTGGTGGTAGAAGAGAAGTTATTGTAGAGAATATAAAATAAATAAATAATAAATGAAGTAGGCTACTAAAATACAATAAAAGTAAAGAGAATAAAAAGAGTGGAGAATTTACAAAGGAGGACAAACAACATGTACATTTTTTGTTTGCTTTTCTAAATTATATTTTTTTGTCTTTTTAATAAGAGATATTTACAACAGAAAAATACAATAAAATACTACAATAAAAATACAACACAATAATAATTGTTTTGGATTTTTGACTAATTGAGAAAGTAAAATAAAAATAACGAAAGAAACCACTAATATATACATAATATACAATGTACATCTAGGTCCCAAAACCCAACTTTTGCAAATGAGCTCCGATTTTAATGAAACCATACCATTGGATGGATAATTTTTTAACTTGAACTTTAAAAGTGAGTTTGGTGAATTTGGAGTTCATACGGAGCGAGAATTTGGCAGGGAAGTTGACTTTACGGCTTTTTCTCTTTGGGATCTAGGAGCATTTGTTTAAGTTAAAATTTGTTTTGTATTTTTTATATTTTTATATACAATTTTAGGAACAAGTTAGAGAAAGAATTAGCCAAAAAGGAATTGAAATGAAATTATTAAAAATACATGAAATTTTAGGCTATTTACATGTGAAAAACTCCTTGTATTTTGTGGCTTTTTATTGTTAATTTATTTTGTACAATCTAATATACAATAATTGATGTATTTTATTTACAAAAGTCATTTTATTAATTTATTGATTTTATATACATTTATTTCGGATTTTACTCATGGATTTTGCTTAAGATCAAGATATTGAGATGATGAATGTGGATTCATCACTCCTCCAGAGTTTCCTTGGTGATGTACCACCATCGTTCAACGTATGTAGCCAGTGAAAACTCTACAAATGTGAGCCATAACTCCTCAGGTACATGAATCGTCCTCAATAATTTGGATACATGATCTGTCCACATCTTAGACTCATCGGATGTGCTCGTGCTAAAGAATCGGGGAACCCTAGACATCTGATATGCTGCATAGGTCGTCCGATATTTTAGCACTAGATCCTCTGATCCTTCCGGGTCTAGAGACATCAAACGATGAACACTATCCTCTCCTCATGAGAGGGATGATAAGAGGAGTCCTCCTGCTAATGGAGCCTCTGCTCCAATACCTCATGACGTTGTTGTATACCATACACAACCTGAACTAGTAAAGCCAGCTGTTGTGCAATGTCATGGTCAACATGAGGCGTCATGATCTCCTGCGAGAATCACTATATTAGAATTCCTTATCATACATAGAGATATAAGGGACATATTGTGAGACTTGAGTTATTCTAATTGAATTCATGCAGAGTCTAAGAACTCTGCTAATTTTCTATATTTCAAATCATATTGATAATCTAATATATAAAAGAAGGAATTGAGTATCGGGCTCTGATACCATCTGTGATGCCTCGCCTCTCTGGCTACTAAAATTGAGGGGATGGGAGTGTCAGGCCTACGGTCAAAATACGCCCATGATCTCTGATATTCAACAAATCGAGTAATGCACACTAGATTAACATTTGAAATATATATAACAATAGGAGAATTATAAAATGAAATATAACTGCAACATTCAATCATTCACATTCATAATATACATCAAGTCCATGCCCACAAAATGCTATATACCATATAAGTATAAAATGTGTAGTAGAAGTTTTCCAAGTATCTCATTGCATTGCTGACGAGTCGCTAAATACGATATTTAATTTGGGTTCGTTGTAATACATGTGCTTAGCGATTCAGTTAGAACCGAGAGAAGATCTTCGTGAAGAGTGTCTCGGCTTAATTTATATCCCGGGCAAGTCCGGGGTCGAACTCAGGGAGGCAAAGGAACAACTTGGGGTTAATTCTAAAACATAGATCTTGATTTCCAAACGGTATTTTTTTTAGATTTTTTAATGCAAAATGAATGCCAAATGCGAATGCGGTTGAATTAAGATACCAAGAAAACACACAACAAGGCCAAATTAGTTTTAATGTCAAATTAGTCCAATTTAGTCAATTTATATTTTTTCTAAAATCCTAATCCAGTGATGAACACAAAACACATTTTTTGTATTTTTTAGGAATTAAAATGCAACAAATAAAAATACATTCATTTTATGGGTCTTTTCATAATTTTTCGAACAAACAGTAAGCAAAAATTATGAAAATTTTATTGGAATGAAAACATGATGCAAGGAAGTTACAGTAATATTTTTGGATTTTTTGACAAAGTATGAATTTTTTATGTATTTTTTAGTGAAAATAGAGTAACAATGAGTAGTTAATTCCTAATAAATCCATGATATCAAATTAATCAGAGTGCGAATTACCCCAAAAAGATATTTTTATATAGAATCCAGGAGACTTGAAATTTCGCAAAAATGATGTATGTGGATTTAATTAAAATCAAATACTAAAATTACTCTACAATTTATTTCAGGCACAAAATAACTCCACTTTGAATGAAATTTGGATAGTAAGTTAATCACATATCAAGGCATCATTCCTAATTTTTGTGGAATTTTTAGAGCAATCGTGTGTGAGATATAAATTTAATAGCTCAATTTGGGTAAAATATGCAATATTTCAATTGAACAATTTTAATTAACTCACAATATCTCACAAAAATACAAATAAATATTCAGAATGTAGATAATTCGTTGCTCAACACAATGGTATTTTTCATTGAATAAAAAGACACAAAATTGAAGTCCAAATTAAAAGACAAACACATGGTTATTAGTGCAAATCAGAAATTGAAAAATGAACAACACACATATGTACAAGAACATGTTTGTAATTACAGAAACCTTTAGGGAAATATATGCATTTTTTACAAAATGAAAAAATAAAAAGAAAATGGACCTTCCTCGGATAGGGAGCAGATGAAGGAACCCAACAAGGGGGGATCGACCGGCGGTTGGCGCTGTGGAGGGCAGAGGCGCGGAGGTGTGGCGTGCTCGTCGGCGCGCGGAGAAGGCGAGCGGTGCTCTGGCGGAGAGGACGGGGGGCGCGCGCGGAGGTGGCAGCCTGGTCTCGGCGGCGCGGGTGCGGGCAGTGGCCAGAGGAGGTTGCGATGGGCGCGGAGCGGCACTGGCGCCCGCGCACGCGGCAGCCCATACGCGGGCGGCGGCAGCCGGCCGCTGTGGCCGATGAGGAGTGGAGGGGGAGGTGGCGGGCGGCGCCGCCTACCCGTGGAAGGAGGGAGGCGGCGCTGGCCGCTGCCTCTTTTGTTTTTTTAATTTTTTTGTTTTTTTAATTTAATTTCTGATGTTCAAAGAAACTTCTTTCTTTGTTTAAATTTTTTATATTTTTTTATTTTTTTAAACATGAATGCAAATAAAAATGACAATGAAGGGGGTTTTATGGTGAGGGAATGATGAAGAGGGGGATGAAATACAAGGGAACAAAATAAGAGATAAACAAAATAAGAAGGGACATGAGAAGAAATACTTACCTAAATCTTCATCGGATTTGCGGAGCAGCTACGCTGGACTCCTGTCGTTGCCTCTATCCAATTGGCGAAACAAAAATTGGAGAAGCTACGCGAGCTCGATGGGGAACTCGTGACACAGAACGGAGCTCCGCGGATCTTGCCTGAAGGAGGTCGTCGCTTGAGGAAGACGCTTTGCCGCTGTCACCAACAAAACACTCCAAGCTCTCTCCTTTCTCTATTAGAATGGCGGATGAGAAAAAATGAGGATGTACAAATGAATATAAAGAGAAGAGAAAGGGAAGTTAGAATGGTGGTGGTGTTGAATGGGAGGTTAGATTATTGGTGGAGTTGAATGGGAGGTTGAATGAAGAATATGGAGTGGAATGGAGGTTATTAAAAATGGTGGAGTTGAATGGGAGGTTGGTGGTAAAAGAGTAGAATGGTGGTTATTGTAGAGAATGTAAAATAAATAAATAAATAAAATAATGATATAAAGTAGGCTACTTTAAATACAACAAAAATAAAGAAGGAAAAATAGTGGTGAATTTACAAGTGAATACATACAACATGTACATTTTTTTGTTTGCTTTTCCAATATGTATTTTTTGTCTTTTTAATAAGAGATATTTACAACGGAAAAATACTATAAAATCCTACAATCAAAATACAATACAAGCATGATTTTTTTGTATTTTTTAGTAATTAAGAAAGATAAAATAACATAAAGAATGAATGAATATATACATAATATACAATGTACATCTAGGTCCCAAAATCCAACTTTTGCAAATGAGCTCCGATTTTAATGAAACCACTTCCTTTGAATAGATAATTTTCTTGAACTTTAAAAGTGAGTTTGGTGAATTTGAAGTTCATACGGAGCGGAATTTGGCTTGGAAGTTGGTCTTTACGGCTTTTTCCCTTTGGCATCCAGGAGCATTTATTTAAGGTAAAATTTGTTTTGTATTTTTCTTTTTTATATACATTGATATGAACACGTTGGAGAAAGAATTAGCCAAAAAGGAATTGATATGAAATTATTAAAAATACATAAAGTTTTGAGCTATTTACACGTATAAAACTCCTTTATTTTTGCAGCTTTTTATGTGTAATTCATTTTATACAATCTAATATACAAGAATTAGTGCATTTTATTTACAAGAGATATTTTGTTAATTTAATGAATTTATGTACATTTTTCTCGGATTTTACTCGGGGATTTTGCTAAGATCAAGATATTGAGACGATGAATCGTGGATTCATCAATTGCCTTCACATACAATAGAAAATAATGTGGAATCAAATAAATTTCTCTAAGTAGAACACACCTTGTCTAGTGCAAGTATGACATATAAAGTCATGATCTTCTCAAAAGATGCAACGACTACGGCTGCTTCTTAGCTACAGCTGTTGGATTCAAATGAGGGTAACATCATGAGCAATGGCTCAGTAACGAGATAAGAACCACAATAAGTAAGGTAGTATACTCAACCTTATCTAGTGCCATATGGATATATTGTAGAAACTGAAAAGCACCAACTTATTTTTACTTATAATGGATCACATGGTCACTGATTTTATTTATAAATTTAATATTAATTCGTGGACTACTACATTGATCATGATATTTCGACACATTGGTTAGAGTCCACAATGGTATCCAAATGCAATCCGATCATGAATCATTTCTCATTAATAGCACACACAAGTACATGACTCATATGCTTCCGCTATTCTGAAACTTGGTATTCCTCCTGATAAACCCTTAAAGACCTCTATTCAACTAGAATAGGAAAAGATCATAATCCAAATCTCCTACTTCAAGCAACATCCTGGAACAAATCTCACAATACTAATACTCGAAGTAAAATTTGATGCAGCCACATCAAATTCTAAATCGAGTCTTAATATTATATATAATTGCAAAATCAAGAACACCAACCATTACGTCGGCCTCCTCTGTCGTGTGACTCCAGATACTACCGGACTGCTAGGTGCAACATACCATCCAACTCATCCGTTAAAGTCACGACATTCATGGTATCTACCCGGGACCCATCGAAGTGCCATATCTCCTCTTCCCTCTTTTCTCATGTAATTCCAGCATGTTAAACAAGCAAAAGCACTCTCTTATTTACTTTCTTGAACGTCATCATTTCAATCATTTAAGTTAACATGAGCTTTGACTAAGTTGAGAGTTAACATATGACAAAGGAAATGGAAATAGCGACCAAAAAACTACAAATGTTATGCTGTGGGAATGACCGTGTATGGAACATGAAAATGATTGTTTTCTGAAAAAAAATCTCATATTTATATAGCATCCGTTTTCATAAAAAATAAGAATATAGTATCCGCTTGAAATCTTAACCACGAGTAGGTAAGTCAAAAAATCACACGAGCGTGAGATACAAGTTTTAAGGTGGATTGTGAATCATGTTTATCAATATCCTGTACACTGCAATGCAAATATTGTGTCATTCCCATATTCATCTTCTTGTCCCCCGACAACATACTATTATAGACATTATACTTAAAAATGATGGGTCTGTTGATAAAACACGATCTAAACTTTGGCATATAGACCTTTTTTTGCATTAGTATCATCGTTTGTTGAATCCATATAGAAAAGGACCATCATAATTTGCAAAACACAACTCGTTCCAAATTTACTATCAAGAGAGATATAAGACAATAAAAACTCAATATCCATGGTACAACTAACTGTGGGTAATCATAAAAATCACATGAAACCAACAACAAAGAGGGAAGGGAAAATCGTTACCTCAGAGGATGTTCCATCAGGATCTCTTCTCGCGTACAAACAATGTTTCTGTCACTCGAGGGCAGTGCGAACGTGCACACAACGGTGACCTCCAGCTCATCCACACTGTAACATAGTGCTTTTCTTATTTTTTAAAGGAGGCAATATATTTGCCTTATCAACTTTAATTAATAGGTTCTTCCCTATTTGGATATCCAATCAATTATTTATTAAAAAAATATTTTCCCCTTTATTTCATTATCGTATACAAGAGAATAATTAATTAATTAAAGAAAGAGAGAGAAAGAAACTGAATAATGGAGACGAGTAGGGTTCTTTTTCCACTAAGAAAAATATATGAAAAATAATATTTCCTTCCATTCGATGAAAATTCTCCATTGATTATTACAATAAGATGCCTATAGTTGGAATGAAGTAAAAATAAGGATTTGGTGAATTATTACGGCAATGGTTGTGATTCATATCCATACTAAAAGTAGATGGGCGTTAAATTATTAATAATATGTATCTTCAGTCATTCATGATAGAGGGAGAGAGACGTAAAAGAAAGGTTCGACAAATAGAGGTTCGTGGGGGAGAGTCATAGTATTTATTCCGTGGATCGATAGCTAGAATTCTAATTCTGGATATTGGACTTGCACCGGAGGAACACCCAGGTTATCCTACTTCTTGTATTTTGAGGCTTAATTTGTTGGGGCATCACATATATAGTTAACTCGTACAAGGAAAATGTTAGAAATTATAATTTCTTTGATGAATTTATATCCATTGATGTTAAAGTTAGATGCTTGAAATTTTACTGCTATGAGAAACATGTAGTAGTTCTCGAGTGAAAGTATCATATAAATAGAAGAATTACGGTTGGAGACGAACCGTGATCTATCAGATATCAGTGTAGAATCATGTTTCTAATGATAGAGAGAGAAAGAGAATAAAGACTCCATGAGGAAAAGTCTTATAGCCATAAGCTAAAGACTGTTCCGGGTGAAGGTGACTTTAGTAACATATATTTTAATGAAAGGGGTTGTTGTTCTGAAATTGTTGATGTCCTTCATGAAATATATATATATATATATATATATATATATATATATATATATATCTCATATTTTAGGCAGTACACTTTTTTTCTAACTTTGGTAGATAAGATTGTAATAGTGTCCCTCTGCTGATGTTAATCTTAGATCTCTATTAGGAAGATATACACATCAAATGGGTAGAAATGTATCGATGTAGAAAAAAGAACCAACTTTATTATGTGCTAATGGTTTAGCCTAAAGTTAGAGGTCGTGAACTATATTAAATGAAGACGAACAAACTATTGATAGAAAGGAGTGGATATGGGAGGAAATTAGTATCTTAACTTTTTGCTTTCCCTAGTTAATTAATTGGTGTTATCAATCTACGAGGACCCCACTAACTTCAAGGAGGTTGAGATTTCTCTTGGTTCCCAGCACATAATCGTGAATAAGGTATGTTACGTTGATTAAAGGACTTTTATATAAAAGTTTTATGAATCTCACTTTACAAATATTAGAAATATATTAGAGTTACTGATACACTCTTTTACGATTAATCACTTACTTTAATGTATTTTGATGACTTAAACAATGATTCCCATGGATTATATATATATAAACTTGAACATTCAGCTTTACCATTGGATTAAGTACATGTTCATATGTAAGCATAGTTGTTCCTTTTAAGTGCAGATCAAAGTGCCCAAATGCCTGTGGAATTATTTTAGCAACAAAATTTATAAATAAAATGAATTTACTACTGACATTGCAAGAAAAAGTTAGTGTGTTTTATATATGCAAATGAATGATATAAAGAATAATAGTAGTAGATAAGTGAAAGTTTCTTTGACACCTAAAGTACTGGTCTAGAGTATTTATGATCCATTATTCATGATTTGGTTTCAATATAGACCTACCTAGCCATGTACCCTACGAACGGTGAATTCCATTTATAACCGCTTGTAGATAGATATATCTGCACTACTCCACTCACCTTTTTTATTGCTAGTAATGCATTTGACTCAGTTGATTGATGAATCCATGATTTATCGTTTTTGTTCTTCATTTTGGCTAAAATCCCTGGTAAAACACATGTAAATATTCACTAATTCTCACTAATTAACGTTCTAACCTCATTATATATTTAACATTTATTTTATCCAAGATAAAATAATAAAGAGAAAAGAAAAATAAAAGAAGAAGGTGTATATATGTAATATGTACAGAGTGACCCTAATCCTGAGATCAGGTCAATATTGACTTAGTCGATAAAATAAATAAGTAGAGAGAGATATGTATCCTAATCTATAAAAATAGTAGAAAATCAAGATCACAAATGAACCTCTATACATTTTTCACTTTGTACATATGATTACCTATTTTCATCATTCATAAAAAATTCAAATCAAAATATTCTATTCATTAAATTTGTTCATAATAATATATATTAATTTATAAAAATATCATAAAAAATATTTAATGTTAAAATAAATAATTTCATTGAATCGAAAAAGCTGTAAAAGCAGACTTTCCAAGATCATAACTATTTATAGAAAACTCTAAAATGATCAAACTCATGTTTAAACATCATTTTATAACTAATACCATTATTAAAATTACTAAAATTTTAGTGTTTGGACCCTTTTGTATATATGTATAATATGTAAATAAACCTTTTTTGTTTTCTTTTTAATTATTCCTAAATCCTATTATCCTAATTCTTTTTCTAACTTGTTTATAAAAATCAGTAGAAAAATACAAAAATATAACTTAACATTAATTATAAATAAGTTCCAATAAATAAGTACCAATAACTCTCAAAACTAAAAGGTTGTAAAGCCGAAGTTCCAAACTTCATAACTTGGCCATATGAACATCAAATTGATCGTACTCACTTTTAAAGTTTGTTTTTATAAAATTATCTATCAAATATAAGTGATATCACTAAAACGGAGTTAATATATAAAAAGTAGGTTTTAGGACCCTATTGATATAATTATATAATGTATTTAATCTTATTCTATTTAATTTTTAGTATTTCTTGTATTTTTATAATTTATTAATATTTTACTAATGTTATATTATTAATATATAATAAAAAATTATCAGAAATTAAAATTATTTAAATAATTAAATTAATTAATTATATTTGTATGATATACCTATACTATTTATATATGTATTTAACTAATTAAATGATATTAGCTATGTAATTAAATTATTTAATTAAAAAATGAATTAACTATTTTAATTTAATTCATTATTTTTATTTTTGTTTTCTCTCTCTCTTCCCCTTCCTCTTCCTCCCTCATTTCTTCCTTTGTCTGCCTTCTTCGTCCTCTTCTCTCGTCACCACCTCCTTGCCCCTTCACTGCTTCCCATCATCTCTTATCATTCCTCCAACGACATGTTCGTTCGCCCAACCAACTTTCCATGATCTTCACATCTCTTGTCTCTTCTTCCTCTCATATTTATATCTCTGCACTCCCTCCATCGGCTTTAGAGATCCACCATTTCCACTGCTTCTTCCTAGAAACTCCGAAAGAGAGAGAGAGAGAGAGAGAGAGAGAGAGAGAGAGAGAGAGAGAGAATCCTTTTCTCTATTCTTTGTCGAGCATGAGATCGAGGGATTAGAGGAAGGCGAGATCATTTCATGGAGCTTCGCTCTGCCATGCTGATGAAGTGCTAAATGCTTATATTAACAAGGATCCATTGTAGCATGAAAACTTAGCTTTTTCATATAGAATCGGATAAATGATCTCTATAAAGAGGATTCGGATTTAATTTTTAACCTGAGAAGACCAGGGTTGAACACAAGGACACGAGCCATAATATTATTATTTAGGTGGTTTAATAAATTGGTTAAGCAATTTATAAATTATCTAGGTCAACACTAAGACAAATAATAATGCCAGTAATGCAAGATAACATGCATAAAATGAATGCATATGTGGAGGAACAAAATGTGATAGATGAAACATATAAGTGCATGTTAGACAATAATGATGTGATGACAAAATGATATCACATGAAAATGTATACATAATTATGCCCGAAAATGGTTCATCAAACTTAAGCAATTAGTCAATATTCAATTATGGATTTTAATCCAAGCCAGGTTTTATTTAATATAGATTCAAGCGACTTAATTATCTTTAATAAAATAAGCAGTCATTATGCATCAACTCAAATAATAAATTAAACTTAAAAAGATAACAAAACAGGGATCAAAATGCCACTGAAATCGCTTCATTTGGCGATCATATGCTCTATTTATTCAAGTTTGAATCCAGGGGCATAAATGTAATAAAACATGCATCAAACATCAAATAAGGTTCACAGATAGGTCCCTGAAGGGACTAAAATGCAAATATAGAAACCAGCTAATAAAATTATGGAATACCTCTACGCGGGGGTATTTTTGCAATATTAGATAACCAGCAGGATAGCTATGCAAATGACCTAATGTTAGATGTAGAGAGGCATGCGACCTCAGGATTAGATCCAACTAGACCTAGCCAATGGGCTGGGGGCCCGCCTGCCCAGCCTGTTCATGGGCCGGGCCTGGGCCAAGGATTTTATGAATTGGCCAGCCCAACCCGGCTCGTTCTTTGGCCCGCCTGTCAAATGGGAGGGCCGTGGACATGTGCCACAAAACCCAGCCGGCCCAGCCCAACCCGCATATGTAAAAATATAGATTTAAAATTTACATTTTAGATACATTTAACATAGTATATTTGACGTTTTTGTTTTACAATATAGAAATTACATAGTAATTTATAGTTTACATGCAAAATAACACATATTATTGTTACTTAGATTTAGAAAGATTAGACGGTGCTAAAAAACTTAATTATCTCTATAGATTAGATTAAAAAATAAGAAAACAATATTTCATCTATAAAGGATATGGTTAAGATCCTCTAGCGCATCACGGAAGTGTGAGCATCGTATCGAATACGATGAGGAAAGACTAGTCGGACTAGTTGTTCTATGCAGCAGAAATTAAAAAATTTTCATACGACGAAACCACATGATCCAAGAACACTTCTCGGATTGTTTTGTACAAACCACAAACAAGTAATAGGATTACCTCTTGAAGCGTGGTTGCGATCGGGTCTCTAAACGTATAAACCTCCTGTCTCAAGTCCGATCCAACGGAGGAGAGGCTTACGAGCGTGGGGATGAACCACGTGCTTCTCGCAATCCATGTTGATGATCCAAGCGGTGGATCTCCTGATCTTGACACACGAGATTCGATGTCTTCTTCACGAGCGAGGCGCACCGAAGGAGACAGAGATCCACGAGCAAATAATCGGGAAGCATAAAGACGACGCTGCGGCGATGAAGAACCTCTCTAGGGCATCCATGGTGGACGACCATGATAGGGAGAGAGAGGGTTGTCGTGTAGAGAAAAAGAGAGAGAGAGTTTGCTCCAATATTGCATTGCCCTAGAGAGCATGGTATGCCTCTCTATTTATAGGATTTTGGGATCCATGGCTCTCAATCCATGGGACATATAAAATCAATGGATGAGATTGATTTATGTCCAATCCAGTGGTCAAGATTGTTGTTGATAAAAACCAAAAAATAATAATCTAATTTAAATCAGATATATTTGACATCTCAAATATATTTCAATCCTAAATTCGATCAAGAGATTTGCATGGAGATCTCCACATTAGGAGTGGCGGGGACGACTACCAATTTCCTTGTGGAATTGGTGGCCGTCCACCATCTCTCAATGGTGGAGGCAAATCCATGTAATCTCACAAGATTACATATCTCCATGAATTTCTCCCATAATTTCCAACAACTTTTGTTGCAAAATATTCTACAACAATAATTCATAATTATTTTGTGAATATTGCAATCGTGCCATTGGAAATTGACGAATCATATTCACAACCCAAAATAAAATGTAAACTACATTTTCAATTTAATGTCCAATGTGAATCCAATTCACATCAACATTTAATTAACAAATGTAAATTACAAATTGCTCTCTCTTATATATTATAAATCACATTTATAATATACATGATTAATATGGATAGGGTTATCCACAATATTCATATCCACGATAATTAAATCACATTTAATCATCTTGGGTCTCTATTCTCATGTGTTCAAATAATATGAATCACATTCACATTATCCACATCCTTGATAATTAAATCACATTCAATTATCTTATATAACTCTCTTTATGACATGAATCAAATTCATATTACTCATGATAATTAAATCACATTTAATTATCCATTTTCTCAATGCTTGGATACATAATATCAACAATGAAATTATCCTGAACCCTTTCAAGATAATGCGATTTCTCTGCGAATACGTGGAGATAAGGATAGGGCGATTGTATTGTTCCACGTATAATGACTTGGATATTGAGATCGTATCTCAAATCCAGATCGTGGTTCTCCCATAGATGCTTGATTAAATCAAGACCGTAAATCTAATATTCTCATTGCATCTGAATCACATTCAGATCAATGTCCAATATTTGGACCAAGATCAGATTACTTCTCTACTGAGAGGAGTTACTAAAATCCAGACCCATTTCATCACTCCCTAGGAATGGAAGCGTCATGGTTATACAATCGTTTATGATCACATCACCCTCAGGTATTCCCAATACATGTACATACTGCATACTGGAAGACTCAGAATAAACCCGAAGTATTAGATCAACTTTACACTGTCTACTTCAGGGTTTTATCAGTAAGTTTCTCATTCGATCATTGGGAGTCGGTATCGATCATATACTTTCCAAAAAAGTGTATATCATACCTAAGTATTGATCATATACTTTCCAAATTATATATCAAACCTACAATTTCAGTCAAGCTTCCAAAGCGAGACGACCATGAGCATGGAATTTGATTCTTCCCAATATCTCATGAGTGAGCTCATGCCTTCTGGTTCAATAAATGAACCTGTATGATCCCTTTGAGATATCGTATTACTCATATGCCCTTATATGCACACCAGCGCGTCGGTGTATAGACCTTGGTTAGGTCACCAACCTATTGGTCTGCCAAATGTACATACTTAGACATATAGTAACACATCTGTCTCCGGTCAGAGGATGCGTGCCTGTATCGTGACAGCATACGATATAGGACCTTGGTTATCTCGATCTCGTTAAGTAAACTCTTTGACCTAACTAATCTGACACCTCCGAATCTCTATTCCTATGCAGAGGACCTGCATCAAGAGGTCGGTCAGATATCAACCTAAATGAGAATGGATTGCCATCTCCTACTTTGGCTGGAGATCATCTCTTAACAATCATTTGACGGTGCTTGATGAGTCCTCAATCTAACTCTTTAGATATTCATCCAAGCACCATCATCTATGATTCAACATTTGAATCAACAGCTGTATGATCATTGATGATGCTAAAATCGGATCGCAGCTTTTTAGAGAGTAATGTTGTCGGTGTAGAAAAAGCCGCGAAACGTTCTCAACTCGATCAAACAAATTCGGTTTTCGGAAGAAAACCTACACTAATTATTTATCCATGTGAGTGTGCCAGGGTCGAACTCAAGGAGGCAGAATAGAAGACTTTGATTTTTCTAAGGAATATTTTTGCAATTTTATTTTATCTCTTCTTAAAGCTATCAGAGGAAAGAAACACTTTTTATTTTATTTTTATTTTTAATTTTTATTTGATTTTAATCTTTTCAAATTTTTATTTAATTTTCAAAAGGGATATTTTTCAAAAAGATTTATTTATTATATAATAGGTGGAAAAAATGTAGATGATACTATATAGTAGGTGGAACCGAGCAACGAGCTCGAACAAGTTCACAAAATCAAAACAAGACGGAGTCGGTTTTCGAAAAATTAAAACTCTTTAAAAACACGATAAAATCACACGAAAATTTAATACAAACTTGATTTGCGTAACTACCCTTAAAAAATCAACAAGAAACGAGGTCAAATGAGGTCCAAAGATCCCCTACAGCCCAGGGGCATAAGCGCAAGAAAACTATAGAGAATTATTGCAATTAGGTCCTTTACAGGGACTGTTCTGTGAGAAAAATAAAAGTTTTTACATTTAGGTCCCTACGGAGGGACCTAAATGTAATTTCTGGAAACTTGAGGAGCGACAATTAAATTCTAGAAACTTGTTGGATTTATGAAGCAATTTTTCCACCGATTCAGCACAGACGGTTGCAATTAGAACCTGCGGCCCTGATCTGACGTTCCTGTTCGCAACACGTGGTGCGAACCTGCGCTTCGGCTGTTCTTGAATCAGTTACACAACAACTGAGGAAGGCGTCTTCTCCAAATTTCCTCCAACGATCGGCGACGGCTTGGGCGCTCCGGCAGGGCCAGAGGGGTGGCTCCTCCACCCCTCGAGCTCGCCCGCGGTAGGTTGTGGTCAGAGACGGCTCCGAGCGGCGGTGGAGAGGCGATGAAGATAGAGATCTGCTGCAACCTGGAGGTTGATGAAGTCTGATGACTCTTCTTTGAATTTGATTTCCGTGCAGATGAAAGCTTCCATAGGTGTAGATTTCGCTCCTTATTGAAGACCGATCTGCAAATAGCAATTTCGTATGCTCGATTCTCAAGGAATCGACCAATTGATTAAGGTTTTGCAAGATCGAAACATGGCGAAAAATGTAGTTTCCAGAAGAAGTGCAATACACATGAGAATGGCGTTGAAATGGCGTCGTGATTTTAAATTGATTTGAGATGAAATGCGAAGGGATTTCAATTGGGCGTCTAACCTAAGGGATTGAACTACCTAACTATGCGGTTAGCATCACTTAATTAAAGCACGAGAATCGAGAAAGAAATTTGAGAAATGGAGGAATAGGTCAGGGGGAAAGTCAAGGTGTAATACCTGGACGAAGTTGCTCGACGGGCGACCTTGGGCGGAGCGGAATGCGGCGGTGTGCGACGATGCAAGGCAGCGATCGGCCTTGGAACCTCCTCCAAAGGTCCTTCTTCCACGCGGAGTAACTTGCAGGCGCTGTCACCACCAATGCGAGGCTGAGCAAGGCTTGGAAGGAAGGGGTTCAGCCACTGGAGCTTGGGTGCTTCAGGTGGTTAGAGAGTTAGGTACGAATGGGGAACTTTAGGGCTTTTATAGATTTGGTTCGTGCTCCCCAAGTAAGATCGAATGGTTAGCGAGCTAGAGGGTTGTTAGGTGAAGAAATCTGATGGCTTAGATCATCTGGAGGAGTTAAAATGCACGCGAAATAATTCAAGGAAGTTTGCCGGTCAGAGCAGTCCGGTAGCACCAGATTCTTGAGGAAGATGAGCCAGGTGCTGACAAGTGTCAGCACCTGGTTGGCCATTATGTTTAATTCTTTATAAAATCAATAATAAATAGTAAATAGAGTTATTTTAATTAGGTATAAATACAAGAAATGCAAATAATTAAATAATCTTAATTATGGAATAAATTTTTTTTATAGATAATAAATATTATATTAATACATATGTATATATAAATAGGTCTTGGATTTTTAATTTAATAAATAAATACTTAAAAATTAATTTTATATTTTCTTAATTATTAAAACAATAAATAAGGCTTGAGTGAATTTTGAGAGATTTTAATAAATTAATTTACATATATTAATAAATATGAATAATATCTAGTTAGTTCATTTTTACCTTTAATTTAAGGTTTTTGATTTTATTATAATAATAAATAAGCTCTAAAATAATAAATAAGCTCGAAAAATTATGAAATAAATTAGGGTGAAAATACAAGATCATGAAAATATTTAAAAATTATAAAATTAAGAAAATTATAAATAATATGTGTTACATAAAATAAATAGCCCAGAAACCCCGTTGTCATTTGGCCCCAAAACCGACTTTTTGCAAACGAACTCCGAATTCGACGAAACCACATTTATTAATTAAAGAATATTATTTTATGAACTTTAAAGGTGAGTAGAGTGAAATTGGAGTACGTATGAAGAAGTTATGATGTTCGGAAGTTGAGATTTTGACAATTTATAGGCTGGATTTCTTGGCATATATATAGGGTAATATTTTTAATTTATTTTTATATTATTATATTCATTTTTAGAAATAATTAGGAAAAGAGTTTGGTGAAAAATATATACATATGAATTAATTATAAAATCTTTGATGTTTGGTATTTATTTTATAAATAGTAGAAGGTGTATGGAGTGTATATTAATTTATTTTTAGGGTTTTCTTTCCTAATCTCCCCCTAATTTTTGGTTTGTCGACCAATCCATGCTGACTTGGTCTCGAGGGTTAGGTTATAAATATACCTTGCAGTTATATTTATTTTTTAAGTCATATTATATATATTTACATATATTCAATCTGCTTTTGTTCTTTTCTTGTTCTTTATTTATTTACATACTTTTGATGGTTAAAAGTGAATATTTATACATGAATGAAGATTTGATAAAAGATGAGAATTAATGAATATTTACATGCATTTGTTAAGGGTTTTAAGACAAAATGCGACAGAAAAGTTAATGAATCATGGATTCATCAATTCAAGATGGCCATGGTACATAACCGTAATTGTACTAAGGGACCTATTATGCAAATTATTTATTCTTCATTTCAGATCAGGGAATGATATTTGCAATAACATTTATTGCATAATGGCTCGTCGTGGGCTCGCATGTCCAACAATCTCCCACTAGCCCAAAGAGCCATTAATGGGCTAATCATTTAAACCCACACTCATGTGACAATCATAGGCTATTTAGAAAATAGCTAGGTAAGATGATCGGTCACTCTGTTCCCGCGAGACTATGCCAAGTCCTTTTACGGCACTTGCATATCCCCAGTAACAGTGCTCGCATCAAATGAAAATGTTGCATCTTATACAACCAATACTCAATCTTGTTAGTTACAGTGTCCTACAGCTTAACAAATATCATAACCAGTATTTCCATAATCCTTATCAGAATACCCTTATTCCTGGAGATCACTATCTCTTAAGGTATCAACAGTTAAGATCTTTTAGATCTCTATCTATAAAGTCTTAAGTTTTTGAATATAAGACTTTGAGATCACTATCTCAAAAATCTTGTCATCTATGAAGATCTTGTTATTACAACAATCAAGTGTTTTCTCTCCATAGTAGGATTAGCAACACTTTACTACTCCCCTGCATGGCAGATATCTGTCTTTTGTACACATCTAGCATACACTCACCTTCTCGTAACTAATGCACAAGTGCAAGTAGTTCTAGCATTCACTTCCTCAACTCTTTGAGGTGATATCTCTTTAGATAGGTCAGTACCATATCTTAAGGGATGGAAGTCTTTCTTGGAATTTCCAAGAATGGAATATGTCCAAGGTGTACTACTATTGTGACAATCTCAATACCCTCTTCTCTTTGCTTCTAAACACCTTCAGAACTAAGATCCAAGAGATATCCTTGAGATCATATCTCAAGTGATAGAACAACCAGATTATAAAGCACTTGTTGTTATCATCCTATATCATTTCAAATGATTAGGATATCATCTAAATTTAGCATGATGAACACAATGGCACTCCCAATAAGCTTCATATGGCTCATCAAGATTCTATCTGAAATTATAACATTTATAATCTCATCAAATCTTATGGTCCAACTTCAAGAAGCTTATTTGAGACCATAGATGGATTCCTAAGCTTGCACACCTTTCTTTCCTCAATCATGAATCCCTGGGGTAACTTCATGTGAATATCCTTATAGAGGTATTTATAGAGGAATGCAATCTTGACTTACATCTTGAAGATGCAATAGTCAAGTTGTGTAGCTAAGGTTAGCAATATTCTGATGATTTTTAAGCATGGTCACCGAAGAGCAAGTCTCATTGCAAGCAATGTCTTCTCTTCCGGTGTGTAGCTCATGGCTACGAACCGTGCTTTAAAGGTCTCTACCTTCTCATCAGGTTCCCTCTCTCTTGAAGATCCATTTACACCTTCATAGGTCTTACCCATATAGGTAGATCCTCGAGGGTCCATATACAACACTTGTATATGAAGTCTACATTAGACTTTTATTGCTAACATCCATCTATGACACTTGGAATCCATCCTCAAATTCATTTGAAGAGGTATTTGTGTTTCATCTTCAATTGTCCTTTTCGTTTCCAATTTCAGGAGCCTCATTATCTTCTCAAGATTAAATGGGTTCCTACACTTCATTTTCATCTTGATTCTCAAGAATCTCAACCTTTAAGAATCACATTCTCAGAGATGATTTATTTTAAGAATCTCAAGGTCATAAAGTAGGTATCCAATACCATCCTTTATTTTCCGAATGAAGCAGCACTTTCAAGTGCTAAAATTCCAGCTTGCATGCATGGAATCATACTAGGGATATATATCGTAGTCTCTACTACATATATACCTAGAGACTAAGAGGTGATTATGCTAAAATTCATCATTGATTAGATCATGTGACACATGATCCAATTGTATCTCCCTATAACTCTATTGAGTTAGGGTGTGTTAGGAGGATTGAGATAGAAATGACATTCATATCTCCATAAGGTATCCTTTGAATTCATCTAACAGGTACATGCTACCTAGATTAGATCAAATCCATTTTATGTTCCTTCAGACTTTGGTTGTAAACCAAAATAATGAAATCTTTGAACATTTCAAAGGTTTCTTTAGGTGAAGACAAGAAATCTCATATCATACATAATCATTATTAGATATCACATATTCATAATGTTTACTATGATATAGATGATCCGCATACATCAATATGTATGAGATCCTGAATACCTTGACATCTTACACCATTCCCAAAGAAGGGTGCATTGGACATTTTTCTTTGAATACAATATTCATAAGTATGTAAGTTTTGAAATTTTAGACATTCTAAAGTTTCATCTCTTAGTCTATTGATCACATCAACAAACATATGTCCAAGGCTTGATGCCAAATCAATGTCAAATGATCTTCATACTCCTATTGATCTTAAGGTTTAATTTCAGTATTTAGAAATGTTAATGAACCATTCATTAATTTTCTAATTTGGTGAAGTCAACTAGATTTTAGATTACTATCTGAAATATCTCCGTCATAACTCTTTATGATAGATTTATTACAGAATTTATGTTTATTTCCAACATTTAGAAATAAACAATAAGTGTATTCTAATATCTAGGTCATAGAGACATTCTCTAAGACTAAGGGCTCTCCCACTGAAATTATGAAGCATTTCAATCCAATAGAGATTGTTGAAACAATTGCATCAATATCTATGTGGATGACTATAAGCCTTAAGATTAAAATTTTCTAGTCTTCTAAAACATATGCAACCCATTGCAAGTGTTGTAGAAGATTGAGAAACAATTACAAGACTTTATCTTATCAAATAAGAAAGTCAATATCAATGATTTATGTAGATTATTCTGATGCTCTATCTGAGTCCTTCTCTAAGGATTCTAGACAGACTTGATAGTCATACTATCAACACATCAACTCACTACAGTATTGGCATTCATCCAACTATTTGGATGTCATATGGAAGTCACAGAAGTACAATTCAACTCTTTGACTATACTTCTCATTTGGGTCCAACCCATGATTCCACTGCGCTCCCTTTATCTATAAGCTGCCATTGCTCAGGACAGAGGATCTCTTATTTTAAATTCAAAAGAATTCAAAGTAAGAGTATTTCACCATTTATACATGCTTCATTAAATTCATACAATATGAATATTATGAAGCTTCATGAATGACTAGAATATAGATAGTAGAATAATGACACTCATCATGTCTACATCCATCTAGACTGTTAAAACATTGGTTCAGGTAGGTATTCAAACAATTTGAATACATCATCTCTTATAGAGCCACCATTCTGCATGATGCAGTGAACCATCTCATTCATGATAAATGTCAAGAGCACATATGTATGCCAGAATATCTTCTTAGATTTTATAAGGATTAATTGACAATTATGATTATCATCGACATGTCACTTCCAAAGTACATCCGATAGATCAAGACTATAGAGACATACAAACCCTAGGGTTGTAGTCCTATTATCTGTTTAATTGTCATTCCTCAATATTATGAGGATCCTTGCACATTGCAACCACATACATTATGTGTCCAATGCAAGTACAATATCTGGATCATGAGTCCAATCCATGATATTTTACTGGTTATTATTGAGTATAACATTGAGTGAGTTTAATGAAGGATTATCTGAAATAAGAAATTTGCATAAATATATAAATATATATTTTACTTTGATTTAGGAATTTTCATATCAAAGTTATCTTGCCTTGTCAACATTGAAAGTTCATTCCCTTAATCACTTTCAGTGTAAGAGATATACTTACCATCATATCTCAGCAAGATCTGGGATCTTCTTCCTTATCTTTGTTACATCCCAATAATATAAGAATCTGCAAATCGGATAAAAAGAAGCGGGAACACATTCCGTCTTGCAAGTACAACTTGCATTTCCCAATTCGGTCTTTAACACCCGGGCCCACCACCCCTAAGGCGATGTTGACCCGTCATTAGTTGAACCAATCAACAACATGGATAGTACTCGCTATACGCAATCCATTATCGCCCCAATAATATGAGGATCCGATATTGGGGTCACTACGTATACAGACTTACTCTTTCAAGAAGCAAAGAGCCCGATCCAGATGCGCTTGCATAAGAGATGTCACTTCGGACATGCGTCTCCTACATACAATCCCTGGCGACGGAACCCTTCACCTTGATAGGAGACCATGGATGTCACTTACGTGATCCTCCACCTCATATTCAAATTTTAATTAATTATCATGAATCATATTCTCATAGTTAATTCTTACAAGGGAAATAACAACTCTAATCATGATAGAGTGTCTCAATTGGACATAATCAATTTAATCATATTAAATTCATTATCAATCCAATTCAATCAACAAATTTGATTAATTTACTTGAATATATATGGTAATATCTCAAAGTATGCATTAATTCAAATTTTAATAATTAAAAAATACACCTTGATTTTCTCCGACATTATCGAGTCCCTACCCGCTGTCATGGCCAGTACCGACGAGAGTGAGACGGACCACATACGTTGCAACCCGCTACCCCATTGCTCTCCGACTAGACACCATATCCACCTCAGGAAAGGATAATGCCAAATATATCATTTTGTACTTGAGATGATCATCGGTTCTTCAACTGAAATTATACCATATAGTAATAATCAAAACATTTTTCATTAAAAGGAAATTTGCTACACAAATTCCCAATCCTATTCAAGCATCAAGTTTGATGATTGTGTTTCCAATTATGATGTAGATCAATCTAATCAATTAATTGGATGAGGCAAAGTCAATTAAGGAAATAATCATCTTCCAATATTTCTCAAATATTTTCCATAACTATTTCATGAAATTAACAATTAATTTCACTAATTGACAATCACATGGTTCTTGATTAGGACTGTAATTTCAGCAGTGACCCCTACTCACTAAAATTAACATATCTCAATCAATTTTAAATCCAAATTAGACAAACCCAATTTTCAAATATTGATATTTTGATTTAGGACAGAACTCAAGTGATATTTCATGCATTTCGAGGTGGATCAAAACAATAATTAACTCATAATCATGTTAAGATTCGCCGTTCCCGCAACGGTGCATACATGTTCATTAAAACAACCATATCTCGAGCAAACGGAATCCGAATTACGTAAACTCAGATCCTATGATTTTCTTATTTAATGGAAAACAAAATACAAATGATTAATTTGTGTTTGAACATTTTAAATATGGCCGAATTTATTCACTAAACAGATCTGCGAAAATCAAATGCGACGAAAACTTTCGCGACCCTAACGAACCCAAGTCGTTCTCGGTTAATGGATCGTATCCAAAACCACCGACATAAGGCTCTGATACCACTTGAAGTATATGGTTAAGATCTTCAAGCGCATCACGGAAGTGTGAGCGTCGTATCGAATACGACGAGGAACGACTAGTCAGACTAGTTGTTCTATGCAGCGGAAATTAAAAAATTTTCATGCGACGAAACCACATGATCCAAGAACACTTCTCGGATCATTTTGTCTAAACCACAAACAAGTAATAGGATTATCTCTTGAAGCGTGGTTGCGATCGAGTCTCAAAATGAAGAGACCTCCTGTCTCAAGTCCGATCCGACGGAGGAGACGCTTGCGAGCACGAGGATGAACCGCGTGCTTCTCGCAATCCATGTTGATGATCCAAGCGGTGGATCTCCTGATCTCGACACACGATATTCGACGTCTTCTTCACGAGCGAGGTGCACCGAAGGAGACGGAGATCCACGAGCAAATAATCAGGCAGCATAACGACGACGCTGCGGCGATGAAGAATCTCTCTAGGGCATCCATGGTGGATGGCCATGAGAGGGAGAGAGAGGGCTGTCGTGTAGAGAGAAAGAGAGAGAGAGAGAGAGAGTTTTCTCCAATATTGCATTGCTCTAGAGAGCATGGTATGCCTCTCCATTTATAGGATTTTGGGATCCATAGATCTCAATCCATGAGACATATAAAAACAATGGATGAGATTGATTTATGTCTAATCCAATGGTCAAGATTGTTGTTGGTAAAAACCAACAAATACTAATCCAATTTAAATCAGATATATTTGACATATCAAATATATTTCAATCCTAAATTAGATCAAGAGATTTGCATGGAGATCTCCACATTAGGAGCGGTGGGGACGGCAACCAATTTCCTTGTGGAATTGGTGGCCGTCCACCATCTCTCCATGATGGAGGAAAATCCATGTAATCTCACAAGATTACATATCTCCATGAATTTCTACCATAATTTCCAACAACTTTAATTGTAAAATATTCTACAATAATAATTCATAATTATTTTGTGAATATTGCAATCTTGCCATTGGAAATTTGTGAATCATATTCACAACCCAAAATAAAATGTAAACTACATTTTCAATTTAATGTCCAATGTGAATCCAATTCACATCAACATTTAATTAACAAATGTAAATTACAAATAGCTCTCTCTTATATATTATAAATCACATTTATAATATACATGATTAATATAGATAGGGTTATCCACATTATTCATATCCACTATAATTAAATCACATTTAATCATCTTGGGTCTCTGTTCTCATGTGTTCAAATAATATGAATCACATTCACATTATTCACATCCTTGATAATTAAATCACATTCAATTATCTTAGATAACTCTCTTAATGATATGGATCAAATTCATATTACTCATGATAATTAAATCACATTTAATTATCCATTTTCTCAATGCTTGGATACATAATATCAACAATGAAATTATCCTGAACCCTTTCAAGGACAATGCGCTTTCTCTGCGAATACTTGGAGATAAGGACAGGACGATTGTATTGTTCTACGTATAGTGACTTGGATATTGAGATCGTATCTCAAATCCAGATCGTGGGCCTCCCATAGATGCTTGATTAAATAAAGACTGTAAATCTAATCTTCTCATTGCATCTGAATCACATTCATATCAATGTCCAATATTTGGACCAAGATCAGATTACTTCTCTACTGAGAGGAGTTACTAAAATCCAGACCCGTTTCATCACTCCCTAGGAATGGAAGCGTCATGGTTATACAATCGTTTATGATCACATCACCCTCAGGTATTCCCAATACCTGTACATCCTGTATACTGGAAAATTCAGAATAAACCCGAAGTATTAGATCAACTTTACACTGTCTACTTAAGGATTTTATCAGTAAGTTTCTCATTCGATCATTGGGAGTCAGTATCGATCATATACTTTCCAAAAGTATATATCAAACCTACAAATTTAGTCAACCTTCCAAAGCGAAACGACCATGCGCATGGAATTTGATTCTTCCCAATATCTCATGAGTGAGCTCATGCCTTCCGGTTCAATAAATGAACCTGTATGATCCCTTTGAGAGATCGTATTACTCATATGCCCTTATATGCACACCAACGCACCGGTGTATAGACCTTGGTTAGGTCATCAACCTATTGGTCTGCCAAATGTACACACTTAGACATATAGTAACACATCTGTCTCCGGTCAGAGGATGCGTGCCTGTATCGTGACAACAAACTATATAGGACCTTGGTTGTCTCGATCTCGTTAAGTCAACTCTTTGACCTAACTAATCTGACACCTCCGAATCTCTATTCCTATGCAGAGGACCTGCATCAAGAGGTCGATCAGATATCAACCTAAATGAGAAAGGATTGCCATCTCCTACTCAGGTTGGAGATCATCTCTTAACAATCATTTGACGGTGCTTGATGAGTCCTCAATCTAACTCTTTAGATATTCATCCAAGCACCAGCATCTATGATTCAACAGTTGAATCAACAGCTGTATGATCATCAAGATGGCCATGGTACATAACCCTAATTGTACTAAGGGACTATTATGCAAATTATTTATTCTTCATTTCAGATCAGGGAATGATATTTGCATAACATTTATTGCATAATGGCTTGCTGTGGGCTCGCATGCCTAACAATCTCCCACTAGCCCAAAGAGCCATTAATGAGCTAATCATTTAATTGTCCTTGCACGTTTATGCTTGGAATGGATAGTGATTTCCTGAGACATACTCGCTTCCGTTGGGATACCAAATACATATTTGTGGCTGCCTATGCTGCATTTTTTAACACTGAAAGGTTCCTGAGACATGGCATCATTGCATCTTACCTATGTGGCTATGTGTGGCAATGGGGTACTATTGGGTGGGCATACTTGGTACAGGAGCTGGAGAGGCTAGAATATTAAATTCATGTCCCCATTGCTAGAGCAATGTTCTGTAGAATTATTGGAGACGTTGAGTTTGGCAACAAGTGTATGGCAATTGCTGAGTCAGGAGGCTGACGTCTCTGGTATTGGGAAAATGTCAAGATTTGGTGATTCGTGTTTATTGATCTCTTCAAATCCCTCCTTTTAGACTTTGTCTACTCTTTTGTTTGCATCTACGAGAAACAATCTTTGAATTTTATTCAAGAATTGGATGGTCATTAAACTCCAGTTATTATCTTTTGACTTCTAAAAAAATATAATGTATTGCTAATAATCTGAAAGTATTAGCCAGTCACTAACTGTCTAGTGAAAATAACTTTATAAAATAAAAACAACCAGGATTTATAGATTCTTGCTTGCAACCAACTCCATTTAATACAGGAAAATGCTTAGCTTTTCTTGTTTTGAAGGTTGCAACAAATTGGGCTACCATTTTCACGCATCAAGTAAACAAAAACCCAAATGTTAAGAATGACATCTTGCTTTTAATAAGTGGATGCCATTTATTTTTACTATTAGAAACATGGAAGCTGATGATATTCCATCCCTGTTTCTGCAGATGGATGTATAGGGAGATCTGGACGATCTATTCCATATACAGTTGGCATCATTGTTGTCATGATCCCAACTTCTTTACGGTTGTTGGCATTCCTCTTCAAAGCAGTAGATCTATTGTATTTGCAGCATCCTTGTACGATCCTTGTAGATTGGCTTCCTTTCATCCATTGCTGCAAGCAAGAATTGATAATAGAGCAGAGGAGTTCTACTACACAAGCAGTAAGCTAGATGAATTATTATTGGATTTTTTCCATGAAATATTTTACATTCGGCCCATGGATCGGCCCGACCCAACCCACACATGGGCTGGGCTTGGGCCCTAAAGTATGGCCCATGGTATGGGTTGGGCCCTGGACAGGGGGGGTTTAGAACCCCAGCCCGTTCAGCCCGGACCGACCCGGACTTTGGTCAGGTCTAGATCCAACACATGGCTTGGGCCATGTGGCATCTCGCTATTGCTTTGCCAATGGATTGGTTTCTCTAAGGCTTCAGGTTTGGGGTGGTCGACATAGATAAAATTGGGTCGTTAATATCAACCCTAATTTAGGTGATCCGACGCTACCTGGCCCATCTCCTTGGAAGATCACTTCCGTGTGCGGTGGCTACGAAGTTGGGCTCCTGCGAGCCCCTTCTTCCTCTGCCATGCTCTTGGAGGTTCCCACAGGTCTACAATGATACTGAGTTGGCTCATGCAGGTGAGGCTAGATTGGTGAAGGCCCTAGAGTGATCAGATGACGATGGCGATGAAGTTATATCAGGAACAAAGCTACAGATCAGAGCACCTTCCCAACTATCGGCCATTAAAGGTTTCGACACTTGTAGATGTTAGAAGAATAGATAACCGAAGCAGAAGATGTGCGTACGTATGATAGTGAGTGGGATGAAGGGCTGATATTAACAAAAAAGGGAAGCCCAGGTGGGTTTTTTCACAGTTAAAGAAGAAGGTTAATCGAGGTGAGAGAGCGCGATGAAACAAGAATCACAAAGAACATGTTCTTCAGCGTGGATTAAGGATCCATGGTGAAGGTCCAAGACACCTTGTCCAGAAATGCGGATATTACCATATTGCAAAAATAATTGAAGGATTGAAGAAGGAAATCCTAATTATCTAACCTATACATGAAGAGATTACGCGGCTAATGGAGTGAAAGGCTTGGGTTTGAGGTCTTCTCTGATCTCGGGTCTTCGCTCAGAGTGTCCAGTCATGACACGAGCTCGAACAACGACCTATTGGTGATGTAGCTTGACCCTTCCATCCAAGGATCGGCACCAGAGCAAATGCTCCATTATCACCCTTTGAGTTTCCATTTCCCTATCATGGAGAGAATATGCGACTAGGAGGATGCTTACACCATGGAGGACCCCCAACTACTTGGGCGGCCGAGGGATTTTTGAAGAAGAAGAAGAACTGCAGTTGCAAAGTAGTTTTGGCAGAGGTTTCAACCGCCACCTGCAACAGGGTGGTTAGGGTTAGTATGAAAATGGAGGTTGGCGAGGGTTAGGGACGTTGGGAGAAGGGAATGAAAGTTGAGGTTCGTTGGAAGGTAGTTGAGGGCGGCTAGGAAAACAGGGGGACGACATGGTAGTTAGGTGGTTTGTAGAGGAGGAAAGAAAGGTGCAGGAGGTTAGGGATGATAGATCAACTATCTGATTAAAGATCAGACGGTCAACCTTTAGGTGGAATTGAGTGGTTGTGATCTGATCTAGAGACCAAATCAAAGGGCGTAAATTAGGGCGCTAATGAACGACCTAGCTGCACTGGTGGGATGATCTGACAGTATTGGTTCTATGAGGGTGGCCCAAGGAGATCGAGACATGTGGTGCAGTCTGAAGTTGCCACGTGACCTAATTGGAATTAAGAATATTGGAAAAATTTAATAAAATGAGAAAAGAATTAGTTAGGAATCAAATCAAGAAAAGTATTGAACATGAAATTTATAGATCTCAATGAGATCTACATGTTTCATGTAGAAGTCAAAGCGATCAGAGGACATCTATACATAGATAATAATTAAATACATATTAAAACAATATGGAACAATTTTCTTTATTTTCCATTTTTTAGTTTTATGGGTTTTTATTTTATATTATTTTAATTATGTATAATATTAATCTAATTTTTTATTTGATTTTTAATAAGAAATAAATGCATCAACTATTACATATAATAGGATTATATTAATATATAATAATTAGTGTCAATTATTTACAACACAATAATAGTAATCAATGTTAATTAGTTAATGAATCTTATGATTAACTTAAGAAAGATATAT